>JARFIW010001230.1:600000-1065000 GCA_036346225.1 Platerodrilus igneus
TTGAGCAAGAGTATAATGTATAAGTCGATAATTTGATTTGAAGGGTGCAAGCCTTCGGTGCAAGTTTTCATCAGCATACAAGAAAATAATTAAACCTAGCTGATCAGATACGTTTAAATACGATTTTTAAGGGGAAGGTTATTGTTCCATCCCACTTACCTACATAAATTTTGTACATAATAAGATTTAACTAGGGAGTTGTTGATGAAGAAAATTACGAAATTAAAATTTGTGGGCGATTATCCTAGTTATAAAAAGAAATATTTGGACTATATTTTTAGTGAGTGATTATTCAGAAGTTTTATATTTTATATATATATATATATATATATATATATATATATATATATAGATGTGATAAAGAGGTCACAAGAAGTCATTGAACACCAAAATTCTTTAAAAACCGCCCCAAAAAAGAAAAAACGAGAAAAATACAAAAATTCTCAATATTTAATTTCTACACTGTATATAAATAAGCGTATTTCACTAGCACATAAAAAGAAGCCCTTATTAATTATGTAATTAAATTCCGTGTATTAGATTTAATGCAGAATGTAAAAAGATAATGTAACGGACATAAACATAAACAATCTTATTGTTAAATTAATCCACTGCAGACGTTCAATTTCATTGCCAAAATAGTTACTCTTGAAAGATGCCTTGTGCAAATAATCATTCTATACTTAATAAAAACGAGTTTCATTTTTAAAATATGTGCGTTATGTATTGAAAACGTAATACATCGCTGCATTACCGAAAGGTTAATTGCATTTACAATCATTAAGAATGCATTTGCAGGCTTTAATTAATTATGTAATTAACCTTCGTGTAGATAGAACATTTAAAACCAAAAGTAAAATATTCATTCTTGTTTAAAATACCACTGTATGAATTTTAACCTTATTCTAATTCCAGAATTATCAGTATTAATAAACGAATACGTCACCTTACTTCCTAAAAGCCAATTATTAGTATCAATAAATAAACGTCCTGATTCAAGGAACTCGCGCCTATTAAAAAGTCATAAAAGATAAGAACAATTTTAATAGTCTTAAGTATGACAGAGAAAGAGTTTTACGATAAACACAATTCATAATCATCCGACAACTATACACTTAATTAGATCATTAAACGCGATATCCTCGTAAAGATTACATCACCCCGGTGTGTCATGCTTCGAAATAGATCCAGAAAGATCTAGAATATGGTGTTGAGTTAATTTTTGTATATAAACAGAAACTGAATTAAAACGGGTCGTTCATTCTTTCTTAAGTCAAACAATATGTAAGAGTCAAGCAATACAGAATTCATTCGTTCATTTCAAGAGATGAAACGTGAAAGTTTTGAGTAAAGATTAATTCTTCAAACGTATAACCTGGTCTAAGTAATGCAAACGTGTTGTGAATTTAAATATAGTAGCCGTTCTCTATGATTTACCAAAGTTTCCACGCAAACTGGAAATTTCGTCATACATCAGGTTTTGAACAAAAATGAATTTATCAAGCGCTCATGGAATTTTGACATGGACATAACTCAGCTTATTCCTTTATCGAGCTCTGACAAATTTGAAATAAACCTCAAAAAGAACGGATTGGAAAAAAAGAACCACAGGATTGTCTCGCAATATCGCCTGACTTGAGTTTTTCATAAAAGCGAGCAGACACAACAATAGGGGGACATCTAATACACAGTTCGTTTGTAGCATAAAAATATGACATGTCCCATTTAAATTAAACATGTTATTAACGTTAAAGGTGTACTGACCTTTTGTGCTGCAGTGCGGCGGAGCCATTTGGGAGACGCACCCGCCAGGGGGAGTGGTTTTAGTCGGTATGCCGCTAGGAGAGTCCCACATTTTGGCTTTCCGCTCCCCCGAGTTCGGATAACTAACAAAAGAAAAAAGAAAAACGATTAAAGTACACCAGTATTAAGTCTTGTTTATGGAAACTCTATTTACGTCGGCAAATTTTTCTACCAGCACACCATAAGGTTTGATCAAACGCTGGTCCTCAATATGAACCTAGTCTAAGCATGCAAACATGTTATGAATTGAAATATAATTCTTTTTCTATGATTAACCCTTCAAGTTTCCAAGAAATCTGGAAATTTTGTCATACAGAATGCTTTGAACAAAAATTAATTTATCAAGTGCTCCGGGAATTTTAAAATGGACGTAATTCGTCCCATTTCCACCACGAGGTCGAATAGTTAGAAAATGAATCTCAAAGAGGACGGATTGGAATAAATAGACCTCAGAATTTTCTCGCAAGGTCGCTGGATTTGATTTTTCCATGAAAAGGTGAAGAGATAGCTATAAGAACCTCTGATAGAGAATTTGTTTTTAACATAAAATTATATATAAGAAACGATTTTATTGAAACAATCGAAGTCAATGTGTTTTTGTTACTCAGAAGAAAGTAGATTATTTGTAGTATTTAAAATGATTTCGAAATGGAGAATAGATAATTGAAAATGATCAGACTACCGCAAGATAAAGTTACTTACATTGGAATACAGGCACATATGATTGGAATAGTTTGCTAAATGGTAATTTTTAAAACGATTTGAACGATTTTAAAACATGGATTGATAAATACGTTCTGGACAAAAGCAACGATCAAATTTATAATGGTAAAATAAATCTTGTTTAAATTTAGAGAACGACTCGCATTTATGCAACAGTAGAATGTACAATTCGATAATTTGATTTGAAGCGTGCAAGCCTTCAGTGCAGGTTTTCATCAGCATATATAAGAAAATAATTAAACCTAACTGATCAGATATGTTTAAATACGATTTTTAAGAGGGAGGTTAATAAATCATCCCGCTTACCGTGATAAATTTTGAACATAATAAGATTTAACTAGGGAGTTGTTGATAAAGAAAATTACGAAAATAAGTTTCTACGAATTGAAATATAATTCTTTTTCTATGATTATCCCCTCAATTTCCAAGAAATATGGAAATTTCGTCATAGAGAATGCTTTGAACAAAAATTAATTTAGCAAGTGTTTCAGGAATTTTAAAATGGACGTAATTCGTCCCATTTCCATCACGAGATCGAATAGTTAGTAAATGAATATCAAAGAGGATAGATTGGAAGAAATGGATCTCAGTATCTTCTCGCAAGGTCGCTTGACTTGATTTTTCCATGAAAAGGTGGAGAGATAACTATAGGAACCTCTGATAGACAATTTGTTTTTAACATAAAATTATGGCATGCCCCCGTTGAACTAAACAAGCTACTAACTATTAAAGAACGCCATTATTTAGTCCTATTTATGGAAATCTTTCTTAAGTCAGCAAATTTTTCTAGTGGCACGCCATAAGGTGATCTTCAATACGAATCTAGTCTTAATAATACGCACATGTTGCGAATTGAAAGCTTTATCTATGATTATCCCTCCAGGCTTCTATAGAAATTGAAAACTTTGCCAAACAGCATACTTTAAACAAAAATAAATGTATCAGTGCGCTTGGAATTTTAATATGAACCTAACTCTATCGCGGAGCCTGACAAATCAAAAATGATCTTAAAAGAGACGGATGAGAAGAAATAGGCCCTACATTCGTATTTTTGTCAATGTTCCACACGAAAGTACTAATTGTCCAGAAGGTGAGTTTTTAACTGGAAATTTGGAATTTTGCCAAACCCTTGCTGTTCCAAGAAAGATACCTGACAACACATACACCGGATCAACATTCCAAACGAGGACGTATTTTTGTGAAAAATACTCGTCTGACAGTTTTCAAGCAGTTCGTGTCAGGAAGCAACTATTTTTTTCTTAAACATCCTCGTGAGTCTCTACGTTCAAACGAATCCTCTCTGCATACATAATTCCAAATATATTATTATTAAAAAAACACGAATCACTTAACACGCATATCAGAACTTTTGCAGCAAAAATAATAAATGAGTAAGGAATGGTTAGGTGTGGTTATATAATAATCGCACAAGGACTGCTTCAAGTGTAAAGACTCAGAAGGAGGGTTACGAAAAAGAAATCTGCTGTCGGATCTCAAACCCGGGACCTGAAAGAAACGGACCACAGGATTGTCTCGCAATATCGCCTGACATGTCTTTTCCATGAGAGC
Source organism: Platerodrilus igneus (assembly GCA_036346225.1). Classification (NCBI taxonomy): domain Eukaryota; kingdom Metazoa; phylum Arthropoda; class Insecta; order Coleoptera; family Lycidae; genus Platerodrilus; species Platerodrilus igneus. The sequence goes on from JARFIW010001230.1 coordinate 604,096, forward strand.
GTAGAGAGAGCTAGCTATAAGAACCCCTACCACACAATTTGTTTTTAAGATAGAATTAAGGCATACCTACACCATAAACTATGATGTAATGATGATCTTCAACAGGGGGGCAATGTTTGAAACTGAACGTTTACATGCATATTCCAAAAGTTACGTATAATTATGAATTAAACTGTTTCAGATTAATAATGTACATACATATTCGATTTATCGCTGAATGCTTCTTGGATTTTAACGTAACTGGTATATGGGTACACAAATCTCTATGAAAAGTATCTATTATGTTTCAATTAGTTGTTAAAATATTTAAATTATATATACCTTCTACAGGATTAATTTCATCTTTTACAATTGATGACGGATATTGACAGTAGGGTGCAGTGATATCTAAAATTACTCCTTAATAATCAATTTCAAACGGTTTGATTACTTACTTTCTGGAGCAGATGTAGTTACACCCTCCTCCACAGGTTCCTCTATAATATATTCGAAGCGACTGTATGAATTCTTCAAAAACAGTCGTAATTATAAACATTATTAGTTTATACTTACTAGGTCTTCACTCAAAGCTTCAGCCATTTCCTGTTCAGGAATGTGTAAATCTTCTACAAACAAAATATACACCATATTTGTAATTCTCAATTCTGGTATAGTTACATGCATTATCACAATCAAATGTGCTTCCCAAACCACATGCGCAATCTGAAGAAAATTCAACATCATTTCATGGATGATATTTAATTTAGTATCGGAGCATGGTCCTCTCTAGTTTTTAAAGCTTCTGGCTTTTGCTTTGCAAGTGCCTTCCTGGTTTCTTTTACTGAGTCATATTTCGTCACAGCTGCTCAGTAGATAGTTTTTGAATCGACACGCTGTTAAAAGTATCTGCTATTTTTTGCCATGTACTATTCTGTTACATAACAAAATCAAATCATAACAATTTATACAATGGGATTAGATTGTAAGGCATTTTGCTCACCTTTTTCTGCCAAGACTCTGCATCTGTTGGTTTACATTCTATTATGCTTATGTTGCTGGACGATTTCCAGAAGTTTTAAAATATCTTCTTGAATAATTCCCACCTCGAGCTCTTGTTTGTTTCTCCATTTAATTTTACTATCAACAAAATTTGGTTACTATCCGATAATGGGCTAATTGAGCATTGTTTACATCATAAACAACCAATGTTTACCTACAGACAGTAGTTCATTTGTGATCTAAATGATCTAAATTTCAGTTGCCAATAAATAAATATTCATATCCCAAGCACAACAAATGTTGAGGTTATAATTCAACAGTAAAACTATTCTGAGGAATAAGCTAACTGTGGGCTACCTATTCTAAATCTGGATATCATGATACAGGCCCTTATATGACCAAATTTTCATAGGTTTTCGCATATCAAACACGCCCTAATTTGACATAGTCGCAATAGTTTATTTGAATGGCTTTAGTTAAGATTGAACTAAACTACCTTAACCTCAAATTAAATCTAGTTGATAGAGCAGTTTGTCTTATATATTTTATATCTGAAGCACTTATACATTTATGGATGGTAAAAAGAAAACGTTTTTTAATTCCACTGAGAAATAACCAAATTTTAGTCGAGTATGTTAAAAGTAGACTCCAGTTAATCAACAATAAGCATGGCCAAAGATGCTGCAAATGGTCCTAAGAAAATCATCGATATAAATTCTCTACCTGGTGCCAACAATGGAAGGAATAACGCAAGGTAAGCATACCTATAATTTTTATTTCGTGACAAAATGTAACAAACGTTGATTTCAGACATGGCAAGATCTTCGCAGTCGCAAAAAGATAAAGGAGGTAAAACCGCACGTACGAAGTGTACTAAAGGTGGCCCCTTACAGGACTATACGCTTACAATAGAAGGGGTTGTACTTTCGATCATTTCAGAAGCGTAGGAACATCCAGTAAAAGAATCCGGTTATGTTGGAAATGGATGACGACGTGCATCGTTCACAACCACTTAGTAATATGGAAATTCTTGAAATCAATCCAGCGGAAAATTGCAAATGATGATTAAATTAAAAGTATAAATTTAACTTACCCAGTAGTTTCGTTCAAACTGTATCTACACCGATGGTTTTACCTGAAACAAGTAAAATTGAAGTTATAAATAAAGGACGATGGAATTTAATAAACTTTGTCAAGAAATTTGTGGGAAATTCATTTAAAAAAAATATGAGGCAAAACTGAAGTTAAAAAAGGAGAACCTCAACGTGAAAAAGCGAAATGTAATGCTTTTCGATCAATTATAGAATCGCTTACTGAAGAAATTTATACAACGAATATTACTATTTAGTTTTAGCGTTTATTGTTACAGTGCTAGCTTAACGTAAATATTAATATCGTTTTGTAAATATGTTTTAATAAAACTTAATAAAAATAAAGCCGTATATCTTACTTAGCAAAAGTCTTACATTTCTTAATTGTATACTTTATTTACACAATATTTTCTATGGCAGGAACTAGTAACAGTAAAGATTGGCACAAGTTCACAAAGGAAACTTCGTCGATATAAAATAGACAAGCAGTTTATGCTCGTGTAACTCGGGATTTACAGCTCGTGTTGCATCTACGTTTAGATCATCGTCAGTAGCATCCTACAATCCAAAATCAGAATCATCTATATTGGGAATATTATTTGCACGACACGTAGCACAGCACAAGTATTTATAATTTTGCACGTTGTTGTTGGTTGATAATGAAATGTTCTGCAATCTAGATTTCATCACTTGTGTGCAGTTCATACACGCCTTCTGAAGCATTATCGTTAGGTTCTAAATATTGCATTAATCACCAGGCACACAGTGGACAACCTGAGCTACCTATATGTTGTTAATTACTAACCTAAAGAAAATGGCCGGTATGACCAGCGACATAAATTTCTAAGTGCTTGCTGTACATTTGACTGATTGCAATTGCAGGCGTCATTGGTGCTGCTACGAAAACTGGCGTTCGCATTTAAGATGTTTAAATCGGAATCACGCCTAAAATATAAAGCATGTACGATAAATTTAAAAAATTATATTTACCATGTACTAGTTGAACATCAATCGAATGCTTCTGGGAATTCTGCATCGTTAGTGTTTGGGGTGTAATCGATGCACCCGACGACTCCTGGAAGTCTAAAATACTAATGCTCAACAAAAACTCTGCTATGATCCTGTTAAGTGTTTCTATAGTATCGTGAAGAAACCTACTCATCAAAAAGGTCTGTGTCTGTGTTATTTACGATCGGTATCTTCTTTAATAGATACACATACAGATGATTGTGTTTATTAGCAGTTATTGATAGTTATCACTACCATAAAACTTTAACGCTGTTAATATCTGTAGATAAACATGAATTTAGGGGTGGATGTAGTCGGTAAATTACACCGGTGTCGATACTGAAATCTGTTCCACGTTTCCGAGGTTGTGTATGGTTTAAACAATTTATTACAAATGAACAACGTTCTTTAGACAGCGAGAAAATTTTAATAAATTGATGTTCTTTTAATCGGGTCAGTGGAATTTCTTCTATCGGAACGATCGATGAACCACCAGCATTTGCGAGTTTACGTATATCTAACACCTTGAGATCATCCATCATTAATAATTAACATAGAATATGAAGTTAACAACAAAAACTGCAACTAATCCTACAACAAATCACTAAAATTGAATTCCCATAACTACAACCTAACCTAACTTTAAACAACTCACAACAATCCAACCCCTGGCAAAAAATGTTCAAATTAAAAGTGCAACTAAACGTAGCCGTTCGAATACTTTACATCAAAACTTGGAAATAAGCGTGGTCAGAATACTCAAAAATTCTTCCCCGCTGGTCTAAGTAATGCGAACATGTTACGAATCGAAATATCCTTATGGTTAAACCTTCAGTAAGTTTCCATAGAAACTGGAAATTTCACCATACAGCATGCTTTGAAGTTTGAACAAAAATTAATTTATCAAGTGCTCCTCGAATTTTGATATGAACGTAACATGGTTCCATTTCTATTGCGAGATCCGAGAATTTTGAAATGAACCTCAAAAAGGACAGATTAGAAGAAATTGATTTCAGAGTAGGCCTGCAAGGTCGCTTGGCTTTTCCATACGAGCGTAAAGAGATAGCAATAAGGACCCCTAATAGATGTTCCATTTGAATTAAACGACTTACTACCACTTAAAATACACCATGATACGTCAGCAAATTTTCAACTAACACGCAATAAGGTATTAAGTGATAGCCTTCCATATAAGCTTGGTCTAAGTAACACGAACATGTTGCAAGTTAAAATATAATTTTCTTTCTCTATGACCATCCCTTCACGTTTCCATAGGAAACGCAAAATTTGCGTATGGCATGCTCTGAACAAAAAATTTTAGCAAATACTCTTAAAATATTGATATGGATGTCTCTGACCGACTTTTTCGTGAGGTTTGACAGAGCACAAACGAGGATCTAAAAAATGGACCTCAAAAATGGCCATCAAGGTCGTCTGACGATTTTTTCACAAAAGCATGATACTTATAAGAACCCTTAATAGCAATCTATTTTTAACATAAAATTATGGCATGCCCCGTTTAAATAAACCTAACGCTTACATAACGAAATCTAAATACGTCAACAAAAATTTTGTACTATTGAGACAATTAAAAATGGTATGCTTTTCTTATAAATGTAAACGTAATTTGTTTGTATATTTCAACGATTGATTTCAAAAGCCTTTTCCATTCAAAAAACTACAATGATTGTCCATCCGTTAAACGGAAACACGATAACGTGCCGTCGGTTGTATTCGTCGTCGTTCGTCGTTAAAATAACATACAGCATGAATTTCAGTCTTGGTATGTTGTTCGTCGGTGATGGCGTATTACTAATACGCTGTATTTTATTCGTCACAATAATAAGTGTGTTCTATGAGAGTATAAATTATTACACCAATATTCTATTTAACAAGCGATACTTTTTCGCACTTGTACCACAATTAGTACTTGTTACGTGGTTTATACAGGGTGTATCAGTAGCAATATTAGTTTTGGCGCGAAATTGCCAGTAGTGAGGTTATTGTTAACCAACGCATCAGAATAGAAAGAATTATTGAACATTAGATGCCGCTAGAGGTCTACAGAATGAGTAAACTGCTGACGTGGATGGAATATCATACAAAAATGATAAATTAGGTAAGTATCATACCTACATATTAAATAACATAGATAATCTTAAGAGCAAGTTTTATTTTTCACTCTTTGGGTGTGTAAGTAATGATAAGATGCACAAATACAATATGTGTGTGTGTAAAAAAAAAATTAAAAATTTAAAAAAAAATTTTTTTAATATAGGAATTATAGTGTTGTATTATAAATGTGTCAGCTCAACCCTAAATCTGCTAAATGCATATTTATTTATTTATAAACTATTTAGTACTCATGTTTTGTAAGTATTTGTAATTTCTTAGTATAGTTGATGTTCGTAACTTCTCTTATATAGGACCCTGATGAAGATTTAAAAAATAAATCGAAAGCTTGCCGAAAAAACAAAGAGTTTGATTTAAAAAATTGGACCAATTATTATTACTATTTATATATATATATATATATATATATATATATATAAATATATCGAGTTCATCGGCACATGCAAAATTATTTAACAACTGTCCATTGATACAAGTGTAAATTGTTACCATTGTTATTACAAATGTCTATCACTTGTTGCACTCGTTAGATGTTGCAAATGTGCTCAACTAAGTGCAAGTATTGCCAATTGTTGCAAAAGTCGTTCAAACCCGGTCCAATGTTACAAATATTTTATAAAATTGTACAATTTTGCAAGTACAGTTAAATAATACAAACGATAACAATACTAATGAACGACATCCAAATTCTAACAAATACTAATACTATTATTGTCCCACAAATGTTATTGATTCTTACAAATAGCTGTCGATATGTCAAATAATACAAATGACAAGCACGTTTTCAATTGTTAAAATTTTTTTCAATTGTAGTCCTATGATACAAATATTTGTAAATTATTACAAATGCATTTCAAATCTGGTAAAATGTTGTTAGTTCGTAAACATGTATTTCAAATGTCATCAAACGCTAGAAATCAATTGTTACAATTGTTGGTATGTTACAAGTGTCCTCCAAATGTGGACAATTGTTGCCTAAGGCAATATCGTCAATGTTGTAAATGCCTTTCACTTGTTGCAATCATTAAATCTTACAAATATGGTCGAATTTCTATAAGTTCTGCCACTTGTTATACATGTTGTTTAAGTCAGGTTAAATGTTACAAATATTTTACAAAATTGTACAGTTTTTGTAAACTATTTGTAACATTTAACCTGATCTGAACGACATGTGTAACAATTGCCAAAACTTACAGATATTTGACCATATTTGTTAGATTTAGTGATTGCAACAAGTGAAAGGCATTTGCAATATTGATGATATTGTCTTGGGTAACAATTAGCCACATTTGTAAGACATTTGTAACATACTAACAATTGTAACAATTGAGAGACATTTGTAGTGTTTGACTATATTTGAAAACCAAGTGCAAGAACTAGCAACAATTTCAACATTTTACCAGATTTGAAATGCATCGATTATCATATACAAACTTTGTATCATAGCACTACAATTGAAAAAAATTTTCAACAATTGAAAATCTGTTTGTCATTTCTTTTATTTGACAAATCGACACCTATTTGTAAGAATCAATAATATTTGTGGTACAATATTAGTGTTTGATTGGATTTGGATGTCATTCATTACAATTGATATCGTTTGTATTATTCAACTGCATTTACAAAAATTGTACAATTTTGTAAAATATTTATAGCATTTAACTTGGTTTGAACGACATGTGTAACAAATGGCAAAACTTAGATACATTTGACCATATTTGTAAGATTTAATGATTTAAACAAGCGAAAAGCATTTGCAACATTGATGATATTGTCTTAGGTCACAATTGTCCACATTTGTAAGACATTTGTAACATACTAACAATTGAAACAATGGAGAGACATTTGTAGTGTTTGACTATATTTGAAAATCATGTGCAAGAACTAACAACATTTTCAACATTTTACCAGATTTGAAATGCATTGATTATCATTTACAAACTTTGTATCATAGGACTACAATTGAAAAACATTTGCAAATATTTGGCATATTGACAGCTATTTATAAGAATCAATAATATTTGTTGCACCATACTAGTGTTTGATAGGATTTGAAGGTCATTCATTACAATTGATATCGTTTGTATTATTCAACTGCATTTACAAAAATTGTACAATTTTGTAAAATATTTGTAACATTCAACCTGGTTTGAACGACATGTATAACAAATGGCAAAACTTAGATATATTCGACCATATTTGTAAGATTTAATGATTTAAACAAGTGAAAAGCATTTGCAACATTGACGATATTGTCTTAGGTAACAATTGTTCGCATTTGTAAGACATTAGTAACATACTAACAATTGTAACAATGGAGAGACATTCGTAGTGTTTGACTATATTTGAAAACCATGTGCAAGAACTAACAACATTTTCAACATTTTACCAGATTTGAAATGCATTGATTATCATTTACAAACTTTGTATCACAGGACTACAATTGAAAAACATTTGCAAATATTTGGCATATTGACAGCTATTTATAAGAATCAATAATATTTGTGGCACCATACTAATGTTTGATAGGATTTGAAGGTCATTCATTGAAATTGATATCGTTTGTATTATTCAACTGCATTTACAAAAATTGTACAATTTTGTAAAATATTTGTTACATTTAACTTGATTTGAGGAACATGTACAACAAATGGCAAAACTTAGATATATTCGACCATGTTTGTAAGATTTAATGATTTAAACAAGTGAAAACCATTTGCAACATTGATGATATTGTCTTAAGAAACAATTGTACATTTGTAACATACCAACAATTGTAACAATGGAGAGACATTTGTAGTGTTTGACTACATTTGAAAACCATGTGCAAGAACTAACAACATTTTCAACATTTTACCAGATTTGAAATGCATTGATTATCATTTACAAACTTTGTATCACAGGACTACAATTGAAAAACATTTGCAAATATTTGGCATATTGACAGCTATTTATAAGAATCAATAATATTTGTGGTACCATACTAATGTTTGATAGGATTTGAAGGTTATTCAATACAATTGATATCGTTTGTATTATTCAACTGCATTTACAAAAATTGTACAATTTTGTAAAATATTTGTTACATTTAACCTGATTTGAAGAACATATACAACAAATGGCAAAACTTAGATATATTCGACCATGTTTGTAAGATTTAATGATTTAAACAAGTGAAAACCATTTGCAACATTGATGATATTGTCTTAGGTAACAATTGTACATTTGTAACATACCAACAATTGTAACAATGGAGAGACATTTGTAGTGTTTGACTACATTTGAAAACCATGTGCAAGAACTAACAACATTTTCAACATTTTACCAGATTTGAAATGCATTGATTATCATTTACAAACTTTGTATCACAGGACTACAATTGAAAAACATTTGCAAATATTTGGCATATTGACAGCTATTTATAAGAATCAATAATATTTGTGTTACCATACTAATGTTTGATAGGATTTGAAGGTTATTCATTACAATTGATATCGTTTGTATTATTCAACTGCATTTACAAAAATTGTACAATTTTGTAAAATATTTGTAACATTCAACCTGGTTTGAACGACATGTATAACAAATGGCAAAACTTAGATATATTCGACCATGTTTGTAAGATTTAATGATTTAAACAAGTGAAAAGCATTTGCAACATTGACGATATTGTCTTAGGTAACAATTGTTCGCATTTGTAAGACATTAGTAACATACTAACAATTGTAACAATGGAGAGACATTGTAGTGTTTGACTATATTTGAAAACCATGTGCAAGAACTAACAACATTTTCAACATTTTACCAGATTTGAAATGCATTGATTATCATTTACAAACTTTGTATCACAGGACTACAATTGAAAAACATTTGCAAATATTTGGCATATTGACAGCTATTTATAAGAATCAATAATATTTGTGGCACCATACTAATGTTTGATAGGATTTGAAGGTCATTCATTGAAATTGATATCGTTTGTATTATTCAACTGCATTTACAAAAATTGTACAATTTTGTAAAATATTTGTTACATTTAACTTGATTTGAGGAACATGTACAACAAATGGCAAAACTTAGATATATTCGACCATGTTTGTAAGATTTAATGATTTAAACAAGTGAAAACCATTTGCAACATTGATGATATTGTCTTAAGAAACAATTGTACATTTGTAACATACCAACAATTGTAACAATGGAGAGACATTTGTAGTGTTTGACTACATTTGAAAACCATGTGCAAGAACTAACAACATTTTCAACATTTTACCAGATTTGAAATGCATTGATTATCATTTACAAACTTTGTATCACAGGACTACAATTGAAAAACATTTGCAAATATTTGGCATATTGACAGCTATTTATAAGAATCAATAATATTTGTGGTACCATACTAATGTTTGATAGGATTTGAAGGTTATTCAATACAATTGATATCGTTTGTATTATTCAACTGCATTTACAAAATTGTACAATTTTGTAAAATATTTGTTACATTTAACCTGATTTGAAGAACATATACAACAAATGGCAAAACTTAGATATATTCGACCATGTTTGTAAGATTTAATGATTTAAACAAGTGAAAACCATTTGCAACATTGATGATATTGTCTTAGGTAACAATTGTACATTTGTAACATACCAACAATTGTAACAATGGAGAGACATTCGTAGTGTTTGACTATATTTGAAAACCATGTGCAAGAACTAACAACATTTTCAACATTTTACCAGATTTGAAATGCATTGATTATCATTTACAAACTTTGTATCACAGGACTACAATTGAAAAACATTTGCAAATATTTGGCATATTGACAGCTATTTATAAGAATCAATAATATTTGTGTTACCATACTAATGTTTGATAGGATTTGAAGGTTATTCATTACAATTGATATCGTTTGTATTATTCAACTGCATTTACAAAATTGTACAATTTTGTAAAATATTTGTTACATTTAACCTGATTTGAAGAACATGTACAACAAATGGCAAAACTTAGATATATTCGACCATGTTTGTAAGATTTAATGATTTAAACAAGTGAAAACCATTTGCAACATTGATGATATTGTCTTAGGTAACAATTGTACATTTGTAACATACCAACAATTGTAACAATGGAGAGACATTTGTAGTGTTTGACTAATTTGAAAACCATGTGCAAGAACTAACAACATTTTCAACATTTTACCAGATTTGAAATGCATTGATTATCATTTACAAACTTTGTATCACAGGACTACAATTGAAAAACATTTGCAAATATTTGGCATATTGACAGCTATTTATAAGAATCAATAATATTTGTGGTACCATACTAATGTTTGATAGGATTTGAAGGTTATTCATTACAATTGATATCGTTTGTATTATTCAACTGCATTTACAAAAATTGTACAATTTTGTAAAATATTTGTTACATTTAACCTGATTTGAAGAACATATACAACAAATGGCAAAACTTAGATATATTCGACCATGTTTGTAAGATTTAATGATTTAAACAAGTGAAAACCATTTGCAACATTGATGATATTGTCTTAGGTAACAATTGTACATTTGTAACATACCAACAATTGTAACAATGGAGAGACATTTGTAGTGTTTGACTACATTTGAAAACCATGTGCAAGAACTAACAACATTTTCAACATTTTACCAGATTTGAAATGCATTGATTATCATTTACAAACTTTGTATCACAGGACTACAATTGAAAAACATTTGCAAATATTTGGCATATTGACAGCTATTTATAAGAATCAATAATATTTGTGGTACCATACTAATGTTTGATAGGATTTGAAGGTTATTCAATACAATTGATATCATTTGTATTATTCAACTGCATTTACAAAAATTGTACAATTTTGTAAAATATTTGTTACATTTAACCTGATTTAAAGAACATATACAACAAATGGCAAAACTTAGATATATTCGACCATGTTTGTAAGATTTAATGATTTAAACAAGTGAAAACCATTTGCAACATTGATGATATTGTCTTAGGAAACAATTGTACATTTGTAACATACCAACAATTGTAACAATGGAGAGACATTTGCAGTGTTTGACTACATTTGAAAACCATGTGCAAGAACTAACAACATTTTCAACATTTTACCAGATTTGAAATGCATTGATTATCATTTACAAACTTTGTATCACAGGACTACAATTGAAAACATTTGCAAATATTTGGCATATTGACAGCTATTTATAAGAATCAATAATATTTGTGTTACCATACTAATGTTTGATAGGATTTGAAGGTTATTCATTACAATTGATATCGTTTGTATTATTCAACTGCATTTACAAAATTGTACAATTTTGTAAAATATTTGTTACATTTAACCTGATTTGAAGAACATATACAACAAATGGCAAAACTTAGATATATTCGACCATGTTTGTAAGATTTAATGATTTAAACAAGTGAAAACCATTTGCAACATTGATGATATTGTCTTAGGTAACAATTGTACATTTGTAACATACCAACAATTGTAACAATGGAGAGACATTCGTAGTGTTTGACTACATTTGAAAACCATGTGCAAGAACTAACAACATTTTCAACATTTTACCAGATTTGAAATGCATTGATTATCATTTACAAACTTTGTATCACAGGACTACAATTAAAACATTTGCAAATATTTGGCATATTGACAGCTATTTATAAGAATCAATAATATTTGTGGTACCATACTAATGTTTGATAGGATTTGAAGGTTATTCATTACAATTGATATCGTTTGTATTATTCAACTGCATTTACAAAATTGTACAATTTTGTAAAATATTTGTTACATTTAACCTGATTTGAAGAACATATACAACAAATGGCAAAACTTAGATATATTCGACCATGTTTGTAAGATTTAATGATTTAAACAAGCGAAAACCATTTGCAACATTGATGATATTGTCTTAGGTAACAATTGTACATTTGTAACATACCAACAATTGTAACAATGGAGAGACATTTGTAGTGTTTGACTACATTTGAAAACCATGTGCAAGAACTAACAACATTTTCAACATTTTACCAGATTTGAAATGCATTGATTATCATTTACAAACTTTGTATCACAGGACTACAATTGAAAAACATTTGCAAATATTTGGCATATTGACAGCTATTTATAAGAATCAATAATATTTGTGGTACCATACTAATGTTTGATAGGATTTGAAGGTTATTCATTACAATTGATATCGTTTGTATTATTCAACTGCATTTACAAAATTGTACAATTTTGTAAAATATTTGTTACATTTAACCTGATTTGAAGAACATATACAACAAATTGGCAAAACTTAGATATATTCGACCATGTTTGTAAGATTTAATGATTTAAACAAGTGAAAACCATTTGCAACATTGATGATATTGTCTTAGGTAACAATTGTACATTTGTAACATACCAACAATTGTAACAATGGAGAGACATTTGTACTGTTTGACTACATTTGAAAACCATGTGCAAGAACTAACAACATTTTCAACATTTTACCAGATTTGAAATGCATTGATTATCATTTACAAACTTTGTATCACAGGACTACAATTGAAAACATTTGCAAATATTTGGCATATTGACAGCTATTTATAAGAATCAATAATATTTGTGGTACCATACTAATGTTTGATAGGATTTGAAGGTTATTCATTACAATTGATATCGTTTGTATTATTCAACTGCATTTACAAAAATTGTACAATTTTGTAAAATATTTGTTACATTTAACCTGATTTGAAGAACATATACAACAAATGGCAAAACTTAGATATATTCGACCATGTTTGTAAGATTTAATGATTTAAACAAGTGAAAACCATGTGCAACATTGATGATATTGTCTTAGGTAACAATTGTACATTTGTAACATACCAACAATTGTAACAATGGAGAGACATTTGTAGTGTTTGACTACATTTGAAAACCATGTGCAAGAACTAACAACATTTTCAACATTTTACCAGATTTGAAATGCATTGATTATCATTTACAAACTTTGTATCACAGGACTACAATTGAAAAACATTTGCAAATATTTGGCATATTGACAGCTATTTATAAGAATCAATAATATTTGTGTTACCATACTAATGTTTGATAGGATTTGAAGGTTATTCATTACAATTGATATCGTTTGTATTATTCAACTGCATTTACAAAATTGTACAATTTTGTAAAATATTTGTTACATTTAACCTGATTTGAAGAACATATACAACAAATGGCAAAACTTAGATATATTCGACCATGTTTGTAAGATTTAATGATTTAAACAAGTGAAAACCATTTGCAACATTGATGATATTGTCTTAGGTAACAATTGTACATTTGTAACATACCAACAATTGTAACAATGGAGAGACATTTGTAGTGTTTGACTACATTTGAAAACCATGTGCAAGAACTAACAACATTTTCAACATTTTACCAGATTTGAAATGCATTGATTATCATTTACAAACTTTGTATCACAGGACTATAATTGAAAAACATTTGCAAATATTTGGCATATTGACAGCTATTTATAAGAATCAATAATATTTGTGTTACCATACTAATGTTTGATAGGATTTGAAGGTTATTCATTACAATTGATATCGTTTGTATTATTCAACTGCATTTACAAAATTGTACAATTTTGTAAAATATTTGTTACATTTAACCTGATTTGAAGAACATGTACAACAAATGTTAAAACTTAGATATATTCGACCATGTTTATAAGATTTAATGATTTAAACAAGTGAAAACCATTTGCAACATTGATGATATTGTCTTAGGAAACAATTGTACATTTGAAACATACCAACAATTGTAACAATGGAGAGACATTTGTAGTGTTTGACTACATTTGAAAACCATGTGCAAGAACTAACAACATTTTCAACATTTTACCAGATTTGAAATGCATTGATTATCATTTACAAACTTTGTATCACAGGACTACAATTGAAAAACATTTGCAAATATTTGGCATATTGACAGCTATTTATAAGAATCAATAATATTTGTGGTACCATACTAATGTTTGATAGGATTTGAAGGTTATTCATTACAATTGATATCGTTTGTATTATTCAACTGCATTTACAAAAATTGTACAATTTTGTAAAATATTTGATACATTTAACCTGATTTGAAGAACATATACAACAAATGGCAAAACTTATATATATTCGACCATGTTTGTAAGATTTAATGATTTAAACAAGTGAAAACCATTTGCAACATTGATGATATTGTCTTAGGTAACAATTGTACATTTGTAACATACCAACAATTGTAACAATGGAGAGACATTTGTAGTGTTTGACTACATTTGAAAACCATGTGCAAGAACTAACAACATTTTCAACATTTTACCAGATTTGAAATGCATTGATTATCATTTACAAACTTTGTATCACAGGACTATAATTGAAAAACATTTGCAAATATTTGGCATATTGACAGCTATTTATAAGAATCAATAATATTTGTGTTACCATACTAATGTTTGATAGGATTTGAAGGTTATTCATTACAATTGATATCGTTTGTATTATTCAACTGCATTTACAAAAATTGTACAATTTTGTAAAATATTTGTTACATTTAACCTGATTTGAAGAACATATACAACAAATGGCAAAACTTAGATATATTCGACCATGTTTGTAAGATTTAATGATTTAAACAAGCGAAAACCATTTGCAACATTGATGATATTGTCTTAGGTAACAATTGTACATTTGTAACATACCAACAATTGTAACAATGGAGAGACATTTGTACTGTTTGACTACATTTGAAAACCATGTGCAAGAACTAACAACATTTTCAACATTTTACCAGATTTGAAATGCATTGATTATCATTTACAAACTTTGTATCATAGGACTACAATTGAAAACATTTGCAAATATTTGGCATATTGACAGCTATTTATAAGAATCAATAATATTTGTGGTACCATACTAATGTTTGATAGGATTTAAAGGTTATTCATTACAATTGATATCGTTTGTATTATTCAACTGCATTTACAAAAATTGTACAATTTTGTAAAATATTTGTTACATTTAACCTGATTTGAAGAACATATACAACAAATGGCAAAACTTAGATATATTCGACCATGTTTGTAAGATTTAATGATTTAAACAAATGAAAACCATTTGCAACATTGATGATATTGTCTTAGGTAACAATTGTACATTTGTAACATACCAACAATTGTAACAATGGAGAGACATTTGTAGTGTTTGACTACATTTGAAAACCATGTGCAAGAACTAACAACATTTTCAACATTTTACCAGATTTGAAATGCATTGATTATCATTTACAAACTTTGTATCACAGGACTATAATTGAAAAACATTTGCAAATATTTGGCATATTGACAGCTATTTATAAGAATCAATAATATTTATGTTACCATACTAATGTTTGATAGGATTTGAAGGTTATTCATTACAATTGATATCGTTTGTATTATTCAACTGCATTTACAAAAATTGTACAATTTTGTAAAATATTTGTTACATTTAACCTGATTTGAAGAACATGTACAACAAATGTTAAAACTTAGATATATTCGACCATGTTTATAAGATTTAATGATTTAAACAAGTGAAAACCATTTGCAACATTGATGATATTGTCTTAGGAAACAATTGTACATTTGAAACATACCAACAATTGTAACAATGGAGAGACATTTGTAGTGTTTGACTACATTTGAAAACCATGTGCAAGAACTAACAACATTTTCAACATTTTACCAGATTTGAAATGCATTGATTATCATTTACAAACTTTGTATCACAGGACTACAATTGAAAAACATTTGCAAATATTTGGCATATTGACAGCTATTTATAAGAATCAATAATATTTGTGGCACCATACTAGTGTTTGATAGGATTTGAAGGTTATTCGTTACAATTGATATCGTTTGTATTATTCAACTGCATTTACAAAAATTGTACAATTTTGTAAAATATTTGTTACATTTAACCTGATTTGCAGAACATGTACAACAAATGGTAAAACTTAGATATATTCGACCATATTTGTAAGATTTAATGATTTAAACAAGTGAAAAGCATTTGCAACATTGATGATATTGTCTTAGGTAACAATTGTTCACATTTGTAACATACCAACAATTGTAACAATTGATAGACATTTGTAGTGTTTGACTACATTTGAAAACCATGCGCAAGAACTAACGACATTTTCAACATTTTACCAGATTTGAAATGCATGGATTATCATTTACAAACTTTGTATCATAGGACTACAATTGAAAAAAATTTTCAACAATTGAAAATCTGTTTGTCAATTGTTTTATTTGACATATAGACACCTATTTGTAAGAATCAATAATATTTGTGATACCATACTAATGTTTGATAGGATTTGAAGGTCATTCATTACAATTGATATGGTTTGTATTATTCAACTGCATTTACAAAAATTGTACAATTTTGAAAAAAATATTTATAATATTTAACCTGGTTTGAACGACATGTATAACAAATGGCAAAACTTAGATACATTCGACCATATTTGTAAGATTTAATGATTTAAATAAGTGAAAAGCATTTGCAACATTGATGATATTGTTTTAGGTAACAATTGTTCACATTTGTAAGACATTTGTAACATACTAACAATTGTAACAATTGAGAGACATTTGTAGCGTTTGACTACGTTTGAAAGCCATGTGCAAGAACTAATAACATTTACAACTACCAATCCGATTAAAAAAATTTCAACAGATATCGCTACTACCACGCAACTACTACCCAGCACAACACAATTTTTATCCCCCCCTCTTCCCTTAGGGGGTTGGTTTATATAAAAATTGCTACCACATAAACTACCGATCCGATTAAAAAAATTTCAACGGATATCGCTACTACCACGCAACACAACAGAATTTTCAACCCCCCTCGGCCCTTAGGGGGTTGGTTTATATAAAATTCACTACCTCAGAAACTACCAATCCTGATTAAAAAAGATTCAACGGATATCGCTACACCACGCAACTACCACCCAACATAATTTTCAACCGACCCCCTTCCTTAGGGGGCTGGTTTATATAAAATTCACTACCACAGAAACTACCAATCCAATTAAAAAAATTTCAACAGATATCGCTACTACCACGCAATTACCACCCAGCACAACACAATTTTCAACCCCCCCTCCACTCTTAGGGGGTTGGTTTATATAAAATTCACTACCACAGAAACTACCAATCCGATTAAAAAAATTTCAACGGATATCGCTACTACCACGCAACTACCACCCAACAATTTTCAACCCCCCTCCCTTTAGGGTTTGGTTTATATAAAATTCACTACCACAGAACTACCAATCCATTAAAAAATTTCAAGGATATCGCTACTACCACCCAACACAACACAATTTCAACCCCTTTTCCTTAGGGGTTGGTTTTTTAAAATTCACTACCACAGAAACTACCAATCCAAAAAAAATTTCAACGGATATCGCTACTACCACCCAACACAACACATTTTCAACCCCCTCACTTAGGGTTTGGTTTATATAAAATTCACTACCACAGAAACTACCAATCGATTAAAAAATTTCAACGGATATCGCTACTACCACCCAACACAACACAATTTCAACCCCCCCTTCTTAGGGGGTTGGTTTTTAAAATTACTACCACAGAAACTACCAATCCAATTTAAAAATTTCAACGATATCCTACTACCACCCAACACAACACAAAATTTTCAACCCCCTCCCCTTAGGGGTTTGGTTTATATAAAATTCCTACCACAGAAACTACCAATCGATTAAAAAATTTCAACGGATATCGCTACTCCACGCAACTACCACCCAACCAACACAATTTTACCCCCTCTTCCTTAGGGGTTGGTTTATATAAAATTACTACCACAGAAACTACCAATCCGATTTAAAAAAATTTCAACGGATATCCTTACCACGCCTAACCAACACAATTTTCAACCCCCCCTCCTTAGGGGTTGGTTTATATAAAATTCACTACCACAGAAACTACCAATCCGATTAAAAATTTCAACGGATATCGCTACTACCACGCAATACCACCCACACAACAATTTTAACCCCCTCTTCCTTAGGGGTTGGTTTATATAAAATTCACTACCACAGAAACTACCAATCCGATTAAAAAAATTTCAACGGATATCGCTACTACCACGCAACTACCACCCAACACAACACATATTTCAACCCCCCTCACCTGTTAGGGGTTTGGTTTATATAAAATTCACTACCACAGAACTACCAATCCGATTAAAAAAAATTTCAACGGATATCGCTACTACCACCCAACACAACACAAGTTTCAACCCCTTTTCTTCTTAGGAGGTTGGTTTATATAAAATTCACTACCACAGAAACTACCAATCCAATTAAAAAAATTTCAACGAATATCGCTACTACCACCCAACACAACACATATTTCAACCCCACTCACCCGTTAGGGGTTTGGTTTATATAAAATTCACTACCACAGAAACTACCAATCTAATTAAAAAAATTTCAACGGATATCGCTACTACCACGCAACTACCACCCGACACAATTTTCAACCGCCCCCCTTCCTTAGGGGGCTGGTTTATATAAAATTCACTACCACAGAAACTACCAATCCAATTAAAAAAATTTTAACAGATATCACTACCACCATGCAAATACCACCTAACGCAACACAATTTTCAACACCCCTCGCATCTTAGGGGTTTGGTTTATATAAAAATCACTACCACAGAAACTACCAATCCGATTAAAAAAAATTTCAATGGATATCGCTACTACCACCCAACACAACACAAGTTTCAACCCCCTTTTCTTCTTAGGAGGTTGGTTTTTTTAAAATTCACTACCACAGAAACTACCAATCCAATTAAAAAAATTTCAACGGATATCGCTACTACCACCCAACACAACACATATTTCAACCCCACTCACCCGTTAGGGGTTTGGTTTATATAAAATTCACTACCACAGAAACTACCAATCTGATTAAAAAAATGTCAACGGATATCGCTACTACCACGCAACTACCACCCGACACAATTTTCAACCGCCCCCCTTCCGTAGGGGGCTGGTTTATATAAAATTTACTACCACAGAAACTACCAATCCAATTTAAAAAATTTCAACAGATATCACTTTCACCATGCAAATACCGCCTAACACAACACAATTTTCAACCCCCCACGCATCTTAGGGGGTTTGGTTTATATAAAATTCACTACCACGGAAACTACCAATCCGATTAAAAAATGGCAACGGATATCGCTACTCTCACGCAACTACCACCCAGCACAACACAATTTTTATCCCTCCCTCTTCCCTTAGGGGTTTGGTTTATATAAAATTCACTACCACAGAAACTACCAATCCAATTAAAAAATTTCAACGATATCACTACCACGCAACTACCACCCAACACAACACAATTTTCAACCCCTCCTCTTAGGGGGTTGATTTATATAAAATTCACTACCGCAGAAACTACCGATCCGGTTAAAAAAATTTCAACGGATATCGCTATTACCACGCAACACAACACAATTTTCAACCCCGGCCCTTAGGGGTTTGGTTTATATAAAATTCACTACCACGGAAACTACCAATCCGATTAAAAAATTTCAACGGATATCGCTACTATCACGCAACTACCACCCAACACAACACAAGTTTCAACCCCCCTTTCCTCCTTAGGAGGTTGGTTTATATAAAATTCACTACCACATAAACTACCAACCCGATTAAAAAAATTTCAACGGATATCGCTACTACCACGCAACTACCACCCAACATAACAAAATTTTTAACCCCCCCCTTCTTAGGGGTTGGTTTATATAAAATTCACTACCACATAAACTACCAATCCGATTAAAAACTTTTCAACAGATATCGCTAGTACCACGCAACTACCACCCAGCACAACACAATTTTTACCCCTCCTTCCTTAGGGGGTTGATTTATATAAAATTCACTACCGCAGAAACTACCGATCCCATTAAAAAATTTCAACGGATATCGCTACTTAACGCAACTACCACCCAACACAATACAATTTTAACCCCTTTCCCCCCTTAGGGGTTGGTTTATATAAAATTCACTACCCAGAAACTACCAATCCGATTAAAAATTTCAACGGATATCGCTACTACCACGCACACACCAACACAATATTTTCAACCCCTCGCCCTTAGGGGGTTGGTTTATATAAAATTCACTACCACAGAAATTACCAATCCGATTAAAAAAAATTCAACGGATATCGCTACTACCACGCAACTACCACCCACACACAAAACCCACCCCCCATTAAATTTCAACCGCCCCCCCTTTCAACCTTAGGGGTTGGTTTATATAAAATTCACTACCACAGAAACTACCAATCCGAATTAAAAATTTCAACGGATATCGCTTTACCACGCAACTACCCCAACACAATACAATTTTCAACCACCTCGCCCCTTAGGGGGTTGGTTTATATAAAATTCACTACCACAGAAATTACCAATCCGATTAAAAAAATTCAACGGATATCGCTACTACCACGCAACTACCACCCAACACAACACATATTTCAACCCCCCTCACCCCTTAGGGGTTTGGTTTATATAAAATTCACTACCACAGAACTACCAATCCGATTAAAAAAAATTTCAACGGATATCGCTACTATCACGCAACTACCACCCAACACAACACAAGTTTCAACCCCCCTTTTCTTCTTAGGAGGTTGGTTTATATAAAATTCACTACCACAGAAACTACCAATCCAATTAAAAAAATTTCAACGAATATCGCTACTACCACCCAACACAACACATATTTCAACCCCCCTCACCCGTTAGGGGTTGGTTTATATAAAATTCACTACCACAGAAACTACCAATCCGATTAAAAAAATTTCAACGGATATCGCTACTACCACGCAACTACCACCCAACATAACAAAATTTTCAACCCCCCTTTCCTTCTTAGGGGTTGGTTTATATAAAATTCACTACCACATAAACTACCAATCCGATTAAAAATTTCAACGGATATCGCTACTACCACGCAACTACCACCCAACAAACAAATTTTCAACCCCCCCCTTAGGGGTTGGTTTATATAAAATTCACTACCCAAAACTACCAATCCATTAAAAAATTCAACGGATATCGCTATACCACGCAACTACCACCAACACAAACAATTTTAACCCCTCCCTCTTAGGGGTTGGTTTATATAAAATTCACTACCACATAAACTACCAATCCGATTAAAAATTTTCAACGGATATCGCTACTTACCACCCAACACAAACAATTTTAACCCCTCGCCCTTAGGGGTTGGTTTATATAAAATTCACTACCACAGAAACTACCAATCCTGATTAAAAAAGATTCAACGGATATCGCTACTACCACGCAACTACCACCCAACACAAAACAATTTTAACCCCTCGCTCCTTAGGGGCTTGGTTTATATAAAATTCACTACCACAGAAATTAACAATCCGATTAAAAATTTCAACGGATATCGCTACTACCACGCAACTACCACCAACAAACAAATTTCAACAAGGGGATGTATTTTACCACGAACTACCACCCAACACAACACAATTTCAACCCCTCCCCTTAGGGGTTGGTTTATATAAAATTCACTACCACAGAAACTACCAATCCGATTAAAAATTTCAACGGATATCGCTATACACGCAACTACCACCCAACACAAACAATTTTCAACCCTTTTCCCCTTAGGGGTTGGTTTATATAAAATTCACCACAAAACTACCAATCCGATTAAAAAATTTCAACGGATATCGCTACTACCACGCAACTACCACCCAACACAAACAATTTTAACCCCCTCCCCTTAGGGGTGGTTTATATAAAATTCACTAACAGAAACTACCAATCCGATTTAAAAAATTTCAACGGATATCGCTACTACCACGCAACTACCACCCAACACAATACAATTTTCAACCACCTCGCCTTAGGGGGTTGGTTTATATAAAATTCACTACCACAGAAATTACCAATCCGATTAAAAAAAATTCAACGGATATCGCTACTACCACGCAACTACACCCAACACAATAAATTTTCAACCCCTCCCCTTAGGGGTTTGGTTTATATAAAATTCACTACCACAGAACTACCAATCCGATTAAAAAAAATTTCAACGGATATCGCTACTATCACGCAACTACCACCCAACACAACACAAGTTTCAACCCCTTTCCTTTAGGAGGTTGGTTTATATAAAATTCACTACCACAAAACTACCAATCCGATTAAAAATTTCAACGGAAGTATTCGCAACTACCACCCAACAAACCAAATTTCAACCCCCTCCTCTTAGGGGTTGGTTTATATAAAATTCACTACCACAGAAACTACCAATCCATTAAAAAATTTCAACGAATATCGCTACTACCACCCACAACACAACACAATTTCAACCCCCTCCCCTTAGGGTTGGTTTATATAAAATTCACTACCACAGAAACTACCAATCATTAAAAAATTTCAACGGATATCGCTACTACCACGCAACACAACACAATTTAACCCCCCCCCTTAGGGGTTGGTTTATATAAAATTCACTACCACAGAAACTACCAATCCAATTAAAAATTCAACGGATATCCTACACCAGCAATACCACCCAAACAATTTTAACCCCCCTCCTTAGGGGTTGGTTTATATAAAATTCACTACCACAGAAACTACCAATCCATTTAAAAATTTCAACGGATATCCTACCACCCACCCAACACAACAAATTTTCAACCCCTCCCCCTTAGGGGTTGGTTTATTAAAATTTGCTAAACCTTTAAAACCAACGCAAACTACCACCCAACACAACACAATTTCAACCCCTTTCCCCTTAGGGGTTGGTTTATATAAAATTCACTAAAAACTACCAACCCGATTAAAAAATTTCAACGGAATCGCTATACCACGAACTACCACCCAACAAACAAATTTAACCCCCCTCCCTTAGGGGTTGGTTTTATAAAATTATACCACATAAACACCAACCGATTAAAAAAATTTTCAACGGATATCGCTACTACCACGCAACTACCACCCAACAAAAAATTTTTAAACCCCCTTCCTTAGGGGTTGTTTATATAAAATTCACTACCGCAGAAACTACCGATCCGATTAAAAAAATTTCAACGGATATCGCTATTACCACGCAACACAACACAATTTTCAACCCTTTCGGCCCTTAGGGGGTTGGTTTATATAAAATTCACTACCACAGAAACTACCAATCCTGATTAAAAAAGATTCAACGTATATCGCTACTACTACGCAGCTACCACCCAACACAACACAATTTTCAATCCCCATCGCCCCTTAGGGGGTTGGTTTATGTAAAATTTGCTACTACCACGCAACTACCACCCAACACAACACAATTTTCAACCCCCCTTCCTCCTTATGGGGTTGGTTTATATAAAATCCACTACCACAGAAACTACGAAATCGATTAAAAAGATTTCAACGGATATCGCTTCTACCACGCAACTAGCACCCAACACAACACAATTTTCAACTTTCCTCGCCCATTAGGGGGGTCGGTTTCTTACGGTTTAAAACACGAATTCTTACACTTAAAAGTTCATAAATACATCGCGCAAGCGCGGAAATAGCGACGCCACGAGCAGTGGGTAACGCTAACCTTTGTACAGATTTTGGCGCGCCCATCTGTCAATGACGTCACCAATGCACAAATTTAATACGCAATTAACGAAAAATATAAATTTAAGACAGTTTATAACCGCGAACAAATTAAGCAATTTGAGTACTTACATAGAAATCCGACGTCCTGCGGGGTTGAGTTAAAGTTGGCTTCTGTTCAAATCCATCAGAGCTACTGATGGACCTTTTAAGGCAATTAACGGAGGGTACGCATAACGTACATCCAAATCACTCGGACGGGATCTCAGGGCTCCACTCCGGGGTAATTAAAGATGGTGCTCCGGCGTGGAATGCGGTTCAGCCAACGGCTACAGATTTATCACCTACCTATGCAGGGAACGGATAAGGAAACATGGTATAAGGGCGACAAACGAAGATAATCAGGCAAGGAAATCTACATAGATAAAGCTAAAGGCACGATACTATACCTGAACCAAACCGCTCTCCACGAAGGTCAGAGGTAAAAAGCCACGTTACCGAGTCTCCTGGAAACACTTCTCCCACCTTTGTTCTTTCACGCGTCGGCGCGAAATTATTCGTCCAACCCACTTTTGACGTGACGGAAATACGCGCACCGAGTCTTTTGAATTAATGGCGCGAAACTTCCGCACATCAAAATTAACCTAAAAAATGTTTAAGTGCCAATTTATTGGCACGTAACAGGTTTATGTAAAATTCATACCACATAAACCACCAATCCGATTAAAAAAATTGCAACGGATATCGCTACTACCACGCAACTACCACCCAACACAATACAATTTTAAACCCCCCATTCCTCACTCCTTAGGGGGTTGCTTTATATACAATTCACTACCACATAAACTACCAATCCGATTAAAAATTTTTAACGGATATCGCTACTACCACGCAACTACTACCCAACACAACACAATTTTCAACATCCCCTCGCCCTTTAGGGGGTTGGTTTATATAAAATCCACTACCACAGAAACATCAAAATCGATTAAAAAAATTTTGATGGATCTCGCTTCTACCACGCAACTAGCACCCAACACAACACAATTTTCAACCCCCCTCGCCTCTTAGGGGGTTGGTTTATATAAAATTCACTACCACAGAAACTAGCAATCCTATTAAAAAAATTCCAACGGATTTCGCTACTACCACGCAACTACCACCCAACACAACACAATTTTTAACCCTCCTCCTCCTTAGGGGGTTGGTTTATATTTAATCCACTACCACAGAAACTACCAATCCGATTAAAAAAGTTTCAACGGATATCGGTACTATCACGCAACTGACACCCAATACAACTTTCAACCCTCTCCTTTCTTAGGGGGTTGGTTTATATAAAATTCACTGCCACATAAACTACTAATCTGATTAAAAAATTTTTAACGGATATCGTTACTACCACGCAACTACCGACCAACACAACACAATTTTCAACCCCCTTCCCCCTTAGGGGGTTGGTTTATATAAAATTCACTACCACGGATACTACCAATCCGATTAAGAAAAATTCAACGGATATCGCTACTAGAGGCAAATCACTTTAAGAAGAACCCAACGTCATATGCCAAATTGCGCAGAAATGTAATAACAGTAGCGTAGTTGAGTTATTACAGTGACGGTTGGAGGCTTTAATAGCTCTGAATTTAATACATAACCTAATTTCTGCCTCGATTTAGTTAACTTTAAAAAGTTCAAGAATACTAGTATAGAGTTCTCTAGGATGGTGGCAAGGTAATTTCCGATTGGTTGCTCATAAAACTTTACGCCACTAAAACCTGAATACTGCCATCCTCGACTTTTTTGAATTTCGAAAAAAAATTTGTACCACAATTAAGCGGTAATTAGGCGCCATTTTGCGCCGTTGAAACGAAATTTGCGCCCTACTGTGTAACAAGTTATTTGAATAAAAACTATTTTTCCGAACTACCTAAAAGCGTGAAATTGGCCGCGACTTTTTTGAATTTTGAAAAAATTTTATACTATATTTAAGCGGTAATTAGGCGCTATTTTGCGCCGTTGAAACAAAATCTTGCGCCCTTCCGTTTAAGAGGTTATTTAAAAAAACTATTTCTGCACACTACCCAAAATCGTGAAGATGGCCGCGACATTTTTGAATTTTGAAAAAAAAATTTTGCACCACAATTAAGTGGTAATTAGGCGCCATTTTGCGCCGTTGAATCGATTGCTAGCGGAGTGATTGGTTTAAATGTTGTAAATGTATGTGATGCTTTTGAGAGAGGACGGGCTATATTGAATATCGGTACACAGTTCAAAGATATCAAGTGTTGTAAGAAAGATTATGTGGTTAATCTTGCGGCTAAGACATTGAAAATCAATGTAGGTGATCGGGAAATAACAATTGATCCATACGTGCTTTTCCAAAGAATATGTGTCGTATAAAGAGGACAAGATTTATTACTTCATTTCCATTATGAGCTATCTCCGTATCCACTCTCTTTTGTCGCGGGATATTTTAGGAAAACTGTAAAATCAATGCTCTATAAGTTATTTGCACCGGTAAATTATAAAATTAAGAATGATAAAACAGTGTTTGTCATAGATGGCGGAATGTTATTTCACCGAATACCTTGGTAGGAAAATGAAATTGTTGATGAGATTCTGGATAAATATGTTTCATATGTCAAGGACCAATTTCCAACATCAATTGTTGTCTTTTATGGTTACGATGATTTATCGAATAGTATCAAAGGAACTGAATCAATGATGAGAGTGGATAAAAATCGTTGTGTAGATATATCATTCCACAAAAATATAAAATCGACTGTTTCATCAGAAATTTTTTTTCAAAATACAGTATTGCCCGAAATAAACAGTACTGAAATTGTAATTGTTTTGTATATTTAAAAAATACATATTATTGACACTTTATTATATGTTCTAAATGTGCACCTCCTCGTTCGAGACAGACTTCATAACGATGTTCTAAGTTTCTGGTCATGTTATTGAATAAGGGTTGTCTCAGGGCTGCGAAGAAGACTCTAACGGCATCCTTTAATTCATCGATGGTTTGTGGTGCCCGTTTGAAAACGGCATTTTTAGACATGCCCCAAATGTATGCGTCTGGAGGTGTGAGGTCTGGAGAATGTGAAGGATAAGGGAAGTCAGTAAATCGTGATATGAATTTGCTTGGAAAATGTTCTTGAAGAAATTGACGAATTGCGGCAGCAGTATGGCAAGTTGCCCCGTCCTGCTGAAAAAATTGGTTTCGAAATGCCAAGTTACGTGCACGACAGAATTGACGTAGATCAGGGATAAATCGTGTTAAAATTTGTCTGTACCTCTGTTGATTAAGTGTGACTTGCCTACCATTCTCTTCGATAAAGTACGGACCAATGATTCCGTGTCCGGAAACAGCACACCAGACACTCACTTTTCACTATGTAAAGGAACCTCTTGAACCTCATCGGGTCTGGCAAAGCCCAGAAATCGATTTGTGCGACGATTCACATAGCCTGACATGTGCTTCGTCTGAAAACCAAACATTTTTCAAAATTCAGGATTTTCATACTGTAACGCGAGAATTCTGGCGCAATATTCCACTCTACTGCGATAATCCGAGGATGTAGTTGTTGATGTACCTGAATCACATACGAAAATGTACCCAGCTCCTTCAGGATTCTTTGAAAGGAAGTTCTTTTAAATCAAGTTGTAACGCTGTCCTTGCCTGGCTGACTTTCGGATTTTCTAAGATTTGCTCAAAAACACGTTCATGGTTATTGTTGTTGTTAACTGACCTGGGACGCCTCGAGTTTCCTTTTCGTTGGCACAATACACTACCTGTATTTCTAAACTTTTCAATAACCTTCAAAATTACAGCATTACTTGGAGAACGTTTATTAAACCTTTGTGTGAATTGATCAGACACGTATAGCAAACTTGCACCATTATGTCGGCCGATTCCGTATGAACGAAAATAATGCTCTACCAGAAACACTTTCTCCTCTGTACTTAACACCATTTTTAACAATTAGGCCCTACTAATTACTTGTTTGAGGTTTACTTGACAGGTCTATACTAGCTAACTTGAGTGTGACAGCGCACGCATAAAAACACCACCAACTTAGTTTCAGTACTGTTTATTTCGGGCAATACTGTATCAACAACAAGAAATTGTTTATTACTTTTTTATAAAAGAAATTAAAAGACAATAATGTAACGGGCTACTACTACCGCGTTTCTCTAATTTAAAACAAGTAATAACAAACGTCTTTATTACTCACTGTTCACAAGTCTAATTAACAGTATATGCATTATTTATAGATGTTTTCAGTCCAGTTTACAATGAAGCTCTATTACACTAATGAATTACAAGCACTAATATCTTCTTAAGCTAAGTTCTTAACCATAGATTTATTAACAACACTAACACAACTATTTATTTATTATACACTTCTATATATTTATGTATACTACAAGCTGCATGTACATTAGACACAGCATATAACATTTATGTATATTCTTAAACTTCCAAAAGCTCAACTACGTTTACGGTACACGATATAATTTATATTAGACATTCAAGTATAGACTGACCCTTGCATTTATCTGCGGTCTTATATATACTCTGAGTTAAAGATATGACTCATCCTCTAGTAATTACGAGAAGCTTCCCGGTCTATTGAGAATAAACAGTGCTGGCGGCGTTTTGTTTGTTTGATTGCTAGAAGAATTCTTGAATCCTGAAGACTATGCAGAGCCTACAGCGCTTGTGTGTTTGACGGGTTGCCTAATAGTAGCTCGCAACACTACCCCCTCTTTAAAACCGTTACGTCTCGTAACTGTAAATACATTTTGACGCCAATTCCATGAATGATGAAGGTATCGGCAGCTATCTCCTCTGGTGCATCCACCGCGTCGTTGGAAATAACAGTCAACACTCTTTTCTTGGTCTTGGTAGGCAACCGGTTGATAACAACAAACAAGGACCTGGACGTTGGTTTCCTGGAAAACTACTTCTAGCATATTTCGGACTATCTACTAATCTGAACGATCCAGTCCACAGCCTAGCTTGGGTACCGCATAGTTTCGTTACTCCAATTTCCATCATCTGCGCCTTAAGATTTGGCAAAGCCTCCCATAGATGTCCATAACTAGGTCTCTGCCATGAAGAATTTTTGGTGATCAGATAGTAAACATGACGATTTTTATTCTGAAGAACCAAAGCTTTTCCTACAATTGGCTGCTGTTGTACTAATTCTTCCACACATCCAAACTTTTTGTTGAAAACAACAGCTATTCCCCTTGACATTTCCAAATCTTGAGCTACGCAATGTGCAAGGGAATACTCTTCTGGTGCTCTAAACAGATCTTGCTGTGTTTCAACAACAACGCCAAATCTCGCCTTAGCGGAACCACAATACGCCACCATAAAACTTTCAAAATCTATATTTGGCTCATGATTAATAACTTGTTGAACACCATTCTCATTATTTGGGCCTTCTTGGTTGCTGCCAGCGTTGGATGTTAAACGGTCAAAGTGTACCACTTTCGGTTTACTACGGGGAGA
This sequence comes from Platerodrilus igneus, assembly GCA_036346225.1. Classification (NCBI taxonomy): domain Eukaryota; kingdom Metazoa; phylum Arthropoda; class Insecta; order Coleoptera; family Lycidae; genus Platerodrilus; species Platerodrilus igneus. The sequence continues at coordinate 633,608 of JARFIW010001230.1, forward strand.
TCTTCTGATCCGGTACACTACATCATTAATCCTTTTCATCACTTCGTACGGGCCTTCCCATTGTCTTTGTAATTTTGGCGACAACCCACGCCTTCTTTGTGGATTATACAACCACACTAAATCTTCAGGTTGATAACCACCTTCTTATGCTCTCGTGTCATATTGTGATTTCATTCGATCGCTTGCTGCCTGGATATTCTTTCGGACGTTTTTGTGAATGCTATTTGATCTTTCACCAAGCTTACAAACGTAAACTTCACCTGCGATCTCTTCTCCAGGTTTAAATCCAAACTGAACATCACATGGTAGCCGTAATTCACGTCCTAGCATTACGCAAGCGGGCGAGTATCCTGTGCTGTCATGTACCGAAGATCGGTACGCCAGTAGGAACAAATGTAAATATTCGTCCCAGTCTCGTTGATGTTCAGAGACAACTTTGGCCAGGTACTTCCCTAACGTCCTGTTCATTCTTTCAACCATTCCATCCGATTGGGGATGAAGTGGAGTGGTTCTAGTCTTCCTGATACCAAGATGCTTTCAGACGTTTTGAAACAGCGCTGATTCGAAGTTCCGACCTTGATAGGAGTGTAATTCCAACGGAACTCCAAAACGACAAAACAACTCCCTGACTACTACATCTGCAACCGTCTCGGCTTCTTGATTAGGTATAGCATGTGCCTCCGGCAATTTGGTAAAATAATCCATTGCAACCAAGATGCATTTATTACCTTTCCCTAATTCAGGAAACGGACCAGCTATATCAATGGCTACCCTCTCAAAAGGATTCCCCACGTTACACTGTCTCATTGGGGCTTTCCGTTTTGTGATCGGGCCATTTCCGGCACCACTCCTTCACATCGTCTTTGCAGTTCACCCAATAGAATTTTTCTTTCACTCTTTCGAGAGTTCTTTTCACGCCAAAGTGCCCTCCGGAAATACCATCGTGCAAGTGCTGCAGCACTTCCGGCACTCTGCTTCTCGGCACTATCACTTGAAGTATCTCAGTGCCATCTTCACATTCCAGGCGTCGTTTCAAGATTCTATTTGCAATTATCAAGGAGTCCCACTGTGCCTAGTATGCCTTCAGGCTCCTACTTAAAATACTAATTTCTTCCCAAGCTGGTCGTTGTCCTCTATTTTTCCACTCAATAATGCGTCCCAATTCGGCGTCCTTCTCCTGGTCTTCTCGTATTCTTTCGGGTTGCCAAATATCATCGGTCACTGTCATTCTATGGATGGCATCTTCCATCTTGGAGCAATGATTGCAGTCCACCGGACAAGGTCTCCTTGATAGAGCGTCTGCATTCCGATGGCTGGTTCCTACACGATGTTCTGTGTCAAAGTCATATTCCTGCAGCCGCTCTATCCACCTTGCAACTTGCCCTTCAGGATTTCGAAACTGCAGTAACCATTTTAGTGCAGCATGATCTGTTCTCAACAGGAATTTACGGCCGTATAAGTACTTATAAAAGTGCTCTACGGACTTGACGACGGCCAACAGCTCCCTTCTGGTCATACAATAGTTCTTTTCTGGACGCGACAAGACCTTACTGAAATACCCAATAACTTTTTCTTGTCCGGTCTGCACTTGAGAAAGAACTCAAAATTGGTGCTGTATCTAGTAGCCGTTTCAGTTGTTCAAATGCACTGTGGCAGTCGTCATTCCAATTATATTCTTGTCCATCTTCGGTTAGTTTCGTTAACGGTTTGGCAATGTTCGCAAACCCAAATATAAAACGTCGGTAATATGTGCACAATCCTAGAAAACTGCGTAGTTGGTGTATATCTGCTGGTGTAGGCCACTCTTGTACCGTTTTTATTTTGTCAGGGTCAGCTCTTATTCCGGTCTCCGAAACGACATGTCCTAGGTATTTCACCTCTTTTCCAAATAGGTGACACTTCTTGGGGCTCAATGTAAGGTTTGCCCCGCGTAATCTTTGGAATATCTCCTCTAGGTTCTTAAGGTGTTCTTCAAAAGACCGGCCTAACACTATCACGTCGTCTAGGTACACCAGACATGTCTTCCAGGACAGTCCACGCAGTATCGACTCCATCAATCGTTCAAAAGTAGCAGGGGCATTGCATAGCCCAAATGGCATGACCTTGAACTGCCATAATCCGATTCCAATTGTAAACGCAGTCTTTTCTTTATCGTTTGGCTCCAAGCCTACCTGCCAGTATCCGCTTTTTAAGTCCAAGGTCGAAAACCATTTGGATCCGGATAGAGTATCCAAGGTGTCATCAATTCTGGGCAAAGGATAGCTGTCCTTTGTCACATTGTTAAGCCGCCGGTAGTCTACACAAAATCTTGTCGACCCGTCCTTTTTCTTGACAAGCACTACCGGGGATGCCCATGGACTATTCGAGGGTTCAATCACTCCCTGTTCTTCCATATCGGTGATAATTTGCTCGACTTCCTTACGTTTTGCCAAAGAAAGCCGCCTGAGGTGTTGTCTTATCGGTTGCGCATCTCCAGTGTTGATCTTGTGTTGCACAACATTCGTCCTTCCTTTCTCACTATCATCCAGTGCAAACACACCTCGATATCGTCCGACCAGTTCTTTTACCTTGCCCAGTTGGTCGCCGTTTAATCCTTGACACGAAGGTATTAACATATCCAGCAATTTCTGTGAGCAACCGTTGGCTGGTTTATCTTTCGTGTCGTTCACACAACGTTTAATATGGCATACTGGAATGCAACTTCCCACAATCATGTCTTTCTTCAGGGTCACCGTATGCGGATTAATGTTCAGCACCCTTACTGGTATCATATTTCGAAACTTTATCAGCGTTCTTCCAACCAGTAATCCATCCTGACCCATTCCCGATTCAGTTGCTTCCATCATGCATACTTGTCCTTCCCGGAGCGTACCATCCGGGCGTCCCATTACAATCATTTCCGCCTTCTCGGGTATTTTCATATCGCAAATCATTCGAATTTGCATGGTCTGGTTACTCGTACCTTGAAATGGAATCTCATCATCATCTATCCGAAGCACATTTTCTTTCATGTTTACATGAAACCCATATTCTCTCACGAGATCCATTCCCAAGATCACTTCTTCTGTAATTTCAGCTACCAACACCCGATAATTAATTAGTTTATCCCCAATTGCCAACGTAATGGCAGTCTCTCCGTGAGTACAAATTTTCTCACCACTTGCCGTTCGAAGACACACCGATACATGTAGCACTTTTCCACGACCAACCAAATCTGGTCTCACAATAGTTTTTGTCGCTCCTGTATCTCCGAGTAATCGGACAATCCTACCATTAATTCTACCATCGATATAAATGCTGTCCAGACTTTCCATCGACGATGCAGCACGGATGATAATCTCCGGGGCACTACGCAGTGCTGTCGACGTTCGCCCCTTTACATTAATCTGCTTTAACTCAACCGGTTGTTTCTTTGGTTTAGTACAGCGTCTCTGCATATGACCAACTTCAGCGCAGCTCCAGCATCGCATACGCCATCTCTGCGGTCGTAATCTTTCCAGCCTTTCCGCTTTTCGCTTTTCAAACACACGGTTGATTATTTCATCTATGCTGTTCTGCGATTGCTCAGGTTCTTCTAATGCAGACCAAACTTTGTGACTCATCCTGTGTGACGCTTGCTTAGCTGCTTCAAATTTAAGCGCATGAGCTAGTGCGTCATCTAACATTTTTGGCTGTGCTAATCTTAGCGCTTGCTGTATTTCGCCATCTTTAACGCCATCCACAAATGTTTGTACAGCCAGTTGTTCGAGGAAACTATCTGGTGCCGTTGGATATGCCAATCTAACTAATCTGGCGATGTCAGCTTCAAATTCTTGCAGGCTTTCACTTGTCTTTTGCGAGCGGTTCTTAACTTGTGCATGGTAAACCTGTTGAAGGTGAGCATCTCCATATCTCATCTCAAGCTTTGATGTTAAGAGGCCGTAGTCATTCTGCTGGTGATCGGAAATCGTTTGTAAGATGTTAAGGGCTTCCCCCCGTAGGGCCACTATTAGAGAGATAGCCTTCTCTTTGTTGCACCAACCGTTGGCTATTGCCGCAGCTTTAAATTGTTTCAAATATGTGAGCCAAGGTGTTTTACCATCGAATGTGGGTGGTTTCACTTTAAATTTAGACGGTATTGACTCGCATTCTACCATGCTTCTTATTTCTGGAATGTTCTGATTTACAACTTGGTTTGCTAATTCGAGTGGCCGCATTGTTAGTGAAATCACTTGTTCTTGCAGTCTCATCACATCTTCTTCCATTTTTACCAATTTACGGTCCAACTTTTGCTCAACTGTTTTTACCTGTTTAGTGAAATCTTCTTTCAATGCAATGGAGCTTTCCATTAATCTTTGTTCTAACGTGGCTGTACTTTCATTCAACTTTTCTTCCATTTTGGCAGCATTTTCACTTAACCTTTCCATTTTTTCAGCATTTTCACAAAATTTTTCTTCCATTTTCTTAGCATTTTCACTTGACCTTTCGGTAAGGTCTGATTCCAGTTCAACTGACCTCACTACATTTTCATTTAGTGTCAATTCTAGTTTAGCAGACCTCTCCTCCATACCGGATTTAAAATCCTTGAGGAAATTCATTAAAGTTTCTGCCTCCATTTTACTTTGACTTCTTGTAACTGGCATATACAAACTACTCAAATGTCTTTAGACTTAATTAATCACCCAACACAGCCTGACACCAGTGTAACGGGCTACTACTACCGCGTTTCTCTAATTTAAAACAAGTAATAACAAACGTCTTTATTACTCACTGTTCACAAGTCTAATTAACAGTATATGCCTTATTTATAGATGTTTTCAGTCCACTTAACAATGAAGCACTATTACACTAATGAATTACAAGCACTAATATCTTCTTAAGCTAAGTTCTTAACCATAGATTTATTAACAACACTAACACAACTATTTATTTATTATACACTTCTATCTATTTATGTATACTACAAGCTGCATGTACATTAGACACAGCATATAACATTTATGTATATTCTTAAACTTCCAAAAGCTCAACTACGTTTACGGTACACGATATAATTTATATTAGACATTCAAGTATAGACTGACCCTTGCATTTATTAGCGGCCTTATATATACTCTGAGTTAAAGATATGACTCATCCTCTAGTAATTACGAGAAGCTTCCCGGTCTATTGAGAATAAACAGTGCTGGCGGCGTTTTGTTTGTTTGATTGCTAGAAGAATTCTCGAATCCTGAAGACTATGCAGAGCCTACAGCGCTTGTGTGTTTGACGGGTTGCCTAATAGTAGCTCGCAACAATAATATCTTAGTAGTACAAGATGTTGACGATACCAATCTACTCATCATAAAAACTGCAATCAGCGAAAAAGAGAAAATTCCTGTGATTGTATGTTCTAATTTTAACAGCTTTGGCACCAGCAGACAGAGAAATGTATTTTCTAAAATTGGGAGAAAGTACAGAAAACAGGAAAGTCTGGATCAAATTTGGCTTTTGTTCTAAATTTTAATTTAAACTACTGCCGCTGGAGCGCGTTAAATATTGATTTTATATTTTTTCAATTTTCCGCGTTCGGAAAATACACACTCTAGAGGGAAAACACAGGAGAGTAAATTTGTAAAGCGGAAACTTTCCGATTTTGATGTGACGTTTTATCAATTCAAACAGGTAATCATAAAGGGGTAAATGAAAATTGATCATCGTAACCTTGTGCACGCTGTGTAAATTAAAAAGGGCTAGCCGTGGCATAATTAAATGTAAAGATTTGAGAGAAACACAGAGAGGTGGCGTTCATTGGACGTTTATTACACCGAGTACGAGGTCATCATATCAATATTTAAATGAAACAACAACGGGTGGGATAAATACATAGTAATATATATATATATATATATATATATATATATATATATATATATATATTACTCATATTTAGACCAGGGTAGAAAATTAAATAATCACATCAAATAATTTTAATCACCGTGTATAATGAATATTATTAGATAATACGCGTTATTAAAACCGTGAAGCATAAAAATTTATTAGTTTCATTAAACATAAGAGATTTAAATCATGTACAAGACGCTTTATATCAAAAGAAGCAGTATTAAAAGCTCTGCGTGTAATGTAATTATTCTAAACAAATGGAAATTACGTGCAAAATTTATCTTAATTAACTCTATTTCAAGTAACCGGTATTGAACAAAACGTACAGATAATAACTAATATTTAGTTAGGGTTCACTAAAATTAAAGGCTATTATTTTTAATTGAAGTTAATTGAATCGTTAGTAACAGATAATATCTATAGAAACTTGTAAAACCCAATAAAATGTAAATCCTAGAAGTGTTAGTTAGAAGTAGGATGTTTGAACACACCTGCGTATTTTAAAAGGCAATTTCAGTTTAATTTGTTTAGATAAACATGTCGATTCTAAGGATATTGGAAACGGTCAGATGCTTTAGCACGAAATACAAAACAGGGTTTATTTAAAAGCTCATTCGGCGAAAATTTTGCAGATAATTAATGTTTACAAAGAATCTTGGAGAAACCGGGCTTAATATTCACGAGAAGGTGCGATACGGGGTTATTTAACCCAGATAGTCCACATGGACTAAAATATAATCGATAATAAAGAATATCAATTTGCACCAATACGAACAGGTTAGAAAAGGAAAGAGAAATGCGTCAAGCAAAGACACATATAGTAAAGGCGTGATTTAAGCAACGTCACGAGGGTCACAATTGGTTGAAAATAGGATGCAAATATCAGAGGTAGAAACAACAATTTCTGTACAAAATTAATTAGTTTTCTCGGACATGTTTGCGTGCCGTGTGAGAATTTCTGAGATGTAACTGGGGCAAGTGAAAATTCGTAAAACCGACGCGCGAGCGACGGAATGGGAACATAGCATGAGAAATTCTTAAGAATTGTCTGTTTTGAGGACAAAAGCGACGTGCCGGCTATTCGCTATATATACCGGTGGTAATATGAATTTCGGCCTCTTAGACTTTTGACTATTCGATGCGTTAAAAGCTCTTACATCCGCGACTTGATTGAAGATGTTAAACAGTGCATTTTAGTTTGATAAAATAATTTAAAGTTTGCTCGTATATTTTAGTGATTCAAAATAGTTTGTTATTTACGTGCTAACATGAATGTACTTCAGTGCACTTAGATACAAGGTAATAAAATTTAGTATCACTGTACCAATTAGCAAAATTTACTATGACAAATGTATACACAAAAGTAGGCAGTTTTGGCGTATATTGGTGAAAGAGATGAATTTCTTTGTTATTTTCGGGGTGTTAATAATTAAATGGTTCAAAAACGTGTCTGGATCCACAAAACCAGGGTCAGATATACAGATGAGTTCGAAAGCAGAAACAACTTTAAATAAATGGTGATGGAGAAAATTTAAAAGCGTTGAGAATTGAAGCCGTAAATATAATCCTGTTGGAATGGTGTGATTAACTAAAGGGACGATGTACATTGAAGCTACGAGGACAGTAACCTTCAGGTAAATTATACTATTTTGTTTGACATTTTGTGTGTGTTGAATAACTTTATAATTGATTTACTTTAAATGGACATTAGTGAAATTGTACTAACCATAAAATTTTAATTTTAAGATGAAATTTGCTTGTTTAAGTAGAAAGTATTTAGTATTGATGTTCGGAATATGATGAAACTTTGGGTATGTCTTTGAGCTCAATTAGACGAACCTGGTTAATTAACGTAAAGGGTGGTAGATGCTCCTTTATACTCAGACTCCGGTCTGCTTATATTTTATATTAATTAGTAGGCATCCAACAAGGACTTTAATTCTGGATGCACATTAAAATGATAATAAAATTAATCTTGAAATTATTTTTAAAACTGAATTTTATGCTGAAATTTAATTTGAAAATTTAATGTATTCTGAATATTGATGTAAATAGAGTTAACGTTGATGTTTGTGGTAGGAATGTGTTGTTTAATTTTATGAATGAGGAGGTTTATAAAATTAGGTGAGCAGCCGAGGCGAAAACAGGATCACAGCAGTTTATGACGCCCAATCGGTGGGACTCGAATTTTTTTGTTGAAAGGACCCAGTTCCCGCATTCAAAGGAGCATATCACAACAATATATATATATATATATATATATATTGCTGTGTTTCCCTGTATTAGAATCGTGCCTCACGAATTGGGCGTCAAGAATGCTGTGAATCCGCCAAAATCCGGGAACTCCTGTAGTAACGAATCGTGGCCCACTGATTGTGCGCCAAAGAATGCTGTGAATCCTACAAAAAGCTATTCATTACCTTAACTGTGTTGGTCCATTGACTTTCTTCTGTTAATCGCCTCGGCTGCTCCTCTAGATAACTTTCATCCTCAATCATAAAAAAAAACAAACACATTCCTATCACAAACATCAACGTTAACTCTATTTACATCAATATTCACAATACATTAAAATTTCAACATTAAAATTCAGCATAAATTTCAGTATCAGAAAATTTCAAGATTAAATTTATTATCATTTTAATGTGCATCCAGAATTAAAGTCCTTGTAGGATGCCTACTAATTAATATAACAATATATGCAGACCTGAGTCTGAGTACAAAGGGAGCATCTTCCACCCCTTTACGTTAATTAATTAACCAGGTTCGTCTAATTGAGCTCAAAGACATACCCAAATTTTCATCATAATCCAGAACATAAATACTAAATACCCCTTTCTACTTAAACAAGAAAATGTCACCTTAAAATTAAAATTCTGTTGTTAGTACAATTTCACTACTGTCTATTTTAAGTAAATCAATTATAAAGTTATTCAACACACACCAAAATATCAAAGTTCGAACAAAATAGTATAATTTACCTGAAGGTTACTGCACTCGTAGCTTCAATGTACATCGTCCCTTTGTTAATCACACCATTCCAACTGGGTTATATTTACGGCTTCTGATTCTCAACGCTTTTAACATTTCTCCACCACCATTCATCTAAAGTTGTTTCAGGGCTTTTCCGGAACTCATCTGTGTATATCTGAACCTTGTTTTGTGGATCCAGTCATGTTTATGAACCATTTAATTATTAACACCCCCGAAAAATAACAAAGAAATTCATACTTCTTTCACCAATATACGCCAAAACTGCCTACTTTTGTGTGTTCATTTGTCGTTGTAAATTTTACTAATAGGTACAGTGATACTAGACTTTATTAATCTTGTATCTTGTTTTCTAAGTGCACTAAAGTACATTCATTGTAGCACGTTAAGAACAAACTGTTTTAAATCACCAAAATATACGAGCAAACTTTAAATTATTCTATCAAACTCGGAAAACTAAAAAGCACTGTTTAACGCATTGAATCAAGTCGAAGATCTAAGAGCTTGTTCATATTAACCTGGGTATATATAGAGGTTAGCCTGTCTGTCGGTCTAGTCCCCAAAACGGACAATTCTAAAGAATTTCGCATGCTGTGTTCCCATTCCGCAGCCCGGCATGCGATTTTTACGAAATTTGCACTCGCACCAGTTAAAATCTCAGAAATTCTCACACGGCACGCAAACATGTCCGAGAATAACTAATTAAATTTTGTACAGAAATTGTTGTTTCTACCTCTCATATGTGTATCTTATTTTCAACCAATCGTGACCCTCGTGACGTTGCTCATATCACGCCTTTAATTATTAGTGTCTTTGTCTTACGCACATTATCTTTCCTTCTCTAACCTGTTCTTAGTGGTGCAAATTGATATTCCTTACTATCGATTATTTCAGTCCACATGGACTGTTATCTGGGTTAAATAACCCCGTATCAAACCTTCCCGTTAATATAAGCGACGGTTTCTCCAACATTCTCTGAAACCATTTGTTATCTGCAAATTTTCGCCGTACGTGACTTTTAAAACTACGCAGGTGTTCAATCGTACTATTAATTCTCAGAGCTTTATTTCTTGGTATTTTAATCTTGGACTTTCACAGGCTTTTACGCTTATTATTAATAATGGTTCAATTAACTCCAACTAAAATTGATTTCTACCCTTTCATTTTTAGCGAATACAAATTAAATATTAATTATTATGTGTACACTTTGTTTACTACTTGTTACCCAGAAATTAAATCAATTAATGTAAATTTTGCACGTAATTTTTATTTGTTTCTTGGAACAATTGACTTAAATACACGTTGAGCATTTCAATTTCGCTTCCTTTTGATATAAACGTCCTTTACCATAATTTAAATCTCTTATTTTTAATGAAACGAATGAATTTTTATTCTCCACGGTTTTTAATAAAGCGTATTATCTAATAAAATTCCCTATACACGGTGATTAAAATTATTTGCTATAATTAATTAATTTTCTACCCTGGTCTAAATATGAGTTAATATATATATATATATATATATATATATATATATATATATATTGACAGGGAAAAAGGGGATATACGTTTCGCCTGAATATAAAAGGGGAAAGGATAATTTAAAATACACGAAAAAGGAACAAGTTGAATTAATAGTCGTTCTGGGGGACAAAATCAAAGTGTATATTATTCAACACTGAAAAATTAGACATGTAATAAAGAATTAGGGACAGGACGGTGAAACAGAACAATTAGAATTAAGACTAGAATTTAACAGATTGAAATATAATTTAACAAAGAAATTTAAATAGCTTATAGAAAAGGCATGACACATAATAGTGCGGAGGCATGAACAACAAGAGTGAAAAGAGAGGAACTACCATGAAAGTTTTTTTTTTAAAAAAAGACAATTTTAAGAGCGATTGACATTTCTAGAATTGGGGAAGAAAATTGTATAATTTTTATAAAAAGTTGCATATTTAGAAGTTTACAATAGTAAGAACTATTTAATCAAGCTATTGGATTTGTTTATAATTAGAGAGACCCAGAAAATAAAATTTGATTACAATAAAATAATTTTGGCAGTTACCACGTAGAGTTTTTATTTATCCATACATCTTTATCCAAGTAAAATTAGGAAAACATGGGAAGAGGAAAGAAAACACAAGACCTATTCCATACAATGAAGAGGAAGAATTAATATAAAGGAAGGAAACATTCAAGGAACAAGATTCGGACAATCCTCAGTATCCTAATTAAAAACAGGGAAATCATATTCTGATTTAAAAGAAAACTTAGTTTTAGTGTAGATAAATAGAAGTAGTTAAAATCCACAATATTTGGAACTACATTTGAAATTACATTAATTGTCAAAATTAAGTAACATCAGCTTTCATTCACTAAACTGTCAGCTTTGTACCTTAACTAAAAGAGTTATTAATACAACCTTCTACTTTCAGTGAGAATAGATCAACATGTGACAACGTAAAGGATATAAAAAATAGATTGATTACACCACCAACAATTACTGTAAAAAGGACAAGTTAGGTCAATCGTAAGTAGATATTTCATAGGCATTTTAATTAAACATGAACGTAACTTTAAAATTAGTATCAATACCAATCATTTTAGATGGTAATGATTGAACTATAAAAAATTGGTGGCGTCGTATTATTTGTCCATTAATCTGAATTATTCAGTAATACTGTAGATAAATTTAGTAATAAAATTTATAAAACCTACCTGAATTGAACCCAACCTGAGAAAAGAGATCCATTTGGTAGTTAGTCGAGGAAAGAGTAAACGGGCATATAAAATCTATTTATACTTTTATATTAAAATAGTTCAGAGATATTTCTCAACCATACGAGGGATACCTACATACACAACAATATATATATATATATATATATATATATATATATTGCCGTGGAACTTAGCTTTTAAAAACCTTTTAACATCGCCAGTGTCAAAAAAAATTAATTTTCAAAAATATAAAAATTTCACCAAAATTTCTTACCCGGATTCTGCTTCTACAAATTGATTTCTTCAGCCTCTTCCCTGGCTAGCTCAGCTGTGCCTCCTCTCGGATACCTAAATTTACTATCATTCTCTTTACCATTCACACACCAATCAATAAAATCACAAAATAATACCACAATCATACAATATTTATTTACTGCTATCTACAAATAATAATTCATAGTTATGTACAATTCGGTGCTCTAGTTACACCTCAAAAAATTGCTATCTTTGTAAAGTCCTTGTTTTTTTTTTAAATTGTAATTTCAAACACATTTAATGCAACAGGAGTAAATGGGTCCCAAATAATACCTTATCTTTATTTATTACTGCACACTGGAGTATGGTGAGCTCATACTAACCCAGTTTATTAATGTATGCTTTCCACTTTACATACTATTACCACAAACTTAATAACCCCATGTACTCTTAACAATTAAATGTAAATTCATCAAGAAATTTAATAAGCTTTATGTACACCTTTTGTTTTATATTCAAAATACCATAATAATAGTCAGTTATACGTATCTTTTTCAATATGTTAAATAACCAAAAAATAACCATCAAAGTTCACTCACACATCACAAATAATTTCAACAGTTTATAAAAAAAAAACAGCAAATTCAAATGAGTTACCTGAAAAAAGTTTCAAGATTCCATCTCTGTTGAAGATGCTTTATATTCCTGAACCCCTCGGTTTCGTGATTATGCGCGCTGCTCCACCAGCTATAAATAGATGAAAACTCGGTCTACCGTGCTACTCGTGCTACCAATTAACACCAATTCCAACATCCAAATCCATGTATATTACACTTGTTTATTATTGCATTATTAATTTACGAGCTTATTAAAGTATTCGTGGGACCTCAGTTAAATTTAATCACTCGCCACTACTCGCGTTACTAACTATAAGCCCCAAATAATCTAATACTATTTTACTGAATTTTACAAATTTTTAATATTATACGTTGATAAGCGATGCGAAATTAAAGAGAGCCCTATTAATTTTCTTCCCGTATTTATACAATAAAAACAGGCCCCTCTTGGCCACACTTTACTTGAAATACTCAATTGAAAATAATATTTCCGCAAATTTTGTATAACCGTCTTAAAACTTCCAGAAATATTCCCTCGTAAACACGCTATATCATACAAACTATCGCATCCACCTGTCGCGTGTTCGTCTGTTCTAAAACTATCTATTTCGACCAATGATACAGTTTAGTGACGTCTTAAAACTCCGCCTGTAATATCTTTATTCCTGTCTTATGCATATTTGATGTCGCGTTCTAACCTTTACTTGAGTTGTAGAAAATCGATATTGCTGACCGCGTCTTATGGAATCCACGTGGAGCGAATACGTGCGTACTCAATCGAATGCTTTTATACCCGTCTCATTCTGTAGCACATTATTAATTGTGCATCCCTTCTGCTCTTTAAGAAACTTTTGTTAGCGTTTATGCGAAGCCACCGACGGTTGAACAATATTTCCTTGAAGCTCGCCTTATTATGCTCACAAATAAGCAAAAGATGACCTTTCCAACATGCAGGTGTGCTCAATTATTGATCGTTTAAAATAACACTTCTCGGAGTTTACATTTAATGGCATTCTATACAACAGATGTCTGTTTGTTCGTTACGAAAGCTTTTCGCCTTGGGATTATTGATTTTACATGCTCTGATGTGTTTTCTGATGTTATCCGTTAAATTAAAATAAATTAAATTAATTAATAATTTCTATTGGCTTATAAAACTGATTTTCTTTATGAACCTATTACCTTTTAATCCCTAATTATAACATTGTCAATACTTGTTAATTTAAATTAAATAAATGAAATACATTTGGCGCGTAAATATTATATTCCTTCCTCTACACAGGGTGTTTGAAATTGCACTGCTTACCCCAAATTTATATATATATATATATATATATATATTGCTGTGGTTAAGCTCTAAAATCGTGCCCCACAAATTGGGCCGTTATAAATTTTTCCTACAAAATAAAATTCCAATATCTCTGGAAAAGCTCCCCTAAATCAGAATACCACGGCTAGCTCTGCTTCCAGCTTCTTCAGAGATACTTACCCATCAAATGCTTACTCTCTCTCACTACCAAATGAAAATGACCAATCAAATAATTCAACGAAACATACAACCTTTTTATTCATACAAATCAAAAATTTACGTCACCAGCCCAACATTTACAAAATCGGATATAAACATCTTCATAAAATTTTACAATATCAACCATTAAATCTTTTTAAATTTTATGGATTTAATTATATATATATATATATATATATATATATATATATATATATAGATGGGCCTACCTTGAAACCCTAAATTGAAATTTACTCTAGTCTATGGTGAGCTCGGTATAAACTCTGTTACTCTAAATGCATAAATAAATTTGCATCTTTGTTTTCAACAACTCTAAAGACCCGTTTACTCTTTACATTACATTTATCCGTCATGTATATTTATACCTTCCAATAATAAATTCAAATAGTCTTTTTCATATAACCTTCAAATTAGATTTTATGTTCATAAAATATACACCCAATATGTCAAATCACTCTAGCACAAAATAACAGCACAAAATGTTCAAGCAATAACAAAAGGAAACAAATTTCGTTACCTGGTGTAAGCTCTTGCACCGTCCCTCTGAAGATGTCATCCACCAAAACCTCGTCGTTGCATTCCATCCAACTTCTCTCTGCTATATGTACATCAAACTCATTTCACCACGTTATCCAATTCTATGCAGACGCCTTTAATACATCTACCAATATAATTGTCCAAATAAGTTGATCGGCTTCTGAATCTACCATACCCCAACACCCTCGTTCCGAAAAAAATTACTAGTCTCGCTTACCTTAGTAACATCTTTTGTTCGTTATTCGTATTTACATACAGCACCGTTTATAACATAACTCCTACTCGTGCCTTCAAACACTTTTAATTTAAATTAAACGGACTGCACCGATTTACAAAATTTTACTTTAGATGTTACACCATATAGGTCTGAAGCGAACAGCAGAAGTAAGAGAGCCCCACTACGTCTCCTAGTGTATTTATAAGCGTTGAAACCTACCTCCCGTACCCTGTTTTCATCGAAAAGCACCACCACTGTAACCGATTCTGAAAGTTCAAACTACAACAATCTTTTAAAACTCAGAAATTTCTCATTCCACTCGCAATCAGCCAATCCAGACCATTTACACTGACGTAGGTTTATCATCCAACTATGTTATCCTCGTCTAACTCATTTTACTGTCTTTATTAAAATACCACTATAGCAACATAAAATCCATATAGTTGTTAGCCTCTACAAATTATCGGCTGCTTTAAATGGCTGTTTTGTCGCGTGTTCTAAATAGCTGGTATTTGTCATCCTCGTTTACCCTATGCTATTTATATCCCGTCTCTACTTTGTTTTCAAACCACTTGTTTCTCAGCCTTCGCTTCGACCGTTAACTCAAATTTCTAAAGAATTATGGTTCCACGTACATTATGGTTTCTTGAATTGCTTATTTGTCTGTCTGTCTTTTCTATGAACTGTTTGCCAGGTTGAAATTGTACTTTCCCATGTTTAACCTGTAGATTTCCTAGGATTTGTTTCTAACGAACGCTTTGTTAGTTAAATGAATATATGCGTTTACATTATCGATTTTATATACAAAAGCTCTCCTTATTATTTGATGTGCTCGATTTACAACCTTTGAATATTAAAGCTAATTATACTCGTATTATCCTTGAGTTTTTACGTACTACAACGCTTCCACACTATGCAATTTTAAAATTAAGATTTATTAATACAAATGTATGCTATTATACATTTGTTTTAAAGTCAAAACTAATTAATTTAGAGCGTAAATAATGTATTCCTGTTTTCTATATACACGGTCCTTGCAAAATTACTCTCTTGACTTATCTATCTCTCTTTACATATAATTTACACAATATATATATATATATATATATATATATAAGATACGTAAGTTTAACGAGTCTTCAATTAGTATAAAGTTAAAAAGGAAGGTAAGTGAACAATTTCAAGTTTTACAAATTGCTGTATCTGTATCACAGCACTCTTTTAGTGAAGCTCACAACGCGGGCCTTACCACAGCACTCTTTTAGTGGCATGCCAACATGCGGCCCTTATCACAGCATTCTTTCAGCGGGACCTGTGAAATTTAAATGTTAAAAAGGGGTAGATAGGACATTTCATAATTTATTACAGGTTTCTACATGTAATTACAATTTATTAAAAATTTGAAGCGATTTGCATATTTCTAGCATAGAAATTAACAATTTAACGAGAAATTTTCATTAATTTTAAAATGATGATTTTGCTTCATCTTTTAGCGTGTGTAAATATTATAAAAGCTCAGGATATTTAAAGGCTAGGCAGCATAATCTGTTAATTATAAACACTAATTGAAAAGAACAGGTGTTATAGGTGTAAGTATTCTTAGCGTGCATATTTAATCATAGTTTATAAGTGTAAATATAATTGGTAAACACTTTAGCATTTGTACATAACCTTCAAAATCTAAAGCAACAACGAGTAGTTTATAACGTATATTGTGGAAAGAAGCTTTCTTAGTATTGTTTGTGAGTTTTGAAAGTGGTTGTATCAAGGATTTCTAAATATCGTAAACAAGTTCAACCGTCGCTAGATTTCTACATATTCAAACAAAGAACATGCACAGATAACATTCAGATTCTACAAAGGGAGGCAGGTGCTATTATATTAAAACGGGTCGGATTGTAGAAGTGGAATGAGTAAGGTTAGTTGGCGGCTAAACATGCAGGGACCAATATAGAATAAAGGGGGTTTGTGTATAGCATGCATAGAAACAGGATAAAGATATTATGTGATAGGTGTTTGTTGTACTTGGAGGAAATGCAGGGTGACAGGAAAGATTAGATTTAATAGGTACAAGTGCAATGCCGCATGTTTGTATAGACATCATTGGAAGATTGTAATATGTTGAGTGGGGAATAAGGTAGAGAGGTTACAAGTACAAGTTGCCAACAATAAACACAGAAAGATTATCAGATAGGATATGTGCGTAAGTGAGACAGACTTATTTTGAATATTACTTGGAGAGGATTATTGCATCAAGGACAGAAGCAACTTGAAAACAAAGTAAGGGATAGGAAATTGTGTTAATAGGTTAAAAGGAGACAGAGATTTCTGTAGGGATGTGCTTGCTATAACGGTTGGCAGTAGGGGCTAGGATTCGACGAAGTGAATATCCGTTATGGGACGAAACTTGTGTATTCGTAGAAAATATTTTGTTTGTATCGTCAAAATTCTAAGCTTTCGATGGCAGTTGAAATTGGGTTTGTGAAAATTGTGTAGACGGTTGGAAAATTTACTAAGACGGCTGTTTTGTTTGTATCTACCTAGTTGCGAGAATTTACAAGTTTGGGGCAGAAAGTGTATATAAACACCTCGAAGTGGTGGTACGTTCTCTTTGCTCTTTTGTTTTTCTTCGACGCGTCCACTCATAGTGATTTATAGTATTTGAAATAAAGTTTATCGTAACCCACACAAGTTGGTGTAGAGTTTTCCAAGCAGTCCAAAATTGATGAAAAAATTTAAAAACTGGCATGCTTGATTTAAACTAAGTACAGACTGCTAGATATTTTATTGTGGGTGCAAGGTTTGGCCAAAAATGGAGTAGAGATTTATGGTGGATGGATTTGGTGGTTTACCAATGGTAGATGGAACAGTAGCTGAATTTGGGGAGTGTTGATATACCTCCAATTGGTATAAAAGACCAAGCTACTGGATTAAAACTCTAAAGTTAATACTTAAAATCATTGGGGAAGCGACTCCTAGTTGCTGCTAAATATTCAAAGTACTGGGTCAAAATGGTAAGCTGTTGAACGAACAACCGATTTGGACCAGTGAGAAAAACAGGAGAAATATAAGGTCAGAGCTACTTTTTTTTAATTTATAGTATGTGTATTCAGAAGTGAGCTTAAAAGTTGCATGTAATTTAAATATCTGTGTAAAAGGTCAACAAAAATTTGATTAGTACGTAAAGGTATGTTTAAAAAGAAAGGGGTATTCTTTGAACGTTCAACGAAACTATTCGTGGTAAAATACAATATTTTTTGCTGGCTTTAATTGCTATAAAAGGTGTAAAACCAATTATTACATGAATTTAAATTTAGTCAAAGTGACAGGTAATAGAAATTACGAATTTCAAGTGAAGTAAATAATAAAAGTGTGCATTGAAATACAAGTGTAAAACTCTGCCGTTCATATAAAACGTAAGTCTAGATTTAATTAATATAAACAAAATCTTTACAATTTATTTAGGGCTCTAAGTATACGAGATTAAATTGACTCTTAAGTATGGGAAATTAAAATCGATTCTAAGTATGGGAAATTAAAATCGTCTAAATGAGCGCACAACTATAAATCGACTCTAAGCAAGGAACCTAAAATCGAGACTAAATCGACTCGAAGTACGGGGTTAGTACTTCAAAAACAATTCCAAGTTGCTGATAAACATTTTGGAAGTATTGTGGAGCACGCCAAGCTGAGGGTTAACCACAGAACAAACAACCGATTTGGATCAAGAAACTCTAATAAGTTACAGTAGGAACATAAGGTCAGAATTATATTTTAAATTTATAGTATGTTACTTTTATTATTTCAAATATTTGATGATCTCAAGAATTGCATGTAATTTAGATTTTTGTGTATGGTTGGTACGCAACGGTATTTTGTTTAAAATGGAATAGTTCTTTGAATGTTCAACGAAACATTCATGGTAAATTACAATTCTTTTTGCTGGCTTTGACATAAAAAAAGGTGTACAAGGGGTTAGGATCTCCGTAATGAACAAATTTGATAGGAATATTTATTTTGATTTAAAAGTTCTGTAAATAGTAAATTGTAAAATTTCTTCGCTTATTATGCGAATTTCGCTTGCATTATTCAAGTATATGGAATGTTAGACGGGAGTGGGTAAAAATTCTGTTATCATATCGTCGTTCACTTTGTGCGGCGTATCACTGAGCTAGTCGGGAATTAATTGTGTTAAATTTAAATTATTTTAAAAGCACAGAGAGGTGGCGATCAGCAGGCAATTGGTTATTATACACCTGACGAGTGGCGATATTGTAGCAATGTATATTGTTATGGATTCAAAGGGTTAAATTTGGGGTAAGCAATGCAATTTCAAACACCCTGTATAGAGAAACAAACAATTTTTTTACGCGCAAAATTTATTTCATTTATTTAATTTAAACGGACATGTATTGACGCAAATTTTATAATTAATGATTGAAAAGTAAAATGTTCATAAAGAAAACCAGTTTTAAAAACAAATAGAAACGCCTAATTAATTTAATTTATTTTAATTCAACGTGTAATAACATTAGAAAATCAATCAATCAATAATCCCAAGGCAAAATGTTCGTTGTAGCAAACAAGGACGTCAGTTGTATCAAATACCGTGAAATATAGACTCCAAAAATTGTTATTTTAAGTGGTCAATAATTAAGAACACCTGCATATTTAAAAGGTTACCTTCTTCGAATTTATTAACATAATAAAGCGGGCTTTGAAGAAAATATTTCCAACCGTCAGTTGCTTCAAATAACAAGGTAACAAAGTTTCTTAAAGAGCAGAAGGGATGCACAATCAATAATAATCTACAGATAGAGACGGGTATAAAAGCATTGATTTCAAAACGCACGTATTCAATCCACGTGGAGTCATGCGACGCGGTCAGCAATATCGATTTTCTATAACTCAGTGGGGTTTGGAACGCGACATCAAATATGCATAAGACAGAGATAAAAATATTACAGGCGGAGTTTTATGACGACACAGAACATTATCATTGGTTGAAACTGGTAGTTTTACAACGGACGAACACGCGACAGGTGAATACGATTTTTCGGATTATATAACGCGTCCACGAGGTGAATTTTTGGAAGCTTTAAGGCGGTTATATCAAAATTTGCAGAAATATTATTTTAAAATAAGTTTTTCGCGGGAAGAGTGGCCGAGAGGTGGCATTTTAACAGTATAAATACTTTAAGAGAATTAGCATCGCTCTCTTTGCACTTTGTATTCTCGTCGCTCTTTGTATTTTCATCGCTTTAGACTACGTATAATAATCAACCGACGTTATAGTAGAGGCTTGTGAGTATTGAAAAATTTATAAATTCATAAAAAGTAGTATTAGCACTTACAACGTGGTAAGTGGAGGCCTTATAGTTATGAACGTGAGTAATGTCGAGTGAATTAAATTAACTGAGGTCCAACTAATACCATGACAAGCTAATAAAGCAATAAACAAAAGTATAATATACGTGAATTTGGATGCTGGGATGGAATGGTAATTGGTAGCACGGAGCTCGGCGTATACTGAGGTTATCATCTATAAATATCTGGTGGATCAGAGCGCATAGTCACGAAGCCAAGGGGTTCTGGAGGATAGAGCATCATCGAAGGAGTTGGAGACTTGAAGCATTTTCCAGGTAACTCTTTTGAATTTGCTGTTATTTGATAAACTGTTGGACTTATTTGTGATATGTGAGTGAACTTTGGGGGTTATTTATGGTTATTTAACGTATTGGAAAAGACACCTGTACTTGACAATTATTAGGGTATTTTAAATATTGAAAAAAAGGTGTATGCAAAGCTTACTAAATTTCATTACGAATTTAAATTGGATTGTTAAGGGTACATGGGTTTATTAGTTTTGTAGTAATTTTATGCAAGGTAAAAGGCATACATTAATAAACTGGGTTATTATGAGCTCACCATACTCCAGTGTGCAACAAATATAGGGTATTATTTGGGACCCATTTACTCCGATTGTATTAAATGTGTTTGAAATTAAAAATTTAAAACAAAGACTTTACAAAAATAGCACTTATTGAGTTGTAATTAGTGTACCAAACTGTATATATCTGTGAATAATTGTTTGTAAATAGCGGTAAATAAAGATTGTATGATTGTTGAATTATTTGGTGATTTTATTGTATGATGTTTGAGTGGGAAGGAAGAATGATTATAAATTTAGGTATCCGAGAAGAGGCACAGCTGAGCTAGCCAGGGAAGCTGCTGAAGATTATTGCAGCAGAATAAACGGGTAAGAATATTTTTATAAATTTTTTTACTGTTTTTTTGAAAATCAGTGTTGACCCGAACGATGTCAAACCCATAAGTCCGATCACAGAAATCTTGTGACAGCCGAACGATAGAACTTGAATGATTTTTAGGGAGTTCCAGAGACTGACCCTACGATCCACAGCAATCTTATGGAGACGGCCCAACGATGGGGCTCGAATTTTGGTGAGACCACAGCAATATATATATATATATATATATATATATATATATATTATTCAGTAATACTGTAGATAAATTTAGTAATAAAATTTATAAAACCTACCTGAATTGAACCCAACCTGAGAAAAGAGATCCATTTGGTAGTTAGTCGAGGAAAGAGTAAACGGGCATATAAAATCTATTTATACTTTTATATTAAAATAGTTAAGAGATATTTCTCAACCATACGAGGGATACCTACATACACAACAATATATATATATATATATATATATATATATATATATTGCCGTGGAACTCGGGTAAAATCCTCACCAACAAAAATATTTTCGAAAATTACATTAAATTTTCAAATTCGAAAATAGAAAAAATTTCCAAAAATTTAAATAAGTCAAAAAAGATATTGCTTACCCGTTTTCCTCTCTTCCTCGGTTGAATGGCCTTCTTCAACTGCTTCCGGCTAGCTCATTAGGACCTCCTTTTGGATAGCTATATTCATTCATAAATCCTATCATTCAAGCACACGCCCAATAAAACCACAAAATACAACAAACATACAATCTTTTATTTATTCCTATTTACAAATGCAATTCATTATTATTTTATTGTTCACGTTACACTTCAGTAACCTTTATTTTGTAATGTCCTTTATTTAATTTTAAACTCATCAAACACAAAATGTACGCGGAGTAAATGGACCTTGAATAATACCTTCTCTAAAATTCCTTTATTATAATTTATTTGTTTATTTTAATAATCTACGTAAACTGTGGGGTATGGTGAGCTCATAATAACCCAATTAATGTATGCCCTTCGACTTTGCATACTCTAAAACAAAATTTCACGTTCTGATGGAACGTTTAAAAGCTTTCTTGACACCTTCAATTTCTAGTTGAATACCGTAATAAAGTTATTTACACATATTCAGTTCAATACGTGAATAATTCACACTACCTTGAAAAACACTCTCATACGCCACCCCAATATTTACAGTTTATAGGAATCACAAATTTAAATCGTTACCTGGAATTTCTAGAAGATCTTCGCTCTGTAGATGATGCCATGTAAATTTCTATCTGGTCTGCAGGTCGATTCTCTCAATTACTAGACGACTTCCATTTCAGTTGATCCGCCAACGCCTCCTTCTCGGTGTAACCAAATTCCATTTCACAGTAATCTACGTTATTTAATGTCCCGACACAAGTTGCTAAAATTATAGGTGATACCTCAAATTAAAATAAGTAATTTCGGCACAGTAACGGCGTTTTAATTAATGAGGCCACCACTAAGCAAAACACTTTAAATTATTTGTTAATACTTACAACTCGTTAACTTTCATACGTGCTTTCGGGACGATCGAAATAATAAGGCACGAAGTTAAAAGACAAGAGAGCGAGTCCTAGTTCTCTCGAGTATTTATGTCTTTCGACTGTAACCTCTCCAGGCCCTCAGTTATCCGAAATCCCGCTCACAACAACACATTCTCACAATTTTGCACTCAACCCCAATTTTCAAATCCGCGAATTTCAGTACCTCGTTATAAATTTTTAAGAAAATCACGCTACACTATCCTCGTGTCTATATCAAGTTGAACTAACCTATCGACCAATCGTAGACTTAATGACGTTTCTCAAATCCCTCCTATATTATTGTGGTCTCATGCTTATACGTTTTCTACGTCTCGGTCTAACCTTGCTTGAGTGGTTGAAAAATCAATATTCTTGTTTGTTCACTGTTTACACACGTGGACTGTCTATGTGCGTTAAATAACCCCCTCATTAGCATTTCCCGTGAATATAAGCGACGGTTTATCCGACATTCCCTGTAACCATTTGTTATCTACACAATTTAAGCAGAACTTGACCTTTAGAAAAATACGCAGGTGTTCAATTGTAACATTTTAAATAACACTTCTACGAGTTGGATATTCCATTTATTTTAACCTTCTTGATATATTTGTACGCTAGCCACGCGTCTCACCTTTGTTATTATTGGGTTTTTAAACGCTTTTATGCTTATTATACATCAATAATCGTTCAAACGAATTCAAATTAATTAATAAATTAATGACATTGGCTTCTACCATTTAATTTCTTTGCAAACCTACTTAAATTTCATTAATTATTTATAAATTTCGTTAACACCTGATACTTAAAAATGAATTAACTAACATAACCTTAGTACGTAATTTCTGGTTGTTCCTTTATACAGGGTGTGTTAAAATTGCTTCGTTTATATTTATTTTTGATCTTCACTATATATATATATATATATATATATATATATATATATTGCTGTGAAACCTACAAAATCCGTGAACTACGCTTTTCGAATCGAGCCTCACGAATTGGGCGTCAAGAATGCTGTGAATCCTAAAAAAAGCTATTCATTACCTTAACTGTGTTGGTCCATTGACTTTCTTCTGTTAATCGCCTCGGCTGCTCCTCTAGATAGCTTTCATCCTCATACATAAAAAAACAAACACATTCCTA
Organism: Platerodrilus igneus; assembly: GCA_036346225.1. Taxonomy (NCBI): domain Eukaryota; kingdom Metazoa; phylum Arthropoda; class Insecta; order Coleoptera; family Lycidae; genus Platerodrilus; species Platerodrilus igneus. The sequence goes on from JARFIW010001230.1 coordinate 657,292, forward strand.
CCACAAACATCAACGTCAACTCTATTTACATCAATATTCACAATACATTAAAATTTCAAAATTAATATTCAGCATAACTTTTAATATCGGAAAATTTCAAAATTAAATTTATTATCATTTTAATGTGCATCCAGAATTAAAGTCCTTGTAGGATGCCTACTAATTACTATAACAATATATGCAGACCTGAGTCTGAGTACAAAGGGAGCATCTACCACCCCTTTACGTTAATTAACCAGGTTCGTCTAATTGAGCTCAAAGACATACCCAAATTTTCATCATAATCCAGAACATCAATACTAAATACCCCTTTCTACTTAAACAAGCAAATTTCACCTTAAAATTAAAATATTATAGTTAGTACCATTTCACTACTGTCCATTTTGAGTAAATCAATTATAAAGTTATTCAACACACACAACAATATCAAAGTTCAAACAAAATAGTATAATTTACCTGAAGGTTACTTGCACTCGTAGCTTCAATGTACATCGTCCCTTTTGTTAATCACACCATTCCAACTGGGTTATATTTACGGCTTCTGATTCTCAACGCTTTAAAAATTTTCTCCATCACCATTTATTTAAAGTTGTTTCAGGGCTTTTCCGGAACTAATCTGTGTATATCTGACCCTAGTCTTGTGGATCCAGACACGTTTATGCACCATTTAATTATTAATACCCCCGAAAAATAACAAAGAAATTCATACTTCTTTCACCAAGATACGCCAAAACTGCCTACTTTTGTGTATTTATTTGTCATACTAAATTTTACCAATTGGTACAGTGATACTAAACTTTGTTACCTTGTATCTTCTTTTCTAAGTGCACTAACGTACATTCATTGTAGCACGTAAAGAACAAGCTGTTTTAAATCACATAATATTCGAGCAAACTGTTTAAATTATTTAATATTAAAACCGGAAAACTAAAAAGCACTGTTTAACGCGTTCAATCAAGTCGAAGATCTAAGAGAGCTTTTAACGCATCGAATAGTCAAAAGTCTAAGAGAGCGAAATTCATATTATCACCGGTATATATAGCGGATAGCCGGCACGTCGCTTTTGTCCTCAAAACAGACAATTCTTAAGAATTTCTCATGCTATGTTCCCATTCCGTCGCTCGCGCGTCGGTTTTACAATTTTATACTCGCCCCAGTTAAATCTCAGAAATTTCAACACGGCAGCAACGTCTGGAAATAACTAATTGACTTTTATACAGAAATCGTTGTTTCTACCTCTGATATTTGCATCCTATTTTCAACCAATTGTGACCCTCGTGACGTTGCTTAAATCACGCCTTTTACTATATGTGTCTCGGTTTTGTGCATATTATCTGTCTCTATCTAACCTGTTCTTATTGATGCAAATTGATATTCTTTATTATCGATTATTTTAGTCCATGTGGAGTGTGAAATATCCCACCTTTAGCATTTCTCGTAACTATTATGCGATGGTTTCTCCAAGATTCATTGAAACCATTTGTTATCTACAAAATTTTTCGCCGTACATGACATTTAAACTACGCAGGTGTTCAAACATAATATTAATTCTCAGAGCTTTATTTTCTGGTATTATAATCTTGGATTTTCACAGACTTTTATGCTTTTTATTAATAATGGTTTAATTAACTCCAACTAAAATTGACTTCTATCCTTTCATTTTAGCGAATACAAATTAAATGTTAATTATTATGTGTACACTTTGTTTAATACCGGTTACTTAAAATAGGGTTAATTAATATAAATTTTGCACGTAATTTCCATTTGTTTCTTTCTTAGGAATAATTAAATTACACGCAGAGCTTTTTAATACTGTTTCTTTTGATATAAAGCGTCTTGTACATGATTTAAATCTCTTATTTTTACTGAAACGAATGAATTTTTATTCTCCACGGTGTTTTAATAAAGCGTATTATCTAATAAAATTCCTTATACACGGTGATTAAAATTATTTGATGTGATTATTTAATTTTCTACCCTGGTCTAAATATGAGTAATATATATATATATATATATATATATATATATATATATATAGGTATATATATATATAAAAATTATACACACACACATATGAATCATACATACGTACCTTCTAAGGTCTTGGAGAGGATGCCTGCAGGGTGTCAGCATCTACCTGAAATACAAATATCACACTACATCTTTAAGCAACTATGATACACAAAACCTTTCTGTGCAGAGTATTGTTTTTCTCAAAACTACATCACAGAAAAAACAAAATTTTTATAAATTTGATCAAAGTAGTTATTCAATGATCTCAACCAACAATTAAATGTTATACGTAAATGCGCAACATTTACAATAAATTATATTATATACAAAAAGAAAATACATTTTAGAACACGTTAATAATTTGCAGACTGAAATACCTGAAAATCTCTCATGATCACCTTTTCCATTTTGGAACCCTCGTTTACATGTACTTGCATTACAATAAATTCAGTAATTTTGTGTTTTAAACGAACAGAGTCCACTAAAACTGTGGCATGCTTTAATCTCTGCACATTTGAAATTCCTAAAATAAAATTTCATATGTATAGTAATTAAACCAGCCGATTTTCTAAAATTATAAACAATCGGGTGCGAAAATTACTTGTTTTCTTTCATATTGTACTGGATTATTATACGTCCTTGAGGAATTTGAACAAAGCACGTTCTAATAAAAGTAAAACAGTGCAGTAAAAATTTCACAAGTTTGATTCGCTAAACCTTTAAGTAAATAAATACTTCTTGCTCACTTTAGTGCATGGACTTGATTCCCTGATGTAGTTCTAAGTAGCAGCTACCCTCTCGTTTTGGAAAACAGCTGGGGCGAAAGCTGTTTGTTGAAAAATAGCTTCCATCTCCAAGATCCCCACTCCTTCCTTTAATCTTTTTTTTTATTCACCGCTTCAACTACCTTCTTTTAATCTTGTTGAAGATTTATCGCCTCAATAATTGTATTGCTGAATAAAGTAAAATAAAGGGAACTTACCATCAAACAATAATTTTATTTATACTGGTCAGTCAGCTTCATTATGCGATGCGATGAGTTCCTAATTGGCACGATTAACGTTTACTGTCTATTATATATTTTACATTTAAATAATTAGTCTGGTTACATCCGCTGTTTCTAAAAAGAGAAACTTGTAGCATTGTGTATAAGATCCTTAACTTCTACCTCAAATTCACTTGTGAAATTTCTAACAAGCTGACGCAGCAAACCCATTTGCAGAATCCCATCAAGTCGGATTTTAAAATTAATTAATTTGATGAACACATCAACATTCTAGAAAAATCGTTGCTTTTGGTATCTAGCTACTTTTGAAATACGGCTGTATCGAACTAGTTTAGAGGATACAATACTATATTTAGAACATAATTAAGCTAATTGTAATAAAAATATGTACAAATCTTAGAGAGAAAATTTGTTTGTGACAATTCAATGATTTATCTTTATATAGCTAAGAAAGTATATAATATAAATATTTACTTTGCATGTCAATTGTTCATTTTGGTTCCCGAACTTAGTTCATTGTCGCTATACATTGCCAAACTGAATATATCACGCAATTTTTATAACTGTTACGATTGTGTATTTAACCATCTCTATCTTCACCGAAGATTGTATTAAGACTGGGGAATATCATTGTGTAGACACACATTTTACGATAGATGGCAGCTCTTCCATAAAAACTATTAAACACGAATTTACAGTCAGTCAGTGGAGTTTAGTTGCACTATTATAAACCAGTATTTAATTACCTTGTCATCAACGAGTTTACGTTATCTTTTGAGACATGATAGAATTCGCAGATACGCCCACTTAGAGCTTCCTTCGAGAGGTCTGCGTTTATCTACATAAAACAGCGTCACTAGCATTCCGCTTTATTATTTGGTTTGACTACATTTTATTTACAAGAACATGCTTTTTTACTTTAGTGATTGTTGTTTCATTATAATTGGTATCTATATTATTTTAAAATACACTGCGTGTCAATTGAAATACCAATCGTTTGGAATTACTCCATTATGAAAAAGTAAACAGTAGGTTTAGTTTTTATTACTACTAATTGAACAAAGATATATATTGTCGCTAAAACAGTCGTTTCTCTGATTTATAAAAATTAGAATCAACCAAATTGCATGAAATATCACTAACTGCATATTTAAGCCTAAACTAAATCGGCGTGACTCAGCTTTTCTTGACAAAAAATTGATTCTGTTAACATAACAGTGGTGTGGATGTAAATGCAACATATTTCTTGTTGAACGAACAAGGAGAATTTATTGTTTTGCTGCTTGATGACTAATTCACTCATTTCAATGCAATAAACATTGAACATACTTTGTTTACGTGTTTGGTGTGTAACTTTAGCAAGGCAAGCAAAAAGACCTTACAGTATTGACTAATTTTTCCAAACAAATTTGATTTTTACTTGAACGAAATAGAAAATTAACTGCTGCAATAAAACTACAGATTTACGCTATTTGTAGATAGTATCAATTTATTTTTAAGAGTAGTAATACAATCAAACGTAAATTCTAAATATTTCAATTGATTACGCACGTATGTATTGATGTTAAATAATTGAAAATCGAAATAATCCCCATACCGGTCCTATAGCTCAAATATTACAGACAATTGCAATAGTGAAAATAGTGAGTATTATTGTTTTCGAAATTGGTAAAGGCAATTATAAACAAGAACGCGTGCAACTAAAAGAAGTAGAACCAAGCGAACCAAAAATATTCAAGTAACAAAAGCAATAAAATCTGAACTAAAAACTATCGAATTGCATATAAGTAGGGAAGTATGCTAAAATAATGAAATATTCAGTCTTCATTTGATGCGTCAATAATCCACAGAGCGGTACTACATGTGTGTAAAGTCAGCACCCCTTTTTAAAAATTATGTTTTTGAAAATTCTTCCAGGTTGTTCTACCCTTGCACCACATTGTTCCACTTCGATTTACAAAAAGCTAGCCAATAGAATAAAAGAGGAAGGTGAAGGGTATGTTTTACTCTTTTCGATATAGTCCAAAAATCGATTTTGGGATATCTGGTAGTGATGCGAAGTTCGTACTTTATAATTTATATAGGGCCCCTAGGCGGCCGTGTCCCCAATGCTCTACCCGAAGGTACTACATTCGGTTTGTTGGCGAAAAAGGGGTTCCAACAAACAAGTGTTTTTCCGTTTTTTTAAGAATCGTCTTTTAGGCGGAGTTGTCGTTTTGGAGCAATGTTTGGAACAAGTAGAACACTGTTCAACGGGTATCAAATCTTTGATTTGTGAAAAAAAGGGTGCTAGTATTAAAATGGATTTTTCGGCTTATTCGAGAAATCGTTTGGAATAAAATAATATTGATTAGGAACAAAGTAGCACAACGTTAGAACAATCTGGAACAACTTTCAAAATCATAATTTTTAACAGGGTGCTATGTTCACACACATCGATTCTACGCTACACATATAACATGGGGGGGATATTTTTGAACACTTTTGGATGCTCTTTCTATCCTAATGTATAAAAATGTTAAAAAAAGTTTTGAATCATGTTTAGGAGGCAAGGTTAGTTTTAGCTTTTTGCATTGGAGGTCTGTGCAAAATTTAGAACGCGAAGACAAAAGAACACAAATAAGTATGCAAAAATTTGAAAGTGTAAAGGACTTTATGGTATTAATTTTTTTTGTGTAGAATCGCTCTTCCTAATATCGACGCTTTATTTCCGGACACCCTGTTAGGTTAGTCATGCAATGTATTTCAAAAAAATTGTAGGACTAACGGTACGTTAGCTTCCCGTCAGTTACCGGCTGGTGTTGATTTGATTGACTTAGAATCAGTTTGGAATGAGAGCAACATAAGTATTCCAAAAAGCTCTTATGATCCTTCAAACCCACGGGGAACAGACGCCGAACTTAATGAGTATGTGAAAATCCCTAGTATTAATTCCATTTCATAATATTATATATACAATTATGGTGGAGGAATTTACAATTGAAAAGGAGCCTCTACAATATAAAGTTGAAGACAACAGGATTGTGGACATCACTTATCTCTTGCAGAGGACACTGTGCACCCTACCCTTTTTCCAGGTGTTTTAAAAAGGATAGGCGCACGACAGAGCATAAAAAAAATTACACTCTGGCACAGCTAGCATCGACCGTTGAGGTTGCAGAGGCTGCAAGAGACCTAAAATCTCGAAGGGGAGAAAATTTGTGAATTAATAACTGTAAATTAAACAACTGTGAGAAACTATGAAAAGTTATATAGTGTGTTTATTAAATTTTATAGAAAATAAATTTTTGAACAAAACATAAATATTCTATGAAGTCATATAAAATGAAAGGATCAGTAAAGATTATGATACATGTTTCTTTTTTTTGCAACTAGTCAATGTAGGTACATAAGTCTAAGAGAGTTTTTAAAATATGTGAATGTAGCATATAAAAAGTCAATAAAATATTTAACGTGAACTAAACGTTCAAAATACAAAGAAAAGTATCTTGTGCTTTTAAATGCTTAACGAAATTAATAAATGTACTTTACTACCATAAGTTTCATGAAACGTGTGGCTTACATTTGGACAGTATGCGTCCAGTAAGACTATGTATAAAAGAATTACTATTTGTGAACACCAGATAAATTATCTGTAAGATTTATATGTTTTACAAGTGTAACATAAAGAGAAAATTTAATATTGTATAAATCAGTTCATTAAATTTTGAGTAGATAAATAGTATTTTAGTTTGTCATACCTGACATGTGCATTGAATAACATATTTTTTGTTACCCTGATATTCTTGAACGGAACATCTGTAGAAATCCAAATCACATGTGTAGAAACTGCAGGAGTCCCAGGTAACATCAAAATTAAACAAATGGTGAGGTAGAATTCGCTAGCATACAAACAAGTTGAAAACATTATTCTGTGTTAACTTCATAGATCCATATTAAACCAAAATTTAAGAGAGTAATTAATAAAACTAAAATGTATGTTGCGGTAGCTTAATTTAAATGTACAACGCCATCGTCATCTCATGGTCAAACGACAGCAAAACACATTTGCTTCTTTACGGAGCGTAAGGTGCAAATATAGGAAAACTGAGGGTAGAGAACGACCCTAAAATACAATATGTGAATTAGTTAACACGCAAAAAAAGTCAAAAGGAAATTAAAATACATCTGTTAATTTCTTACCATCGGAAAAGCAATCCGGTGGGATTCGCAGCCCATGAAGGGAAGGAAACGCTAGACAAGATAGCTGTAATATTATTTAAATGATTACACATCTTTTATTTAACAAAATAATACATACTTGATACGACCTCATGGTCAATTTTATCACCTTGAACTCAAAAGCGACCTGTTGTGCACAAGTCAAGACAAGAAATGAAACTTTTGTCAGAACGTTTTGACAGGCAAACAATCTGTCTCAAATATCAGAGCGGGTATTTAGGATTGTAAGGAAAGAAAACTATAGAGCTCTTCTGCAAAGTAAGTGTGAAATTAAATACCAAGAATACTGGATTGTAGGCAACTTTACAAACAAGTATGAATATTAGAAAAACAAACACGGTACTTTATAAAGTACTATAACCTTCTTATATTCTGAGATTATAATAAATCTATTAAAGTAAAAGTGTATATTAAGGTTCAATGGACTTTTAAAGTAAAATCTGAGGTTTAAAGGAGAGATAAATCAAGCTGAAACGTGGCGTTTACCATAGGTAAAATGACATGTTTCACTGCCCTGAACAAAAGAAAAAATATATGAAGATATATTTTTTATAAAATCAAAATTGGATTGAAGTGAAAGACTTATTAAAAGAAAATAAAAATTGTTTGAAAAAAATTTGAGAAAAGAAAAAAAAAAGTTTGAGAAAAAAAATTGTTTAAAAAAAATGTTTGAGTGGTGGGATATCTAACGCGTATCACACGTCCCAAAGGGAAACAAAATTGGTAAAGTCAATAATCCGTGAAGTCAAAATCAGTAAGGACTAAACCACTCGACACGGGTAAAAAAGATTAGAAATAAAACAAAAAAAATTATAGAAAAATGGCAATGGGGGGTTATAGGGAGGGTATAACTGTTGTACACCAGTTATGTATGTAAGTGTGGGGGGCTAGATATGATATGTCATCAAAAAAAATATTACATCAAACACGTGTAATGTTACAAGAAAAAAAAATTTTTAGTTAAGAAAGATTATGTTTAGTATTATTTAAGTTAAGGTAGGTATATTTAGAAAATTTATTAAGTTTATATCAGTGCCTGTATATGGCTTTAAATCTTTTATGTGCCAGTTATTTGTCTTTGACCCATCTGGGTTAGTAAGATTATAAATTAAATTAGATAGTTTTTTATTAACTGTACATAAAATATATTTGGGTGCAAGTTTTGCAGTAAAAACATCAGCGGCACTAGACAATACTTTGTTTGTTCTCCAAACTGTATCACCTACATTGAAAGTAAATGGTCTACGTCGTAAATTGTAACGACTAGACATTTTTTTATAGGCAAGATGTAATCTATTTTTTACATCTTTGAAGAGATTAAAAAGACCTTGTTGGTCGGTAGAATATGCGGTCCTATCTTCAGGCATTATATCTACGTCATCAGAGGGTTTATAAGACGAACTATAAAATTTTCCTGAAATAGGTACATGTCTACCAAAAATTAAAAAATTTGGCGAAAAACCCGTCACCTCATGTTTTGCTGAATTTATAGCGTACTGAATTTTTGCTATATTTTCATCCCACATGTTGTGTGTTTCGACATATGATCTAATCGCCGTACCTACAGTTTTATTTATTCGTTCTACAAAATTACATTGTGGGGAATATACTGCAGTGTACCATATTTTTCAACATTATAATTAGCAATTAAATTTTTAAAAATGTTTCCAGATAGTTGTGATCCATTATCACATATTACAAATTTAGGTACCCCGTAGGTTAGAAATACTTTATTTTCGATATGTTTTTCGATATTTGGTGCTGTAGCACTATGTAAAGGAAATAATAAAGTGAATTTAGAAAACCAGTCTCCTACAACAAGTAACCACTTGTGTCCTTGTTTTGACCTAGGAAGGGGTCCTATGAGGTCTAAAGCAATTGTGTGAAACGGAAATGTAACATCTTTTTCTTTTCCTGCTAAACCTAATGGTTTCATATTTGATGCTTTTTGTGCTCCACATATTAGACAATTTTTACAATACTTTATGACGTCATATTTCATTTTAGGCCAGTAGTAATTTTCTTGAAGTCTAGCTAATGTTTTATAAAATCCAAAATGTCCAGCAGTAGGTGGATCATGACAAGTAGAAATTACTTCATTTCTTTGTTTAATAGGTACTAGGATTTTCCAATTATTTATATTCGTAGTTAACGGTAAATTTGAAGGTAGGAATTTGTATAACAAACCGTTTTCTATTTTCCATTGCGGATAGGTATCTGGAGAATTTATAATTTTATTTTTTAAAGATACATAGTAATCATCTATGTTAGCTAAATCTATTTCTAAGGTATTTAAATTTACAGTGTTATCTTGTGTTGATCGACTAAGGAATCAGGTATTACATGTAGCTTGCCTTTACGGTGAATTAAATCGAAGGTATGTTGTCTTAAACGGGTGGCCCATCTTGCCAGTTTCCCAGAAGGATTTTGGATATTATTGAGCCATAACAGACTGTGATGATCTGTTATGACTGTAAATTTTGTTCCTTCTATCCACGGACGGAATCTTTCTATAGAAAAAATAACTGAGAGACATTCGCGTTCTGTAACGGAGTAATTGCGTTCAGAACGTGTAAGTGATCTGCTTACGTAAGAGATAATGTGATCTTCACCATTTAGATTTTGTAATAGAACTCCTCCTAAACCAGTATTTGATGCATCAGCTTCTATCGTGAATGGTTGATTGAAATCAGGTTGAGATAAGATAGGCTCAGATACTAAGATTTGTTTTATTTTAGAAAAGCTGACTCAGCCTCGGAATTCCAAACTATTGGTTGTTTTTCTTTTCCTTTTAACAGATCATTAATAGGAGACATAAGGGTAGAAAAGATTTTATAAACCTTCTATACCAGCTAACCATGCCAACAAAACGTTTAATTTGTGTGGTTGTTTTAGGTCTTGGATAGTTAGTCATTGCTGAAATTTTTCTGGATCTGTTCTAATAGAATTTGAACCAACAATGTATCCTAGAATTTTAATTTTTTTAAAAACTCACATTTTTGAGATTTATAGTTAAATTTGCATCTTTTAAACGGTCACGAACTGTTTCTAGTAACTTGATGTGTTCAGAAAATGTTGAAGATATAACTATAATATCGTCGAGGTAACAGAAAATATGGGGTTCCAACTCCGGTCCAAAATAGTATCAACGAGACGTTGTTGTGTTTGTGCAGAGTTTCTTAAACCGAAGGGAACTGTAACGAACCTAAATTGGCCTCTGGAGATTACACTAAAGGCTGTTTTGTCCTTAGACTCAGTAGTTAAAGGTAGCTGCCAAAAGCTATGTCTTAGATCAAGACTAGAAATGTATGTAGCACCTCTTAGCAAATTCAAAATTCGGTCTACATTAGGCATGGGGTAGCTATCGTGGGTAGTTATTTCATTTAGAGCTCTTCCATCAAAACAAACTCTATAGTCACCAGAAGATTTTTAACTAGTAAGATAGGAGAACACCAAGGTGAGGTACATTTTCAATTACACCCAGCTCTAACATTTCATCTAATTTTTCATTCAATATTTTTGACATATATGGAGACATTGGGTATGGACGTTTTCTGATAGGTTTGTGGTCACCAGTGTCAATATTCATATAAATTTTATCAGTGCGACCTATATTTGTATCAGTGCTTGCAATTAAATTGAAGGAATCTATAATTTGTTTTGCTTTAGGTAATTGTGTAGGAAGTAAATCGTCTAACGTGCAAAGTTTATGTTTATCTAAATTTTTAAAGGAACTTTTCCACAGGTATAGGTATATTTGTAGATGTGTGAACATCCCAGGAATTATTTTTAAAATTGATAGATAGTTCAAACTTTTCGCAAAATCTGAACCAAAAATAAATGAGTGAGGTAGTGCAGGAACGACTAAACAAGTAATGAAACAACATGTGTCACCTATAAAAATAGGCAAGTCTAAAGTACCAGAAATATTTTGTGGAGTGCCATCTGCAGTTAGTAATTTATGTGTAGTTAAAGGAAATATATTTAGATTTAAGGTTTTATTATAGGTATGCCTAGAGATCCTATAACAGAAATGTTACTTCCCGAATCGAAAAGTGCAGTTATATAAATGTCTAATAATTTTACTTTAAGATATGGTCTAGTATCTAAATGTTTTGTAATTAAATTATAAGTTTCTATTGAATGTGTTTTGATTTATAGAAGTTTCTAACAGTAGTCAACCATTTTGACCAGTTATCATTGTTTTGAGAAATTTTATGTAAGTTAAAGTAATTTTTCTTAGACAAACTTGTTAAGTTATAATTTTGTTTTTATAACAATGATTTATTTTTGAGGGTAAGGTAGGTTTTGTATAAGGTAAAGTAGGATTTGTACTAGGTAGAGTAGTCATTTGTTTTTAGAAAAATAGTGGTAGAGACAATTTTATTTGGTTTAAGATAATTTTGGGTAGCCATAGATATCTCAGTACAGGGTTGGCTATATGTCCTGTACTTTTTTATTCGTTTTTTGAGCAAACGGGACATGTGGATATTTTTACATTAGGAATGCCACATCTGTAGCAGAAAATTTTTCTTTTAATATTACAATTAGGATATGTGTGATCTGATTTTAAACAGTTCCAACATTTACTTGTGGTATGTCTATAGGTATTTGAGAAATAACGTGTATTTTGAGTTGAAGGAAAAGTAGGTAAATTTGTATTTATATTTTTATTTATTGTGGTATGTGGTTGTGTTTGAATTTTGGAATCGTATTATATTGTATGGCATTTAATTGAGACGAAGCATTTTGTATTTTAGGTTTATTGTTGTATGTCCAAGTTTTCGGTTTACTTTCTTGAAATTTTGTGTATAAAAATTTTGTGGAAAAGAATTTTGTTTTGTAATGAAACAGAGGTAGTTGGTTTAAATGAGTTATTATTAGATATAAGTTGATTTTTTATACGAAAAGATTCTTCTAATCTTTTTGTAGCTGTAACGAGATCTGAGATAGTATTAATTGTAGGTAGAATTATAGAAAGTGGTGTAATAAAATCAGGTAATAGATTTTGTGAAATAATTTGTATTCTTGTTGATTCTAAAGGTTTTTGAAATCTGGAATAAATTCTGCATTTTCATTATATAGATAGTCACTGCTTCATTCGTTTTTGTTTTCTAAGTCTTATTTCGTCCCATAAAATAGTTTCTATGTTAGAGGTAGAAAATCTTGTTTTAAACGAGTTATTAAGGAGTTCCAATCTGTTACAGAGTGTTTTATTTCCCTATACCAAACAATTGCATCTCCGTCAAACAATTCCATCGCAGACGAAAACAGATCTTGTAGTGAAACATTTCTGGTTTCAGCTAATTCAGATACTCTTTCTAAAAATTCAAAGACTGTGTCTGGTTTACCATTAAACTTTATTGACCAAGAAGAAATTGGAGTAGGATTAGATATATAAGTTACTGTTGGTGGATGAACATTTATTGTGGGGTAGTATTTGTTAAAGGTACATTAATTTTACCAGTAATTTCATATTTGTCTATTTTTTCATGAAGTTCTGCATCTAACAAAAGTGCAGTTGAATAACTTTCATTTTTAAAAGTTGTTACAATTTCATTATCATTATCAGGAATAGTTAATCGGTTTATTCTGCCACATACATGCGCCAGTCGAGACATAATTCTTTTATAAAGTGAATCTTTAACATCACCATCAAATTCTTCTATTAAATTCGTAATTGAATTTATAGTATTAGTTATTTGCTCACTATCTTGTTCGAAAGTTATAGTATATTGAGATAGTTCTTTATGTGGTGGTGGTTTATTTAATTCAATTCTTAATTGACGAGCCAAAAGTTTTCTTTTATCCTCCACAGTTCTCTTTTTTGAACTAATGGACCTTATGTAAAGTTCATACTCAAGCTCCTCTATTAGTAAATAACCTGCTTTTAAGTATGCTTCCATTTTAGTTTTTATATTTTACAAAAGAATATTTATTTATATTTCAAGGTAAAAATAGGTATAAAATAAATGTTGGCTTCACGTGACAGTGTATGCAGGAAAAAACGAGATACGTTGAGCGACACGTGCAACCATGCACGAGAAAAAAGAAAGATACGTTGGGTGTCACGGTAAACGTACGCAAGAGAAAAAAATGAGACAGGTTTGGCGTCACGTGGAAGCGTGGACATGTGCTGTATAAAATATTAAAGAAACAAAACGCGTTGTATAGAAAATTTAAAGAAAAATATCGTCGGGTTGTGTTATGTCAAAATTTAAAAAATTTATATTGGGCGCAACGTTGCGTGTGCCTGATATAGAGAAAAATATTAGAAATTTGGGTGCCACGTAGACGTGGGTGAGAGAAAAAATTAAACCTGTTGGGCGTCGCGTTAAACGTAGCCAGGTATAGAAAAAATTTCGTGTTCAGATATAGAAGAAAAAATAGGAGGTTTGGCGTCACGTGGAAACATGCCGAGAAAAATGGAGAGAGAAAAAATATTTAGGTAGTTGGACGCCATGTAAACGTGCGCGAGAAAAGAAAGAAGATAGGTTGGGCGCCACGTGCACCCTACCCTTTTTCCAGGTGTTTTAAAAGGATAGGCGCACGACAGAGCATAAAAAATTACACTCTGGCACAGCTAGCATCGACCGTTGAGGTTGCAGAGGCTGCAAGAGACCTAAAATCTCGAAGGGAGAAAATTTGTGAATTAATAACTGTAAATTAAACAACTGTGAGAAACTATGAAAAGTTATATAGTGTGTTTATTAAATTTTATAGAAAATAAATTTTGAACAAAACATAAATATTCTATGAAGTCATATAAAATGAAAGGATCAGTAAAGATTATGATACATGTTTTTTTTTTGCAACTAGTCAATGTAGGTACATAAGTCTAAGAGAGTTTTTAAAATATGTGAATGTAGCATATAAAAAGTCAATAAAATATTTAACGTGAACTAAACGTTCAAAAATACAAAGAAAAGTATCTTGTGCTTTTAAATGCTTAACGAAATTAATAAATGTACTTTACTACCATAAGTTTCATGAAACGTGTGGCTTACATTTGGACAGTATGCGTCCAGTAAGACTATGTATAAAAAGAATTACTATTTGTGAACACCAGATAAATTATCTGTAAGATTTATATGTTTTACAAGTGTAACATAAAGAGAAAATTTAATATTGTATAAATCAGTTCATTAAATTTTGAGTAGATAAATAGTATTTTAGTTTGTCATACCTGACATGTGCATTGAATAACATATTTTTTGTTACCCTGATATTCTTGAACGGAACATCTGTAGAAATCCAAATCACATGTGTAGAAACTGCAGGAGTCCCAGGTAACATCAAAATTAAACAAATGGTGAGGTAGAATTGCTAGCATACAAACAAGTTGAAAAACATTATTCTGTGTTAACTTCATAGATCCATATTAAACCAAAATTTAAGAGAGTAATTAATAAAACTAAAATGTATGTTGGGTAGCTTAATTTAAATGTACAACGCCATCGTCATCTCATGGTCAAACGACAGCAAAACACATTTGCTTCTTTACGGAGCGTAAGGTGCAAATATAGGAAAACTGAGGGTAGAGAACGACCCTAAAATACAATATGTGAATTAGTTAACACGCAAAAAAGTCAAAAGGAAATTAAAATACATCTGTTAATTTCTTACCATCGGAAAAGCAATCCGGTGGGATTCGCAGCCCATGAAGGAAGGAAACGCTAGACAAGATAGCTGTAATATTATTTAAATGATTACACATCTTTTATTTAACAAAATAATACATACTTGATACGACCTCATGGTCAATTTTATCACCTTGAACTCAAAAGCGACCTGTTGTGCACAAGTCAAGACAAGAAATGAAACTTTTGTCAGAACGTTTTGACAGGCAAACAATCTGTCTCAAATATCAGAGCGGGTATTTAGGATTGTAAGGAAAGAAAACTATAGAGCTCTTCTGCAAAGTAAGTGTGAAATTAAATACCAAGAATACTGGATTGTAGGCAACTTTACAAACAAGTATGAATATTAGAAAACAAACACGGTACTTTATAAAGTACTATAACCTTCTTATATTCTGAGATTATAATAAATCTATTAAAGTAAAAGTGTATATTAAGGTTCAATGGACTTTTAAAGTAAAATCTGAGGTTTAAAGGAGAGATAAATCAAGCTGAAACGTGGCGTTTACCATAGGTAAAATGACATGTTTCACTGCCCGAAAAAAGAAAAAAATATATGAAGATATATTTTTATAAAATCAAAATTGGATTGAAGTGAAAGACTTATTAAAAGAAAAAAAAATTGTTTGAAAAAAAATTTGAGAAAAGAAAAAAAGTTTGAGAAAAAATTGTTTAAAAAAATGTTTGAGTGGTGGGATATCTAACGCGTATCACACGTCCCAAAGGGAAACAAAATTGGTAAAGTCAATAATCCGTGAAGTCAAAATCAGTAAGGACTAAACCACTCGACACGGGTAAAAAGATTAGAAATAAAACAAAAAAATTATAGAAAATGGCAATGGGGGTTATAGGAGGGTATAACTGTTGTACACCAGTTATGTATGTAAGTGTGGGGGCTAGATATGATATGTCATCAAAAAATATTACATCAAACACGTGTAATGTTACAAGAAAAAAAATTTTAGTTAAGAAAGATTATGTTTAGTATTATTTAAGTTAAGGTATATTTTAGAAAATTTATTAAGTTTATATCAGTGCCTGTATATTTTAAATCTTTTATGTGCCAGTTATTTGTCTTTGACCCATCTGGGTTAGTAAGATTATAAATTAAATTAGATAGTTTTTTATTAACTGTACATAAAATATATTTGGGTGCAAGTTTTGCAGTAAAAACATCAGCGGCACTAGACAATACTTTGTTTGTTCTCCAAACTGTATCACCTACATTGAAAGTAAATGGTCTACGTCGTAAATTGTAACGACTAGACATTTTTTTATAGGCAAGATGTAATCTATTTTTACATCTTTGAAGAGATTAAAAGACCTTGTTGGTCGGTAGAATATGCGGTCCTATCTTCAGGCATTATATCTACGTCATCAGAGGGTTTATAAGACGAACTATAAAATTTTCCTGAAATAGGTACATGTCTACCAAAAATTAAAAAATTTGGCGAAAACCCGTCACCTCATGTTTTGCTGAATTTATAGCGTACTGAATTTTTGCTATATTTTCATCCCACATGTTGTGTGTTTCGACATATGATCTAATCGCCGTACCTACAGTTTTATTTATTCGTTCTACAAAATTACATTGTGGGGAATATACTGCAGTGTACCATATTTTTCAACATTATAATTAGCAATTAAATTTTTAAAAATGTTTCCAGATAGTTGTGATCCATTATCACATATTACAAATTTAGGTACCCGTAGGTTAGAAATACTTTATTTTCGATATGTTTTTCGATATTTGGTGCTGTAGCACTATGTAAAGGAAATAATAAAGTGAATTTAGAAAACCAGTCTCCTACAACAAGTAACCACTTGTGTCCTTGTTTTGACCTAGGAAGGGGTCCTATGAGGTCTAAAGCAATTGTGTGAAACGGAAATGTAACATCTTTTCTTTTCCTGCTAAACCTAATGGTTTCATATTTGATGCTTTTTGTGCTCCACATATTAGACAATTTTTACAATACTTTATGACGTCATATTTCATTTTAGGCCAGTAGTAATTTTCTTGAAGTCTAGCTAATGTTTTATAAAATCCAAAATGTCCAGCAGTAGGTGGATCATAAAGAAAATTACTTCATTTCTTTGTTTAATAGGTACTAGGATTTTCCAATTATTTATATTCGTAGTTAACGGTAAATTTGAAGGTAGGAATTTGTATAACAAACCGTTTTCTATTTTCCATTGCGGATAGGTATCTGGAGAATTTATAATTTTATTTTTTAAAGATACATAGTAATCATCTATGTTAGCTAAATCTATTTCTAAGGTATTTAAATTTACAGTGTTATCTTGTGTTGATCGACTAAGGAATCAGGTATTACATGTAGCTTGCCTTTACGGTGAATTAAATCGAAGGTATGTTGTCTTAAACGGGTGGCCCATCTTGCCAGTTTCCCAGAAGGATTTTGGATATTATTGAGCCATAACAGACTGTGATGATCTGTTATGACTGTAAATTTTGTTCCTTCTATCCACGGACGGAATCTTTCTATAGAAAAATAACTGAGAGACATTCGCGTTCTGTAACGGAGTAATTGCGTTCAGAACGTGTAAGTGATCTGCTTACGTAAGAGATAATGTGATCTTCACCATTTAGATTTTGTAATAGAACTCCTCCTAAACCAGTATTTGATGCATCAGCTTCTATCGTGAATGGTTGATTGAAATCAGGTTGAGATAAGATAGGCTCAGATACTAAGATTTGTTTTATTTTTAGAAAAGCTGACTCAGCCTCGGAATTCCAAACTATTGGTTGTTTTTTCTTTTTCCTTTTAACAGATCATTAATAGGAGACATAAGGGTAAAAAGATTTTATAAACCTTCTATACCAGCTAACCATGCCAACAAAACGTTTAATTTGTGTGGTTGTTTTAGGTCTTGGATAGTTAGTCATTGCTGAAATTTTTCTGGATCTGTTCTAATAGAATTTGAACCAACAATGTATCCTAGGAATTTTAATTTTTTTTTAAAAAACTCACATTTTTTGAGATTTATAGTTAAATTTGCATCTTTTAAACGGTCACGAACTGTTTCTAGTAACTTGATGTGTTCAGAAAATGTTGAAGATATAACTATAATATCGTCGAGGTAACAGAAAATATGGGGTTCCAACTCCGGTCCAAAAATAGTATCAACGAGACGTTGTTGTGTTTGTGCAGAGTTTCTTAAACCGAAGGGAACTGTAACGAACCTAAATTGGCCTCTGGAGATTACACTAAAGGCTGTTTTGTCCTTAGACTCAGTAGTTAAAGGTAGCTGCCAAAAGCTATGTCTTAGATCAAGACTAGAAATGTATGTAGCACCTCTTAGCAAATTCAAAATTCGGTCTACATTAGGCATGGGGTAGCTATCGTGGGTAGTTATTTCATTTAGAGCTCTTCCATCAAAACAAACTCTATAGTCACCAGAAGATTTTTAACTAGTAAGATAGGAGAACACCAAGGTGAGGTACATTTTCAATTACACCCAGCTCTAACATTTCATCTAATTTTTCATTCAATATTTTTGACATATATGGAGACATTGGGTATGGACGTTTTCTGATAGGTTTGTGGTCACCAGTGTCAATATTCATATAAATTTTATCAGTGCGACCTATATTTGTATCAGTGCTTGCAATTAAATTGAAGGAATCTATATTTGTTTTGCTTTAGGTAATTGTGTAGGAAGTAAATCGTCTAACGTGCAAAGTTTATGTTTATCTAAATTTTTAAAGGAACTTTTCCACAGGTATAGGTATATTTGTAGATGTGTGAACATCCCAGGAATTATTTTAAAATTGATAGATAGTTCAAACTTTTCGCAAAATCTGAACCAAAAATAAATGAGTGAGGTAGTGCAGGAACGACTAAACAAGTAATGAAACAACATGTGTCACCTATAAAATAGGCAAGTCTAAAGTACCAGAAATATTTTGTGGAGTGCCATCTGCAGTTAGTAATTTATGTGTAGTTAAAGGAAATATATTTAGATTTAAGGTTTTATTATAGGTATGCCTAGAGATCCTATAACAGAAATGTTACTTCCCGAATCGAAAAGTGCAGTTATATAAATGTCTAATAATTTTACTTTAAGATATGGTCTAGTATCTAAATGTTTTGTAATTAAATTATAAGTTTCTATTGAATGTGTTTTGATTTATAGAAGTTTCTAACAGTAGTCAACCATTTTGACCAGTTATCATTGTTTTGAGAAATTTTATGTAAGTTAAGTAATTTTTCTTAGACAAACTTGTTAAGTTATAATTTTTGTTTTTATAACAATGATTTATTTTTGAGGGTAAGGTAGGTTTTGTATAAGGTAAAGTAGGATTTGTACTAGGTAGAGTAGTCATTTGTTTTTAGAAAAATAGTGGTAGAGACAATTTTATTTGGTTTAAGATAATTTTGGGTAGCCATAGATATCTCAGTACAGGGTTGGCTATATGTCCTGTACTTTTTATTCGTTTTTGAGCAAACGGGACATGTGGATATTTTTACATTAGAATGCCACATCTGTAGCAGAAAATTTTTCTTTTAATATTACAATTAGGATATGTGTGATCTGATTTTAAACAGTTCCAACATTTACTTGTGGTATGTCTATAGGTATTTGAGAAATAACGTTATTTTGAGTTGAAGGAAAAGTAGGTAAATTTGTATTTATATTTTTATTTATTGTGGTATGTGGTTGTGTTTGAATTTTTGGAATCGTATTATATTGTATGGCATTTAATTGAGACGAAGCATTTTGTATTTTAGGTTTATTGTTGTATGTCCAAGTTTTCGGTTTACTTTCTTGAAATTTTGTGTATAAAAATTTTGTGGAAAGAATTTTGTTTTGTAATGAAACAGAGGTAGTTGGTTTAAATGAGTTATTATTAGATATAAGTTGATTTTTATACGAAAAGATTCTTCTAATCTTTTGTAGCTGTAAGAATCTGAGATAGTATTAATTGTAGGTAGAATTATAGAAAGTGGTGTAATAAAATCAGGTAATAGATTTTGTGAAATAATTTGTATTCTTGTTGATTCTAAAGGTAATTTTGAAATCTGAATAAATTCTGCATTTTCATTATATAGATAGTCACTGCTTCATTCGCTTTTGTTTTCTAAGTCTTATTTCGTCCCATAAAATAGTTTCTATGTTAGGAGGTAGAAAATCTTGTTTTAAACGAGTTATTAAGGAGTTCCAATCTGTTACAGAGTGTTTTATTTCCCTATACCAAACAATTGCATCTCCCAAACAATTCCATCGAGAAAAACAGATCTTGTAGTGAAACATTTCTGGTTTCAGCTAATTCAGATACTCTTTCTAAAAATTCAAAGACTGTGTCTGGTTTACCATTAAACTTTATTGACCAAGAAGAAATTGGAGTAGGATTAGATATATAAGTTACTGTTGGTGGATGAACATTTATTGTGGGGTAGTATTTGTTAAAGGTACATTAATTTTACCGGTAGTAATTTCATATTTGTCTATTTTTTCATGAAGTTCTGCATCTAACAAAAGTGCAGTTGAATAACTTTCATTTTAAAAGTTGTTACAATTTCATTATCATTATCAGGAATAGTTAATCGGTTTATTCTGCCACATACATGCGCCAGTCGAGACATAATTCTTTTATAAAGTGAATCTTTAACATCACCATCAAATTCTTCTATTAAATTCGTAATTGAATTTATAGTATTAGTTATTTGCTCACTATCTTGTTCGAAAGTTATAGTATATTGAGATAGTTCTTTATGTGGTGGTGGTTTATTTAATTCAATTCTTAATTGCGAGCCAAAAGTTTTCTTTTATCCTCCACAGTTCTCTTTTTGAACTAATGGACCTTATGTAAAGTTCATACTCAAGCTCCTTATTAGTAAATAACCTGCTTTTAAGTATGCTTCCATTTTAGTTTTTATATTTTACAAAAGAATATTTATTTATATTTCAAGGTAAAATAGGTATAAAAATAAATGTTGGCTTCACGTGACAGTGTATGCAGGAAAAAACGAGATACGTTGAGCGACCGTGCAACCATGCACGAAAAAAAAAGAAAGATACGTTGGGTGTCACGTTAAACGACGCAAGAGAAAAAAATGAGACAGGTTTGGCGTCACGTGGAAGCGTGGACATGTGCTGTATAAAATATTAAAGAAACAAAACGCGTTGTATAGAAAATTTAAAGAAAAATATCGTCGGGTTGTGTTATGTCAAAATTTAAAAATTTATATTGGGCAACGTTATGCGTGTGCCTGATATAGAGAAAATATTAGAAATTTGGGTGCCACGTTAGACGTGGGTGAGAGAAAAAATTAAACCTGTTGGGCGTCGCGTAAACGTAGCCAGGTATAGAAAAAAATTTCGTGTGTCAGATATAGAAGAAAAAATAGGGAGGTTTGGCGTCACGTGGAAACATGCACGAGAAAAATGGAGAGAAAAAAAAATATTTAGGTAGTTGGACGCACGTTAAACGTGCGCGAGAGAAAGAAAGAAGATAGGTTGGGCGCCACGGCACCCTACCCTTTCCAGGTGTTTTAAAAGGATAGGCGCACGACAGAGCATAAAAAATTACACTCTGGCACAGCTAGCATCGACCGTTGAGGTTGCAGAGGCTGCAAGAGACCTAAAATCTCGAAGGGAGAAAATTTGTGAATTAATAACTGTAAATTAAACAACTGTGAGAAACTATGAAAAGTTATATAGTGTGTTTATTAAATTTTATAGAAAATAAATTTTGAACAAAACATAAATATTCTATGAAGTCATATAAAATGAAAGGATCAGTAAAGATTATGTTGTTTTTTTTTTTGCAACTAGTCAATGTAGGTACATAAGTCTAAGAGAGTTTTAAAATATGTGAATGTAGCATATAAAAAGTCAATAAAATATTTAACGTGAACTAAACGTTCAAAAATACAAAGAAAAGTATCTTGTGCTTTTAAATGCTTAACGAAATTAATAAATGTACTTTACTACCATAAGTTTCATGAAACGTGTGGCTTACATTTGGACAGTATCGTCCAGTAAGACTATGTATAAAAGAATTACTATTTGGGAACACCAGATAAATTATCTGTAAGATTTATATGTTTTACAAGTGTAACATAAAGAGAAAATTTAATATTGTATAAATCAGTTCATTAAATTTTGAGTAGATAAATAGTATTTTAGTTTGTCATACCTGACATGTGCATTGAATAACATATTTTTTTGTTACCCTGATATTCTTGAACGGAACATCTGTAGAAATCCAAATCACATGTGTAGAAACTGCAGGAGTCCCAGGTAACATCAAAATTAAACAAATGGTGAGGTAGAATTCGCTAGCATACAAACAAGTTGAAAAACATTATTCTGTGTTAACTTCATAGATCCATATTAAACCAAAATTTAAGAGAGTAATTAATAAAACTAAAAATGTATGTTGCGGTAGCTTAATTTAAATGTACAACGCCATCGTCATCTCATGGTCAAACGACAGCAAAACACATTTGCTTCTTTACGGAGCGTAAGGTGCAAATATAGGAAAACTGAGGGTAGAGAACGACCCTAAAATACAATATGTGAATTAGTTAACACGCAAAAAAAAGTCAAAAGGAAATTAAAATACATCTGTTAATTTCTTACCATCGGAAAAGCAATCCGTGGGATTCGCAGCCCATGAAGGAAGGAAACGCTAGACAAGATAGCTGTAATATTATTTAAATGATTACACATCTTTTATTTAACAAAATAATACATACTTGATACGACCTCATGGTCAATTTTATCACCTTGAACTCAAAAGCGACCTGTTGTGCACAAGTCAAGACAAGAAATGAAACTTTTGTCAGAACGTTTTGACAGGCAAACAATCTGTCTCAAATATCAGAGCGGGTATTTAGGATTGTAAGGAAAGAAAACTATAGAGCTCTTCTGCAAAGTAAGTGTGAAATTAAATACCAAGAATACTGGATTGTAGGCAACTTTACAAACAAGTATGAATATTAGAAAAACAAACACGGTACTTTATAAAGTACTATAACCTTCTTATATTCTGAGATTATAATAAATCTATTAAAGTAAAAGTGTATATTAAGGTTCAATGGACTTTTTAAAGTAAAATCTGAGGTTTAAAGGGAGAGATAAATCAAGCTGAAACGTGGCGTTTACCATAGGTAAAATGACATGTTTCAACTGTTTCTTGCAGAGACTCATGCACGTGTATGCTCTGCAAGTAACTTGTTTCTTGAGAAAGAAATAGAAATGGCTGTATTTAATTAACTGTGAATAAATGAGCTGGGTCATATCATTTGAGTGGACTGTATTAAAAGATAACAAAACCGGCTTTAGATACGAGAATTTGTATGCATGTAAAAGGCAAACAATAATGTTACATAAAGTAACTCACCAATATAGTTCATAGTGTGTTGTCCTCTTCATTGTTGCAATGACCCCGGGGGAGTCGGTTAAACACACTGGTTACAAGGCACTATTGTTCATTGTCTGTATAGGTTGCCAGGTAACACGACACAACCGTTCCGGTGCTAGGTCGGAAGAAGTCGCCGACAAACTTGACACAACTACTTTCACACGTGCTACACTATAAGAGGCGCAAGCGCACTGCACAGTTTTTTTCCACAATATAATTTCGAAGTTTAATTATTACGAAACAATGGCCTTATTAGTATTCTGTTTTTAAAATGCAATACGTGCGACAAAACATATTCATGTTCCACGGAAACTGTAAAAAATGCACATTTAAATCATGCAGCAGTATGGGGAACTTTGTCAACTGTAAGTACCTTTACCCACGTGGAAGAACTTTTATCAATTTTGAATATACCTGTATGAGTAACAATCATTTTTATTCAATTCAAGAAACTTTGCGCCAGGTAAAATATACATTCATAATTTACAAAGCAAAACTATTACAAATATCTCCAAGATTTGCAGCGATAGTAGTATACTTTCAATGGAACGAGCTGGTGAGGAAGAAAAACACATTGCATTGGAAAATGGTGACATAGATGACGACGGAATTCCTTGGATAACTGTTTATCTAGATGCAGGATGGACCAAAAGAAGCTATGGCCACAATTATGATCCTGTTTCTGGATTGGTATTCACTATGATAGTTAGTGGCATTAGTATATAATGTAATTTTTATCTAAATTTTAGGCAGTTATTGTCGGGCAGAAAACAAAACAAGTTTTGTATGTTTGTGTTCGAATAAATTTTGTATAATTTGTAAAAACATACGAATGAACATCAACATGTCTGTTTTAAAAATTGGGAAGGAAGTTAGACACCAATGGAAGCATATGTTATTTTGCCGTGTTAGTTAGCAATGAATCGCCATTGTACATCGAGAAAATAACACTCGATGACGATTTGTGGGCAAAAAACAATGGCTTCCAAAATTAGAGTCTTTTTATATAAACTGTATTTATCTGGAAATCGTATGCGGGAATTTAAAAAAAGGACTAAGATGTGTTGCTCCCGATTATATAAGGAATGCTCAAAAACTGAAACAGTTAGCAAAGAGTAGAGGAAATTGGCCGGTTCTGGCACCTCCTCCGCCACCTTCCACCCTCCTCCACATCTCTCCACACCCTTCCACCTCCACATTCCTCCACTTCCATCCACACACCTCCACATCACTCCACCCTCCTCCACAACCATCCACATGGGCTTAGGTTAGATAGCAGAAAAAATTGATAGGGTAGGTTAGCGCCGATGATGCAACGTAATTTATATACAACTTTATTAAAGTAATACATATATTTTAATACAGACATTTAATCTAACAATAAAATTCATTTCGAATAAAAAACAAACTTGTGTCGAGCGCATGTTAAATTGTCATCTTCGTGTAGTAGACAATGACTTAAACCATCATTCTGAATTTCTCTACAACTTTTTTGCTGACAAGCGGTATATTGTATTTATTATCCGCGGGATAGTCACTCTTTTAAGATAAATATATCTTGTTTGGTATCAACTAATATTAAATTTTCTAGGGAGCCCAAATCTATAAACAGATTTTAAATAGAACCACCCCTTACAAAGTTACACCTTTTAAAGACCCAAACCCCTAATTTTTGCCCATCTATATTTTCTTTAAAACCTTTTTTTTCGCTACCCAACACATATGCTTTAACCAACCATTTCCTGAAATATCTAAAACCGCTGTGTCTAGCGAACACCACGTGGAGATAATACGTATACTCTGTCCACCAAGATAGTTGTGGGAAGGATTTGGAAGAAGGGAAGATGGAAGAAGAACTTAAAAATTATAGAATCTTAAAACTAATATATACAATAGATTTATAAAATCTATACTAATATAAACAACCATCTTAGACCTATATATTCATGCCTCCATGCATAGGTTAATACACATCCAGGGATGACGTAATGCGTCATCTTCGCTCGATAAACTAATTTTGTTAATAAGCTACGTGTACAAATCGTGTTTTTTTTACTCCGGATACATATACCGGCAAATACGGTACCACCCAAATAAAGAATTAGATGCTTGGTGATCCGATGCAGTGCCTCCCACCCAACGAACACACTCCTGCCCATACACACCCCTGCCCATGGCGCCCCTGCCCATGCGCACTCCTGCCCATTCGCACCCCTCTCTGTGATTTCGTGGTAACGTTATAGCCCTTTGTAAATAAAGAGCAATTCTAAAATTTTTTATTCTGACATTATACATAACAAAATTTATAAATATTTAATGCCAAGCATGGAGCCCATTTAAACTTAATTTATAATACAAAGTTATACACAGAAGACAGTTCTTTCTTTATGTTTGTTTGGAGTGGTTTTAATTTTATCTGATTTTATTCGCAGCTTGAAATTTATATCGACACCCAAGCCCTCTATCTCCTTTTTATTTGCAAGCCAGTCAATTTCCTAGTATTGCTATTCCCCTCAATACACGTACTGTAGTAGGTTATTATACACTAAACAGAAATAATGAAATTTATTAATAAAATATATTTATATTATATATGCGCTGGTGCTAATGTTACAAGTGATGTGTGAGTACCTATAATGAAATAGTAAAAGCTAGTTCAGTTAAAAAAAATTATGAAATATATACATGGTTTGAATGTGTTTATACTAACATCCACTTTGATAGCCTAAATCAATCGAATCGGCGATCACCAATCTTCTAAATAATTGCGTGAATGATCGTCTCACACCCACATCTTCTAGATAACGTGTTTGGTGACAAATAAGTGTTTCCAACAATGTCAAATAATTTGTGTTAGTGATATCATTAAATAAATAACTATTAGCGCGGGCCTCGCTCTCCAATACGATGTTAACCTGCTCTTCTTCTGAACTATTTCCAAATACATGTGATATATCTTCTAAAAAAGTGTCATAAAATTTTTGAAAACTCCTACAATTCAATTCTTCCATTCTATAACAGAGAAATTCGCGTAAATTCAATAGTTTGAATCACTCGTACTCAGGTAGCACAATAACATTTCGGTTTTTCTCAATTTGTAAATTGAACGCATTCTCTTTTACAAAATTGTTCAACAACCTTATACTTCTATTAAATGCTGTGGTCAGCTGCAATTTGAAATCTTGATCCAATTGTATGTCGACAACGTCGTCTCCAGTAGTCAAACCATTTAATCTGACTTGTTTCGAGTCTTGAGCAAATTGGTGAATTTGAAATTCTACTTGAAGAGTACACAATTTCTTCCAATCTAAGTATGAGAGTGTTATCGTAGAATTTGCACACATACCACCCCATTACAGCAAATACTATTCTCATACTATAGTTACTCTGTACTATCTCATCTAAAATATTTAAAAACTCTCCTACCTCTTTTTTAGACTCTGCTATAATGGCTATATCATTTGCAAAAGAAACATGTCTATTTTCTGTTCCTATTATCTTTTTTTCTCTCTCTAACTAAGTTTAAAGCTTCCTCAATATAAACATTAAAATCAAGGAGATAGTGTACAGCTCTGTCTAACACTATTTCTAATCTTAGCTTCCTTTTCTATTTTATCAAACCTAATTACTACACTTTGATTTTATATATACTGTAAATAATATTTATGTCCCTATGAGAGATTCTTATTTTTAAAAACCCTCAACATAACAATCCAATTAACCCTATCAAATGCTTTTCTAAATCTACAAATGAGCCTTTTTGTTTTTTGTAACCTTTTTCGATAATTACCCTAATCATTAGTATCGGTTCTCTAGTGCCTCTGTCTTCACGAAAACCATATTGGTCTTTCCTAAATAATTCTCAGTCAAAGCTTCTACTCTATTTTTAATTATTATTGTTAATATTTTGGAAGCGTGGAAAGTTCAACTAACCGTCCTAAAATTCTCACACCTATCAACTCCTGACTTTTTGGGATTAGGATAATATTTTTTCAAAATCTATTGGGACCTCACCTGTGTCATATATTACTTTTACCAGTTCATATAATCTGTCTAAAGTTTTCTGACTTGCATATTTTATTAATTCTATGGGTATATCATCTATCCCTGGCACTTTATTTAGTTACTCAGTGTGATAACAATTTAGTTGTCACTATCACTAATAGCGGCCTATTAGATAAATTAGTTTCGCATTTTCGTCTTATGACAATGTATCTCTGTAGTTGTTTGTAAAATAATTTTTTCCTGCGAACTGGTTAATTTTGGGCAAAAAATTCAAGAGACATTTTTTGTTTAGAATGAAATAAGCTATTGGAAATAAATTTTTAAATAGCAAACAAATAATAAGACAAAAAGTTACATTGGAAATAAATTTTAGGGGTTGCGTTTTCACCTCTTACAACCATGGTGTAAACGAAATAAATTACTGAGTTAGTGTATTTTTGATAATAAAAAATGTCACCTTAATTTCAATTTTGTAACTTTTTTAGTGTTTGTAAAAAAAAGAAAAAAGAATTTTATGTATCTGTATCTTAACAAGGGGTGCTCCAATGAAGTTTCTTTATATGCAAGACCCTATTTCTTTTACGATGAGGAATCATCCCCTGAAATGTTTTACACTTATTTTGTTACACCCGGTATAAATGTGTTCAAAATATCAGAAACGAATAAATTCATTACCAGGAATATATATTATTCAACGAAAATTGAAAGCTCTTCTGGAACATTCCTGAATGCAGTGAGTTGCTACGAAAGGCTTTTATAAGCCATAAAACAAGCATCGACAAGCAAGCCTATAATTTTAATTTATACCTAAGTACCTTCAAGGTTTTTATTTTAAAATAACAATAAAGCCTAAATAACGCTTTGTGAAGTTATTTACTAATTATTAAAACTATAAAATCCAATTCAGATTGAGATTGCTGTTGTGAATATCTAACAAAAGCAAACAATTACTAGCCGTACACTCAATATCAGTTGTCTTTATTATACTCGGTCCACGTGGAGTTGAATAGTACGTCAGCAATTTGTTAGATTCCCTATCCAATGAGCTTTAAACACTATTGCTCTGGTTTGATGCACTTACCGACGATTATCGTTCTCCCTTTTACATTAACGGATGCAGAAAATGCTTGTTGCAGTCACGTCTAATTACTTTCATAAAAATAGCCTAGCGACACCTTCGTAAAACTTGGTGAACTGTTGGGAATGTTCCCGCATACCGACTAGTTTAAATCCACACTACGCTTATGCAAAATACTTCTGGCACAATCTTAGATAGAAAAATTCAACAAAACAATTAATTTTTTGGTGCATTTCATAACAAAAAAGCATTCTGAAGATGATGGTATAAAAATTACAACAATATTTTATTTAATTCAGCTATAAACAAATTCCAAAATGTTCAAAATTAAATTCACAATTTTGATTTTTATGTCATTATCTTCTTTGATTTTTTTTAAAACCAACACCACTTTCAGAATTTTTTTAAAAAAAAGTTGGCCTATCTAAGATTGTGCCAGAAGAATGATGAGAGAATTTCCCCAGTCTTAAGTCATAGTTAGTTATGTTACTGCATACCCGCTATCCATGTTTCCGTTTTCTATAATTTTAACACTTCCTAGTATTTTACTTTTGTAATTTTTACTATCTAAACATGTTAGCAAGCGGGCGAAAGGTTAGCAACATACTTGTTTTAGTTTTTTTGATAGTTAAACACTTGGCTTGTTTTTAAATTATTTTCTATAATAAATCGCATGTAGCTACAAGGCGAAGGAGAAGCATTTATTATTATAATTTACAACTTCATGTCTATTATTAGCATCATTCGTAGAGGCTAGACCGTAGTCAGTGTAAATGACGATACGTATCTGCCAATCGATTTAATAAAATTACACGTTATATACATTTATTTAATTATAGATGTTCTAATTTTCATGGAGCTTGAAGAGCATGAAAAATTATCGTTTCACAATTGATGTTTTATTAAACTTCACACACGTCAAACTAATTTACATATAAGGCTGAATTACAAACATAATGAATCGTATTTACATAGGATTTTAAAACCTGAAAAATTATGTTAACTATTATAGACATGAGAATAACCTATAGACATTAAAATTACTGCAAAAAGCATTTAAAATAAAACAATCAAAATGTCTTAATTAATTAATTTAATTATA
Source organism: Platerodrilus igneus (assembly GCA_036346225.1). Taxonomy (NCBI): domain Eukaryota; kingdom Metazoa; phylum Arthropoda; class Insecta; order Coleoptera; family Lycidae; genus Platerodrilus; species Platerodrilus igneus. Next base: position 686,749 of record JARFIW010001230.1, read on the forward strand.
AATTTAATAGTAAATAACAGCGACAATCTTTTAATTTCAGTCTTAAAAAGATTTTGACGCCTGTATAAAATTAAAACACAATAAAATACTGCCCTATATACTACGTCTAGTAACTACTGTATTAACCGTCATCCGTCTACCTTTTATTATAGCTTTGGAGGAGTTTGTGGGCTTAAGAGGGCGTTTCGAAGGTAATGTACGTTCTAGATCATACAAATGTTCCCGGAACTGCATATTATTTGCATACGACTAAAACGATAGTAATTATAATAAAACAAATCTGAATTTTTCTAATACATACAAGCTTTGCACGTATATTTTTCGGTAATGCCTCTGTAACCTTATATAGCACGTTGCTCTTAAGGTTTAAAACGCTTTCGTCCTCGAATGCAACCTAAATAAATAAACGTATACAAAATTTAAATGCTAGAGTGATGAATACTTACAGTATATAAATGGGAATTTGTACTTCCTTGGTAAACAGCAATATAAATATCATTCAAATATCTAATTTTAATGAGATCACCTTTCTTATAAACACAATTGACGTTCCAATCAATTATATCTTTAGATAATACTTTGTCGCAATAAATATTTTTGGAAGGAATAAAAACCCTGTGATGTTTTTTACTGGTTATGTTTGCAATACGAGCACGATAATATCGTCCATTTCTGTGTCGAGCCCATACATTTTCTTGTAACTGTAGAGAGGGTTGTTCATCCTGTGTAAAAATTAAATATAAATTAGGTTTCTATTTCATTTTTTAAATTTAGTTTGAAAATTATGCTACTTTTTAATTAAGTCTACATTTATAAGTTTTATACATACACATTTCAATTTTAGAAAGCCTCTGAAGACGATTTTAAGATAATTCGAATTTACAACTAGAAAAGTTTCGAAGTTGAAGTTGGGGGTCCTGAAACCCACAAATATGTATGAAATTGTGTGCGTGTGCATGCGTCTGCAAGTGCGAAGAATGAACTAAATGTAGTATTTTAATTTTTACTACGCAAGCGAAGATATAATGTTATTTAACACATTCCAAGGTATACGCATTTTTACTACCGCGTTAGTGATTTAACAGGATTAGATCCCAATGCGTATTTTCTATATGACAGTTAAAGCTTCAAATAAATTTGCTATTTACGATGATACATGTAAGTGAATTAACCCATATAGGTATTTTTTGATCATCAGAAAACCAGTTCCATTTTTATACTCGTTAAATTTACGTATTTCGTTTAAAAACAAAAGTAATTTTCTTTGTTTTTGCCTCTGGCCTTGATGCGAGTTAAATTTCGACTTGGAATGATATAATATGTATAAATATTTTGCGATGTCATCAGGGGAGTTATAATACTCTCGCGGATTTTTTATCGTTCACGAAGAAATGATGTGAAGCTTTTATCGCATCTTGAACTACTTCTGTCAGGAATTGCGTAGGCACTTTTGTACTGGGGTTCAACGCATTTTGCAATCATTGGATAACCAGTTTCCATTTCTTATGCTCATTAAATGTACCGTATTTCGTTTAAAAAGAAAAGTAATTCCGCTTGTTTGTTGGCTACTCATTAAATGTATATTTCGTTAAAAAACAAAAGTAATTCTGATCGTTTCTTGCCTCTGACCTTGATGTGGGTTATAAATTAAGTTTAATTGTCGACTTAGAATGATGTAATATGTATAAATATGTTAAGATGCCATCGGAGGGTTTATAATACTCTTGCTGGATTTTTATCGTTCCCGAGGCGATAAGTGGAGCTTTTATTGTGCTTTGAACTAATTCTGTTGGGAATTACGTGGACACTTTCATACTGGAGATCAACTAGAGGCTTTTTTCAATCATTGGGTAACTAGTTTCCATTTCTTATGCTCATTAAATTTACGGTATTTCGTTTAAAAATAAAAGTAATTCCTCTTGAAATGAAATGACACAAAAGAATTCCTTTTACAAAGTAACATCTAACAAACTTATATTTAAATATGAAGGCATATTATAATTCTTGTCAATAAGTAGCCTCGTGCACTATAAGTAGGTATGGTCCCAAAGTGGTACAATACTTTTGTCTGCCAGTGAATTTTTTATTATGCATGTCATGATATAACTCCATGTGTATGTAGCTTCCTTCTTGATGTGGGTTATAAATTAAAAGTTAAATTGTCGACTTAGAATGATATAATATGTATAAATATGTTAAGATGCCATGAGGGAGGAAGGGAGGCGCGTGCGTGCACAGCGGATCTCTCGGAATTTTTTAACGTTTTCGAGGAACTGATGTGGAGCTTTTATTGGGCTTCGAACCAATTCTGTGGACACTTTTGTAATGTGGCTCAACTAGATATATTTTTACAATCATTGGATAACCAGTTTCCATTTCCTATGCTCGTTAAGTTTACCGCATTTCGTTTAAAAACAAAAGTAATTCCCATTGTTTCTTGCCTCTGGCCTTGTGGATTATAAATTCACAGTTAAACTGTCGACTTAGAATGATGTAATATGTATAAATATGTTAAGATGTACATCGGGAGTTTATAATATTCTTGCGGATTTTTTATCATTCTCGATGCGATGATGTGGAGCTTTTATTGGACCTCAAATTAATTCTGCTGGGAATTACATGAACACTTTTGTACCGAGGTTCGAATAGAGCAGTTGTATTTTGGTCAAAGTGTAGTTTAGTGCACATTTTTTGATGTACTGACCGAACTATTGTCCCCACCTTTCTTTATCTCCTTTTACTGCACTATTATGATTGGAAGATCCATGTGATGAAAATTTGCTGAGAACCTAGACCACAGCTTTCTAAAAACTCAACGAAAATGTAAGCAATAACCTTAGCATAGAAATTTATATACCTAAACCATGAAATTTATTATGAGAGTGTCAAGGGTTGTTTAGCACGTACCAATTGATGCTCGAACAGGGGTTGTAATAATTTGCGTTCACATTTGGGGCATAATAATTTTCGCCTGTTCGATGAAACATAATAATTGGCATCTTAACTTATGGGTAGTTTTCTATGACGAAATATCGTTTATTAATTAGAAAATGATAAAGTTTTGGTTTCTTTCTTTCTCCATATTAATTTAAAAAGAACAATTTTTACCAATAGAACGCAGCCGTATAGTTTCTGTCAACGCTTGCTTCATGTTTGTATTCGAAATACTATCTAACTTAAAAACATTAACTTTATTATCGGACCACAAAATATCGTTCAATTTCATAATAATTGTTTGTTATTTTAAAATAATGTTGGAAATGTTATTTTTCTCATATTTGACGTTTTTCAAAGTAATAATTAATGTTTCACCTTTAATAAACTTAACGACTTGAGAGGGTAGTTTTGGTGAATAATTTAACGTTAATTTAAACATGAAAGCGACAATGTTTTTTGATCTTGTATTTTATAGGAAACCGACTACTAAATGTATTTCCCGGAACAGGCATACAAGCACCACCCCGTGTTAGTCAGTAGCATTATGTTGTTGGTTACAGTCAACGTCAATGATACTCTTCTGAATTACAGAATTTTGTGGAGGGTAAACTCCAGGTATCTTCCTGGTATGTAAACATGTTGGTTTGAGTTAAGTGAATAAGTCTGTATTATCCTCTCCCTAATATACTTGTCACTCAATCTTTCCATACGCCTTAAGAGCTTATTTTTATAATAGGTTAAGATTTTTAATTCAAAAGGGAAAGCTTTATTTCGCATAGTTATTCTTTGGTATAAATAAGGATATTACACATAAAATTGCATTAAGTTCTAGAACTTTAAGTCAAGAACCTACAGTTTTTCGTATGTAATCTGCCGAATAATAAGCCTTTTCTCATCTTGAAGAATGTGGTTATTGCCCTACACCATGAAAACGTCTGGAGATTGGTGGGGACGACGACGAGTTCATGTGAAAGCGCAAGCTTAGGAAAGATCTATCTCGAACAACCTTACATCGACGTGTACATGAGTGTTTGTTAAAGAATGCAGTGAAGCTTACCCATGAAATTCCCACCCTTTTCTTTTAATTACTTTTATCCTGCTCCAAATGTTGTAGGTGGACAACAAAGTTCACTATAGTTTTTGAATTAATGAAGAACCTCCTAAACATTTAGATGCCAGAACAGGTTTACCAAAAAGCACAAGACGCTAGGCCTACCTTAAAATACCGTTATAAACAAGGGAAGTCGTTTTGTGTAAATTAAATTGATTCTTTCGTTGTATTAAAATTTGTTCAATGTGCCATCTGTAGAACCACGCTTGGTACTAAGTACGTTTATCTTGAACCATCAATTAACCATAATAATTTTAACGCCCAACATAATGCAAAAATTATTATTGTCAAACGTTAGTTAAAGGTAAAAGTAGTTGGTATCAGGCATGGTTCTATAGATGGTGCAATACTGAACAAATTAATACAATGAAAGAAACAATTTAATTTACACAAAACGACTTACCGTTATTTATAGAGGTATTTTAAGGTAGGCCTTGCGTCTATTACTTCTCAGAAGACCCGTGCTAGTGTAAACGGCTTACCATTGTTTATAGAGGTATTTTAAGGTAGGCCTTGCATCCTTTGTTTCTCAGAAGACCTGCGCTAGTGTCTAAATGTACAGCAGGTTCTTTGATAGGTCCAAAAGCTGTTTTTTTAAAATACAAATTGGCAGCGACATTGGTTGTTGACCTACAACATTTGAAACAAGATAAAGGTATTTAAAAAGAAACAGAGGGAATCACAGGTAAAGATTACTCCATGCTTCAACACACGCCAACATACACGTCGATACTGTAAGGTAGTTCGAGAGCGAGAGAGAGAGAGCCCCAAAAACGCACGCTTTCACAAGAATTCCTTATCGCCGCACTAACAGTTAGATGTTTTCATTGATTAGGGCAATAACCACACATTCTTTAGGATGTGTGAAAATGATTATTCAACGAATGATATAGATATACAAAAAACTGTAGGCGCTTGAGAACTTAACAACACAATTTTATGCATAATAACCTAATTATAGGAAATAAAGCTTTCCCTATGGGGATTAAAAAATCTCTACCTCGTATTAAAATAAACCTTGTGGAGCCAATAAGACAACAGGTACTTATCAGAAAAGATGGTATGCTGATTGGACGATATATTTGGCTGGCCTGCGAGTAATTCTTCTGGCCCAATTTGGGAATGAAGACCATTCTAACCTCTCTCTAACTTTTGGGGATGTATCTGAAAGCAATATAACCCCTGAAAAGTTCCACAAGGAATGGAAGCAATCAATTCAGGTTCCACTGTAGTAGGACGGGAGAGATGCCGACCCGGAGACGCTGTTGGGAGATACAAAGTTTTTTTACCCGAGCGATTTGAGTTTCATGTTGTCCAGTCAAGGGGATTTATCGTCCACTATCTGATTCGATACTACCCAGTCAACCCCATCTGGAGCTGAGAAAAAGCAACCAGCCCATTCTGGGTATAGGTAGTCAGAGATGCATTTCCTGAGTAGTGTGTGTCTGCGAATGGTTTTGCTGCTTCTGTACCCTTGTTAATGTATTGTCCAAAAACATTTTAGACAGCATGGTCTATAGCAGGGACCTTTGGACAAGATTATGTTGATTCAAGGGGTTTGCTTGGTTGGCTACTGAAACAGGTCTTTCAAGGTTCTCTTTGCAGTCTTCTGATTTCTGCTTTGTGTAGTTTCAGGAGGTTTTTATAATCTTGTATAATTAACATTTTACAAATATTTGGAAAAGATTTAAGGCTATCAGATTTTGTAAAAAAAAAAAAATTAGCAATGCTGGACACATTTACAATATCATAAATAATTATCAAGTTCTAGTATTTATTTGCTGATTTAAGTACGAGGGGTTATATATTACGCCATTCGAATGTTGTCAGATAAACTGAATATTAACAGCAAAACAGAAAGATTGTTTGAATATTTGTGCATAAAAAAAATTTGTGCAAAAGTGGTTCCAAAAAAAACCTCTCAAAGGAAGAAAAACATGTGTGAATGTCTGTTGCATGGAATTGTCTTCAACATGATGAAAATGATCCAACCATTTTGGATCGTGTAATTACTGGTGATGAGAGTTGGTTCTTTCAATATGATCCTGAAACAAAGCGACAAAATCAACAGTAGATCAGCAAGACCAAAAGAGGCGAGAATGAGCAAATTCACAGTCAAAACAATGATGATTTGCTTCTTTGACACTGCATAAGTTGTTTGTGCCATGGCGAACAGACCGTATATCAACAATTCCATCTCGAAGTACTCAAACGGTTGTGAAAAAGTCGCTAGGGTCCGTTCAAATATCGTCATGAATCCTTCATCACAACAATGTGCCGTGTTATCGTGCCTTTAAAGTGATGCACTTTTTGACCTCAAAAAACATTTTAGTGTGGCTCCTTGATATAAGTCCGTGTGATTTTTTTGTTTCTCCTGGTCAGACAGGGGGTAAAAGGATCCCGGGTGGCTCCGTGGCATAGTTGGTATGTGTGTGACTACTACACCCAAGGTCCCGGGTTCGAATCCCGACACAGTCCGCTTGAAAAACGTTAGGCAAGCATTTTTCACAAAAATACACCCTCGTTCAGATGAGAAGTAAAATGGAGGTTCCTGTGTGTGTGTTGTCACGCACATTAAAGATCCCTACCTTGCTTGGAACAGCAAGGGTTGGGCAAAATCCAAATTTTCCAGGTAAAAAAAACTGGCTTTCCTGGCCAATGTAGTACCTTCGGGTGGAGCATTGGAAAAATCACATGTAAGGTAAAAGGAACCCATTTAGAGTTGGTAATCGACATTCAAAGATCCATGATGAGGACACTCCACGGGCTACCAGTAGAAACGTTCCTGAAGAGTTAAAAAAAACTGGAAAAAGGACTCATTGTGTAACTGTTCAAAGTGAGTATTTCGAAGGGTATCGTAATATGTACTATAACTTTTAAGTATACGTGGTTTTTCTCAATCAATCTCATTACTTACTTACTCAGGTGGGAACAGTTTTGTTGAATTCCTACCATTTGGTCTCACCAATAAATATTATTTGATTTGATTAGTCGTCGGACTTTGTAAATAAATAAATATTCGAATATGCAACCTCCAAGTATTCCTATGCAATGCCCTACTATACGCAAGAATGTGTAAACGCACAAATTGGAAGACAACGATACCGCTTCGTTCCGCAAGAGGGAGATACTGCCGTTGTTAGATGTGATATCGAGTTCTGGTGTTTGAACATGAAGTAGTACACACGACAAATGTTACTTTGATCTAATTATTATTATTGTATTGTGCTCTCATGATTAAATAGTAGTTTGGTTTTGTAATCTTGGTTGAGTCTGCATATTTTTGTAAGAGATACGTGTTAAGGTCATCTTACAGGATCAAACTAATCTGTTCCAATTAGGCTGTTACGTTCCATTTCATATTTAAGAATTTACTGCCTCCTTACTTTAAAAACGTTTCCAGTTTCTACATGCATATTTAAATTTACGGTTGTTACACTTCTATTATTTCAAACATGCAGTTAGGCAACCAACTGTGCTCGTCCTTTATACTTTATAAAATTAATGAGTTTGCTTGTCTATATTCATTTCTGGTCTTTTATCTAGACATGTAATCATTACTAATTAGGAATTTCCTGAAAGTTGATAGTTTAATGGTAATTAGGTACAGCAGTAAGCCTTGTTATTTTGGAAAGATAAAACATCTGCTCAATTTTATTTCTATTATACAGGGCGTTTAAAAAAGAAGCGTTAATATTTAAGAGGGTTATTTCTCAGGTCATTTTATGAAAAAAGGTCCCATAAACATAAGTACAGAAATGCATTGTTTCCAAGATACAGGGTGTTAAACGTTTTTTTAAAAAGGATTCAAATACCTTTCGACTTATTTTTTGAAATTTAGCAACATTGTTGGCAGTTATAAGGGGCTGATTTGGGCCTAACTGGATTCAAATTATTAAGTTCAGTGGTGTGTATTGAGAGGGAGGGGTGGAGGGGAAAGCGGCGCACCTTAACCAAAATTATTGACAAAATATGCATACAGGCGGGTGTACATTTAAAGATTTCCTGGCCTGGCCCTATTGCTCCCTATAGAAAATTTCTCATAAGTATTCATCGACGCCTTGATAAAATAGGCACATTAAAACGATATGGAGGGTCAGGAAGACGAAGGACAGCAAGAACGGTAGAGCTGGAAGAGGATATGTTGAACACGATTGACGAAGGTACTTCTACTCGAAAAATCGCTGAGACTTTGAATGTAATCGAACTGTTTGCAACATTCTTAAGGAACATTTGTATCCATACCACATACATGTTCAAGCACTTCTTCCTGCTGATTTTCCGCCACGTATTGCATTCTGTCAATGGCTTTTGCCCAAAACGTTTGAAATCTCTCAACTACTGATGCCCATGCTGATTCTGTTTACTGATGGAGTTTTTCAAGAAATGCAATGAGGAATTTTCATAATAACCATTTATGGTGATGAAAATCCATATGTAATATTGGAAGATCGTTTTCAACATCAGTTCTTGTTGAACGTTTGGATTGGAATTGTGGGCGACTGTCTAATTGGACCGGTATTTCTACCAGGAAGAATTAATGGAGAGGTGTATTGCAACTTTTTGGAACAACGCTCCCTGGATTTCCGGAGGACGTACCATTGGCACCAAGAAATGCAATGTAGTTTATGCACGATTGCGCACCAGTGAATTTTAGCGATGTTGCTTGTGAATTTTTACCGCAACATACGGAAATCACTGGATTGGCCGAGGTGGGCCTCACAAATGGCCTGCACGATCCCAGGACTTAAAACCTCTGCATTTCTCTTGTGGAGCTACCTGAAGTCCATTAGAAAATGTGGAGGGCCTAAGAAATCGAATCATTGAGGGCTGTAACTCAATTAGAAACGACCCTGGTCTTTTTGAGAGAGTTCGCCAGTCAATGAACAGAAAATCGGATTCTTGCATCGGAGCTGGAGTTGGTCACTTTCAAGTTTTTGAAATTTTTGGTAAGAGAATGATGATACTTATTGTTAAATATTAGATTTTCCTTATATTCATGTAATGTTTAAAAATGTTTTGTATGCTAAATGAATCTCGTAAACGAAGCAAGATACGACGAAAATTCAAGAGACGAAAAGGTTGTATTTTTAGTTGCTTAATCTCAAAAAAAGTATCAAAATTAAATTAAAGTCAGTGGCGTACATTTTTTGTCAATAATTTTGGTCAAGGTGTCCCCCCTGACACCACTGAACTTAATAATTTTAATCTAGTTAGGTCCAAATCAGCCCCTTATAACTACGAACAATGCCGTCAAATTTCAAAAAAAAAGTCGGTCAAAAGATATTTGAATTCTTTTTACAAAACTGTTATTTAAAAAAAATAATAAACACCGTGTATCTTGGAAACAATGCAGTTCCGGATTTGTTTATGGGAACTTTTTTTTTCATAAAATGATCTGAAAAATAACCTACTTAAACTTTGCCGCATCTTCTTTAAACACTCTGTATATGGGATTGCTGTGATTATTTCTTCAGAAAACAATTTTACAACTACATTGGTTAAACGAGTTGGCTAGATATTTAGCGCTTGGATCTTCACTGCTAAATCCTGTTGATGAAAAGGGTACTTTTTTTTTTACGTAACTGGCAGGTAATTGAAGGGTGCGATTTCTTTAATAGAACTGTTAATATTTTTAGCCCAAATTTATACTGGATATTCTTCGATTCTTAAACAAGGTTTGCTTCATTGTAGCATAAGAACTTATGTTATCATTACAGCATATTTTGTCTGGCTGTCGTATTACATGTACATCAAGTTAGGATGAGATGGGTAACCATTGTAGCTACCTATACCCTTCACAGCCTGTGGGAGCATACTCAGGCAGCTGATTGCTTTATTCCTGAATGGTATGCAGTTTGCCTAGATTCTAACAATGTTAAGGGCAACGCTTTAGATTAAGATTTATCTACTTGGGATTTTATCTTTAAATGTACTATTGTAAATATGTGTGGTTTCAGTAGCTCTGGTCAGAACAAATTCGGTCTGCATATGTAGTAATAAGTATTTAGGTTATGTATATTTCTGCCAGACTGTATATATGGCTAGTTTTATTTGCTTGCTGTGTCAATACAGATTATTATTAATTATGGTGGTTAAACCCACTTAGTATGTTATCCTAAATTATGCGGCTATAAGGGGCGTATATTTGCATAATTCTTTTGTTTACTAGATAGAATAAGTATTTACGAAAGAATGCAGGATACAGATGTTTGTCATTACAATTTAATTTTGTTTTGCTATTCAAATTGCAGCAATTGTTTTACAGTGTAGCAATTTTTTTACAGTGAAACAATTCTTTTTAGAGTGTTACCATTTTGTATAAAAGCAAAAATGTTACAATTGGTCAAAAATTATTTATTTTCTCTCTAAATACTTTTCCTATTCATAATAAATTTTTAGTCCCATATGGAAAACAACAAATGATTCGTTGTTTCTTATTAATTCTATCACAAGACTAACTTCCACATTTTGTTGCAATAATGATATTAAAATACTTCAGGTGTTTGAAACCTAGCAATGAACATCAAGGTAATTGTTTTAAATAGATTTTTTCCCATTAGGAATTGAAAATAAATTATTGTTCACAATTATGTCAAGGTTTAAAAATTGTTTCATAAACAGGGCACGACGCCATCAATCATCTGTTTTGATTAGCATAAAATCATGAGTGAATGGATTTGCCAGGTCGAAATTGCCTTTATGAAACGTTTTAATAATTTGACGACTTCCATTTTATGCTTCGAGTAAATCGGAATGGAGGTCGTTGATGCACAAAAATCCTAAGGAAAATAATACCGCCTTTTACCTAAAAAGTCGGTATGGAGTCCTTATTAGTTTGTTCCGAAAATGAACAGCAAATATATTTATGATGATACGCTTATTTAAATCCGGTACAAGACTAGTTCCTTAGAGGTAGCTGTCTGTGACCTGCTGTTAAGGAAGAGTCATTTATTTTTGCCGAATTCTTAACCGAATTTGTAAAAGAAAACCACCCCCTTCAAGCATGAAAGGTCAACCTACAAAACCGTAAAAGCCCTTCGTTTCAATCCACAGCACCGCTTTGTAAAAAAAGTCATAAATGCATTTAAAATTATAAATTTTTGTAACTTCTGATGTTATGACTTAAATAAATCATTCTTTAATTTTTATAACATGAATTTTGCTCACTTACGAGAAGCATAACTGAAATTACGTTAAAAGTTTTATTTGTAACAAATTAAGATTTATATAAAGATCATTTGAAATTCCAGTTTGATATATTAAAGTTTTTATTTGAATATGTAAATGGCGATCTGACATCTCATGATTAAAGAAACAAATGTGTAAATTTTATTCCAGTACTTAAAGCTAAACTAAAAATCTGTGAGTTTTATTAAGTTATTTATTTCTCGATGCGTGTTATCATGCTAGTGATTTTCTTGTGTAGAAGTACATATAATAAAGATATTTCTTTAGGAAGACGTCTGATCGATTGAGATAAGATCTCTAATGTTTTATGTTTAATCAAGAATTTAAATAGAAGATTTTAGAACTGAATAACATGAAAGGGTTTTTGTATATACCTTTCTAAATTGATTAATTTTTGTTAGATACAGTGGCGTCCAACATAAGATTACATTGTTTCTAACTAAGTAAATTCAGCCCCGACCCATCTGTATCTCTCCCTTGGGGTAATAGTCAAGTTAGCCGTTGGCATACGGTATTTAGTTTTTCCATCTTCTATATATAAAACTTTAATTTTAAAAGTGTAATGCTTGTAGCAAATTGTGTGCGACATAAAAACTTGTGTAGCAATTGTATAAATTATAACAAGACGATAATTTGTTTCTTTAGCACATACTATTAAACACTCTTACATTGACACTCACAACATGTGATGTTGTTTCTTTGGCACACTTTATTTTGTAAAACCGTAACATTAGTGCCGCATCGTGTGACCCGAATTGTCTTAGCAGAAAATTTTCTATTTGTTATAAATTTAATTCTTGGGTAATTTAGAAGTTATTGTTACATATAACTGTTGGAATTTCTTTTCTTTAGGAAAGCTATTATAAATTGAAATGGCATTTCTTTTTATAACATTGAATGGAATGAATTCAAATCATTGATATGCAGATAAGGTTAAAGAGTTGTAAGATGTATTTAATTTTGCAATGTCATCTGCAGGCAAACGGAATGCTTCTTTCTGTTATATTATTCGATGTAAATAATCCACACGTTTCTTTTTGATGGCCGCATATCAGTCTACCTTAACATTTACAGCAATAGACATTTCTAGCTGAGGTTAAAGTGTATTTATGATAGCCTCGATTCCTTCTAAACTTGTCGTCTATTGCCATGAATTTCTTGTAGCTTGGGGAAAGATAAATTCAAACTCATATTGCATAAATGCTCTGGCAGAGTCTATAAATGATTAGGGCACACCACTACCCAACAATTTATATGTGCCAAATGCAACATAGGTCGCGATCTTACGTCTTTGGTACAATCTACATCATTTTTCTTCACCACTGACCAGACGTTTCGAGCGGCAACACTCGAAATGAATATGCTAAATCAAGGTCCTATATTTAGAGTTCTTGTTAAATTTCAGGCGTATTTTGTAATCTGTCATTAAAACGCAGTAACTTTTGAACTTTCTCCTCTGGATCCATGCGAGTGTGATTCACAACACCCGCATCAAATCAAAACCTGAATATTCACTAATATATTTATGTGGACATTGTATAATAAATTACAACAAACACTGCGTCAAATTATTGTTTAATGTTTGTAAAAACTTGACGTCGATTTTGTTTCGTTTTGCAGGTTCTTGCATTAGGAATTTGTTTAATATTTTAATGAACTTGCAAATCTGAAACTTTTAAAATCCTTTGGTTCAGATTGTTTATTTTTATCTAGGCGGTAAGCGATTTAATTATTTGGTATTTTTAAATGGCAGATATTTTCCAGATTTTATTTTTGTATAAGGATAAACTGGAGTAGGTATTAAAATTTCGAGTTGTTAGTACTTATGCAGGAAAAGAGATAAATAACAGTGTGTTTTGTTAATCTGCCACATTAAGTTTTATTGTCATTATAATGTTTGGAACTGGTTTTATGCTGCAGGTATGGTGTCGATTTACTTGCCCAATTTATTTCATTGGCATTGCAATGCAATGTGTTGGGTTTATTAGTCTAGTTGAGACTTAGAGTGAGTTTGTCGCTCTAGCAGTTCTACATCGTTCTCTAAGTCGATCAATGTTGTAGTTTTTTTGGTTTATTAAGTCTAGACGGGGCTTGCAGAGGAGTCGATCACCTCTAGCAATTTATGCGTTGCAAGACACTTAATTGTTTTTGCAGTATAATTATGTGTGGAGCAAAAGTTGTTCGCCAGAAAAGTAATTTGTAATTAGCCAGTATAGTAAATAGTTTTTGTAGAGAATTTGTTTAGTAAAATTATAGGTTATACCTCTGCTTTTTAAATTTTTTTAGAAAAATATTTTTTAAAACTGATCTGGAAATAAGCATGTTAAAATTCTAAAGCCCTATTTTTGTTTTGATTCTGGTATTTTAGTAGGATAGTATCTGGATTAAAATTTCTAAGTAGATTACAGTTATAGATTCATAATTCTTTTTTAATTTTCTTGGGTTTAGTAAACATTTTACTGTTTGGTATAGAATATAACTAAATTTGCACATCAACTATAGATTTAAGTTACAAAAAAATAAACGTATCCTAGTTAAAGTTAAAATTTTTTGGTTTCTAGTAAAAATTTTTGGTGAGATATATTACTCATTTATAAGGAGAAACTAAATACTGTTAAATATCAGTAGTAAGAAATTGATGAATTAGGAATACTTGAAGAAGTGAAAGGAAGTTTCTTTATTCTTGGGTCAAATTTTCAAGTATTGTGAAGAATTGCAATTACTCAGTGCTTCATTTGGGTGATACTCTATCGTATGTAGAGTAATGGAATGTCTAAGGTTGACTCCCATGATTTTGTAGGAAACTAAATATTTTTTCGTTTATATTTGTAAGGGATAAATATTTAACACTTGGAGGAATTTTTTGATAGGCGTATGCTGATGAGAAATATTAGCATCAATGTTGATGAAATTGAAGAAAATAAATCAGGCTTTTGTCTCAACTTCAAAAAAATTTATATGGGTCAATATTTACAAGTGGTCCAGCACGGGTTGCTCGGCCATTTGTAAAAAATTAATTTTTAGTAGGTGATGACCCCTACCTGTTGGTAGCATAAAACTAATATTCTTTTAATTTTATATTGACTTCTTCCAAAATGACAGCCATTTTTGCTTCACGTTGTGGGTCATCTCATGCGCTTCCAGAGGTTTGTGGAACACCCTATTTCAGTTATGGTTTGTCAAAGAGCTCTGAAACGTGCTGTTATTTATTGCACATTCTAGACCACTTTTTTGTAAATTTCTACATGTGGCTATTTTGTTTCTTTAAACCTGAAATTTTGTGTCAAATTTGACACAAAAAATTCAAATTTTAGAAGAGCAATTTTTTTAGAAAGTTTAAAATAATATAAAACGAAAACTTATTCTATTTTAAATTACAAATATCAATTATCAAAGAACCAAAGTTTACTTGTGAAAAATAACGCTTATCAAAATCTCATCTCCCATGCAACCAATGATATTAAATACCTACTGATTACATTTTTAAATTGAACAAGATTATCCATATTCTTTTAAATCTCCATTTAGTATATTAATTTTCAAAGTGCATCGTCTATTTTTAATTAATTAACTCAGCGTATTCCTTTGCATTAAGATTATCTATGTCAAAGATTGTTCAATTCTCGTAGTGTTTTACAAAATAATTATGTTCTATATTTATGTAGTTGCATTATAAAAATTTCCATTACACAAAGTTACATCTTAAATGTCAAATGCTGTATGTCTGCCACATACTTGTAACATGTTCGACATCTTAAAATGATCCGTGAATTTAAGGATCTTACGGTTTCTCGTAAATCAAAATAAATCCACGAATTTGGATTACTTCCGCTTATTCAACATTATCTAACTACATCGTTTTTCCAGAGTTTTGCAATATGATTGGAATCTTAGTCGCTGCTGAATGGCATGCTTAATGTTCTAGTTAGTGTCAAATTTATGATTTGTTTTATCGTAGAACGCGCTGTTTATCCTTGTCTAATGCACAAAGTTATCTGCTGCTATCTCTTTCTTTCGTATTGTAATACATGGATTAGTTGAATTCGCGTTATCTTATCTCGGTTCCATTTTACAACTTTTTAATAGTCGAGAGTTTTTTGTATCGGCATTTATTGAATAATTAGCTATTTAAGCAATTTTAAAAACATTTCTAGTACAGATGACGTATTTTTCTTTATTACTCACAAAACTTCTAGAAAAACTATTTAATACTCTTAAAATGAATATTTTATTATACACAGAGAAAAATAATTCCAGCTCGCGATTGTTTTCTTTATTGTTGATCTTTATATTAATAAAGTACAGGTTTCAGTATAATTAAGTAATTAATTAAAGCTTCAATTGCTTTCTTAACGATTTAGCAAATGCAAAAAAAGATTTGCATCTTAATTGGTTTTTACGGTAAATAAAGCGAACATTTTATGCACGGAAAATTTATTTAGTATTTTAATTGAGGGCTTAGTTGATAAATGCAATAGCTTTGTATTTTATCTCTTAGTAATGAAAATTTCGTTTTTTATTAAGTATATAAAAATTATTTACACATCGGAAATATGCTTTAAAAGTACATGTGATTTCCTTTCAGTCTACACAGAAATATACGCTTTGCTTTTTTTATATTTACACACAGGAAATTTAATCACATAATTAACGGCAAAGAAGTACACTTTTATTATACAGGGTAGCGACTGTGCATTATATAAGTGCAAACATCCTGATTATGACTTCAACAGATTGAGACTCTCACAGATTTTGTTTACATTTGAACGTGAGGTACGTAGAATTGCCCTCGCCCTCATTTATTAATCTATTAGCCCCTCTTACATGCTTAAGCCTTCTAGTAGTTTTTGAGATAATTTTTCATAATTTTAGTATAATCGATTAATCCCTTCAGTCACTTGTCTTTTAGTAACCCTTAAAATATTCTTTCGTATTTTTAATTATGCAACACAATTTTTTGAAAATATTTTTAAACTATTAATTTTTTGGGATTACCTTTAAAACCGTTTGCTTTTTTTTTGGAGTCTAGTACTTAGAATTTTTTCATTCCTTTTTTTTTGAAAAGGGCTGTAATTTTTATGTGTAACAAAATTTCTTTACCGTATCACTAAGCCGTATTAAGACAAGTACAAAAAAAACTAAACATTGCGTTAAAAATTTTTACATGCAAATCTAAATAAGTTTTCAAATTCTTAGTCCCGTATTGAAAACAACAAACGATCTGTATCTAGTTTAATTAAATTACAAGGCTCCACATTTTGTATCAACAATAATACAGAAAATAATTCAGGCTTTTGAAACCTTGCTTGGAACGTTTTAAATAACATTCTAATCATTAAAAGTCTGTGTAAATAATTTGTTTTCACAATATATCTCAAGGTTTTCAACTTGTTTCGTAAACACGGCACGTGGTAACCACGCATTTGTTCTGTTTAGCATAAAATTCCGGGAAGTTAATAATTCCTCGGATCGAAATAAGTTATTTACGTAATCCGCTTACTTCCACGTTAACCTTCGAGCCAAGCAGGATGGAAATCATTGATGTGAAAAGTCAAGTGCTTTAATTTATATTCATTTCAGTACAAATACCTTCACCTGGGGTCACAGGCCAGTAAGTTCTACAATTCGGTATCAGTCTGGGATCTGTCGGATTTTATATCTGCAAGTGAACGGCAGGAGAGAAGCGCTGAAACCAGATCATACCCAATGCAGGGGTAGCAGTCGACGATCAGTGGTTAAGGGTGAGCCTATTACTTTTGACAAATTCTTAACCGGATTTTTTTAACAACCCCCTTCTCCATATAGGGTCAAATTGCCAGCTGTAAAAATCCCCGCCGTTTCAGTTCATAAGATGTTAGTAGAATTTTGTAACCTCACTTAATGAATTTTTCATGACTATAAGAAAAATTTCGTTAAACTTTGTTATATTTGAAGCTCATTCCCTTACAAAAAGCTTAAACGAGATTATGTTTTACTAGTAACGAAATAAGAATTATATTAAGATCACTTAAAATTCCAGTTTTTTTATTAAATTTGTATGCGAGTGCAGGATCAGACAACGTTAATGAAATTTTGTTCGAATTTTTAAAACTAAAAAATCCAATATAATTTATTTGTTAAAAATCGCTGTTGTTTGATTCAAATTATTTGCTATGTAATAGAAATATTATCACTGGTAATTTTTTCTAAGTTGAAGATGTCTGATCAATTATGTTGAAGATAATCCAAGAATATAAATAGATAAATTTAGAATCACCAATTAACTACGAAAGATTTACTTTCTGTTTAAGAAAATTTCAGCTGAGGCCTATCTCGAACTCTCCCTTGGGGTGATAGCCAAGTTAGCCGTCAGCAAAACAGTTTTTAACCTATCCATCATTTTAAGCTTAAAAACTTGATAGGTATAGCGTGCACGTGCAAAAATTGTAAGACTTATAGCAAGGTTTTAATGTTTCCTTAACGTGCCTGATTTTATATAATAGCCGTTTCATTAAAGTCCAGAACGAGGGCGTAGTTTCACTAAAAAATACGAATTGTTTCATTAATGCCGCACCGTGGAGTATTTTTAATTTTAACAGGTTAACCGCACAATTAGCACGTATATAAATATTTAAAACTGTTGCAATAATTAGTAATTAAGTAGTGGACGATACAGAACAATTTAATTTTGTCTGCTATTCAAATTCCTAGAGATTATTTATTAGAGTTATATTTTGTGTGTTTTGTTTTTAATTATTCTTGCAGGTACATATGTTCGAAGAAAGGATGAATTGGTTGGTGTGTACCGTCATTTCATTCTTTAGCAACCCCTCCACCTATTGTGTTTAGCGTGGCATTTATTTTCTTGTTCCTTTATTACTCCGTAATGTAGGCCAGTATTTCTTTTCTTACTGATCCGCCCGTATTGCCGTTAACAATGTCTTACAATATTAATGATCATAAACAATAGTTTAAGTTAAAAGACAAAAATATTTCGATCATATTGTAAGACGTTTCCAACATAGCAATAGCAGGAAGATCCAAAAATATCGTGAAAAATGTACAAACAATTTTACAAAATATTTAACTTACCATGTTTTGAGAGTCTAATTTCTTCTCGTGATCTTCTTGCTTAAAACTTCGTGTTTTTCTCCTGTCCATGCTGTCTGGAATGGTGCTAATACAATTTGTCAAAACAACTTTCAGATGCCGTGGTGCTAATAACCTAACCTGATCTTTTAACCCACGTGATAATTTATGATTTTTGGGCTTGACATGTTTTTGAACATCGCTTTCGATGTTTTGTGCTACGTTCTGAACTAATTTGTGGGCTTTCTGCTTTTTAAGACTATTTTCCAAAGGAGATCGAGTACGAGAACGAGTAGGAGATTTGTCTGATGCACACAAATCTTTAATGTGAAGCTGAAAATCTAAGCTGTTCATAACTTTTTCTTGAAATTTGTCAAAAGTTTCTTCGGATTGTGGCAACGGGACGCGTGGTATTTCATTTTCATTAGTAAGCCGTATCAATTTCACACGTGGGTTAAGTTTAAAGTCCGCCCAATGTTTCGGTTGATATTGGCTCGTCTTATTAACAGGTGCTACGGTTTTTATACTTGTGTTATTTGAAATGTCTTTGCAGATCTTTAATTTCAGCATATCAGGTTGCTTTGGTGGATTTTGTGATGTTTCGTCTTTCATAAGGGACGTAACTGTATTGATTAGGTTATTCGAAACGTCCTTGTGAAACCTTGGATTCAACACATCGGACCTTGATAGTAAAATTTTTAGTGTTTTGCCTCTCTTAATAGAAGCAATAGCATCTTTTTTGCTTGTATCGTTTGAAACATCCTTGTGGATATTTAGTATCAGTAATTCAGACTCCGATGATCGGCGTAGTGACATTTTGTCCTTTGTAACAGGAGTAGGCACTTCGTTTCTTTTAACATGAGGTACCGTATCATTAGTAGCTATGTCTTTTGAACTACTCCTACTAATTCTTAGGTTTAGTGATTTAGATTGTTGTATATTGTCGTTCTTGATAGAAGCTGCTGTATCACGTGTAATTCTCGTAACTGAAACATTGCGCAAAAGCTTCGGCTTTTGCTGTTTAGATTTAGGCAATGGCTTCACATCGTTTTCGATAGGCGTTATTGCATCTGGATTATCGTTCGAAACATCCTTGTAAACGTCTGGTTGTGGTGTTTCTGTGGTATCATTCGAAACACCCTTGCAAACCTTTGGTTGTTGCGTTTTCGTATTAATATTTGAAACACCCTTGTAGACCTTTGATTTTGACTTTTTCATGTTATTATTCGAAATACTCTTGCAAACTGTTGGTTTTGGCGTTTTCGTGTAATCGTTCGAAACACCCTTGCAAATATTTGGTTGTGGCATTTCCGTAGTATCATTCAAAACATTCTTGCCAACCTCTGGCTGTGTGTGGATACTTACTATCAGCAGTTCAGACTTCGATGATCGGCGTTGCGACATTCTGACCTTTGTAACACCAGTAGGCACTTCCTCTCTTTTAACATAAGGTACTAAATCATTAGTAGCTGCATATTTTGAACTATTTCTACGACTTCTTAGGTTGAGTGAATTGGATTGTTGTATATTGTTCTTCTTGATAGAAGCTGCTGTATCACGTGTAATTCCCTTAACTGAAATACCGTTCAGAAGCTTCGGCATTTGCTGTTTAGATTTACGCAATTGCCTCACATCGTTTTCGATAAACGTTGTTGTATCTGTATTATCATTCGAAACACCCTTGCACATGTCTGGTTGTGGTGTTTCTGTGGTATCATTTAAAACACCCTTGCGAACCTTTGGACATGGGGTTTCCGTATAGTGATTCGAAACACCCTTGCGAACCTTTGAACATGGCGTTTCCGTATTGTCATTCGAAACATCCTTGCGAACCTTTAGACATGGCGTTTCCACATTAACGTTCGAAACGCCCTTGCGAACCTTTGGACTTGGTGTTTCCGTATTGTCATTCGAAACATCCTTGCGAACCTTTAGACATGGCGTTTCCACATTAACGTTCGAAACGCCCTTACGAACCTTTGGACATGGCGTTTCCGTATTGTCATTCGAAACATCCTTGCGAACCTTTGGACATGGCGTTTCCACATTAACATTCGAAACGCCCTTTGGTTGTGGCATTTTCATACTATTATTCGAAAGACTCTTGCAAAGCCTAAGTTTTGGCATTTCCCTGCGATCGTTAGAAACACCCTTGCGAAACTTTGGTTGTGGCATTTCCGTAATATCGTTCGAAATAATCTTCCAAATCTCTGGTTGTGGCGTTTCCGTATTATCATTCGACAGACCCTCGGAAACCTCTGATTGTGGTGTTTCCATAGTATCACTAGATACATATGTGCAAAACTTTAGTGGTGGCGTTTCCGAAGTATCATTTGAAACGCTATTACAGACTTTTGGTTGTAGCGTCTCCGTATTATCATTCGAAACACCCTTGCAAACCTCTGGTTGTGGAGTTTCCAATTGTGGTGGAATTTGAGCTCTCTTGGACCACTGTTGAATTTGCGATAGATCGAGTCTATCGAGACGGACTACCAAATTACCTTTAAAACTTGGCAAGTCCCACATTGATTTTTTCGTTCCAGAAAGTCCTGATGTAAGCTGCTGCACTTCTTTGCGTTCCACCAGGGTTGTTAATGGTAAATTGATTTCAGATAGTCCTGGTGGAAACTGTTGTACTTCGTTGCTTTCACTCAGGGTTATCAACGGTAAATTATTTTTACAGTTTGGCATGTCCTGCATAGATTTTGTCATTTCAGACAGTTCTGGTGGACACATCTGCACCTCCTTGCTTTCAACCGGGGTTGTCAATAGTAAATTAGTTTTACAAATTGACATGTCCCGCATAGATTCTTCCTTTTCAGACAGTCCTGATGGAAACTGCTGCACTTCCTTGCTTTCAACCGGGGTAGTCAATAATAAATTATTTTTACAATTTGACCTGTCCCGCATATATTTTGTCATTTTAGACAGTGCTGATGAAAAGGGCTGCACCTCCTTGCTTTCAACCGGGGTTGCTAATAGTAAATTATCTTTACAAATTGGGGTGTCTAACATAGGTTCTTTCTTTTCAGACAGTCCTGATGGAAACTGCTTCACCTCCTTGCTTGCAAGCAGGGTTGCCAATAGTGAATTACCTTTACAATTTGACATGTCCCACATAGATTCTTTCGTTGCAGACAGTTCTGATGGAAGCTGCTGCATTTCTTTACTTACAACCGGGGTAGTCGATAATAAATTATCTTTACAATTTGACATGTCATGCACAGATTTTGTTATTTCAAACAGTGCTGATGAAAACGGCTGCACCTCTTTGCTACAATTTGACATATCTCGCATAGATTCTTTCTCTTCAGACAGTCCTGATGGAAGCTGCTGCATTTCCTTACTTTCAACCGGAGTAGTCGATAATAAATTATTTTTACAATTTGACATGTCCCGCACATATTTTGTCATTTCAGACAGTGCTGATGAAAAGGGCTGCACCTCCTTGCTTTCAACCGGGGTTGCTAATAGTAAATTACCTTTACAAATTGGGGTGTCTAACATAGATTCTTTCTTTTCAGACAGTCCTGATGGAAACTGCTTCACCTCCTTGTTTTCAAGCAGGGTTGTCAATAGTAAATTACCTTTACAATTTGACATAGCCCGCATATATTTTGTCATGTCAGACAGTGCCGATGAAAACGGTTGCACTTCCTTGCTTTCAACCGCAGTTGCTTTACAATTTGACATGCCCCACATAGATTCTTTCTTTTCAGACAGTTCTGATGGAAATGGTTGCACCGCCTTGCTTTGAACCAGGGTTGGTAATAGTAAATTACCTTTACAAATTGGGGTGTCTAGCATAGATTCTTTCTTTTCAGACAGTTCTGACTGCTGCACTTCTTTACTTTCAACCGGGGTTGTCAATAGTAAATTACCATTACAATTTAACATGTCCCACACAGATTCTTTCTTTTGATACATTTCTGATGGAAGCTGCTGCATTTCCTTACTTTCAACCGGGGTAGTCAATAATAAATTATCTTTACAATTTGACTTGTTATGCACAGATTTTGTTATTTCAGACAGTGCTGATGAAAACGGCTGCACCTCCTTGCTACAATTTGACATATCTCGCATAGATTCTTTCTCTTCAGACAGTCCTGATGGAAGTTGCTGCACTTCCTTACTTTCAACCAGGGTAGTCAATAATAAATTATCTTTACAATTTGACATGTCCCGCACAGATTTTGTCATTTCAGACAGGTCTGATGGAAACGGTTGCACCTCCTTGCTTTCAACAGGGGTTGTCAGTAGTAAATTACCTTTACAATTTGGCATGTTCCGCATAGATTCTTTCTTTTCAGACAGTCCTGATGGAAATTGCTGCACTTCCTTACTTTCAACCGAGGTTGTCAATAATAAATTATCTGTACAATTTGACATGTCCCGCATAGATTTAGACAGTTCTGATGGAAACTGCTGCACCTCCTTGCTTGCAACCGGAGTTGTCAATAGTAAATTACCTTTACAATTTGGCATGTTCTGCATAGATTCTTTCTTTTCAGACAGTCCTGATGGAAGCTGCTGCATTTCCTTGTTTACAATTAGGGTTGTCAATGGTATTCCGCTACTATTTTTATTAATTGTAATCATACGTTGATTCTTTGGTGTAAACGTATCAGACTGGGGCATTTTGTCATTTCTAATCGGAAGAGCTTGTGGGTATAGAAGCGGTGGTAGTTCAGCATCGGCATTAATAATGAGATGTTTCTTATCTAAACTGCCACTAAGAGTCCTTGATGTATGTGTATCAGGCTGTGATAACGAATCCGGTGGAATTATACAATTATCAGGAGGAATATGCGCAGGGAGAAGCTGCGGCATTTCACCATCGTTTACAAGCATTGTGCTTTGTACTTTAGGTTTTAAAGTACCATTCGGAACGGTTGGTGTGACGGTATCGGACTGTCGTGATAAAACTGAATTAACATTTTTAACAGGTACGGGAGAATTTACTTTATTGCTATGAGGTTTTAAAATGTTCTTACAAATTCCATTTTTTATTGGTTTGGTATGTTGTTTATACATTTTATTCCTTATGGTTTTTACAGTTTGTGCAAGTATTCGACTAGTTTTATCTAAATCTAAGCAATGGGGTTCTAAAAATATTTGACTGACATCATAGTTGTTATTTTCAACAACAACTTTTGCTTGACTTGCTATATGCTCGGCTAGACTTCCATATATTTTACTTGCACGGTCATTTGGATACTTTCGTTTACCATTTACGTTACTCTGATCGCATAGATTCATTAAAGTCACATAAACTCTTTTTACTAATTTGTCGTGTAGCTCTTTGTTAAGATCATCCATATAAAATTTATCAATTTGTACTGAACTGTTGGTATTGTTGCTTTCAATTACTTCTTGATTTGGATTAGCAGAAGCATTGGAGTTATTACTACCCTTCTTTGAATTATTGGGGGTATTGTTATCATACACAATTTCTTCAAAAACCACTTCTAAAGCATTACCATCGCCGCTATCCCTTTTACTGTTTTTATTAGGACTTAATTTGTTATCGCTATCGCTGATATTACTTTTATCGGTTTCATTGCTGATATTACTTCTATCGGCTTCATCGCTGATACTACTTCTATCGACTTCATCGCTTATATTATTTCTATCGACTTCATCGCTTATATTATTTCTATCGACTTTTTCAGACGTCCCCGTGCTAACTTTATCATCATTAAAAACAATAGGGCTGGCACTTAATGGATAAAAGCGTTCTGAATTATTAGACTTAACAGTACAATGATTAACAGTATAATAATTATGGTTGGACCATATCATATTTGGTTTGTGACCATTTGCTTTTAAAACATTATTAGTTTCAGCAGGTACAAGCTGTATGTTATCATTTGCTAAATCGAAGACGTTGTTTACTGTCTGAATGGAATAAACTTCAGGTTGTATACTATAAACATTAGGTACCCCTTCCATATAATGAACCGCTTCCGTTAACGGAACTGTTTGTAAGTCAACGTAAGTTTGTTCAGGAGTATCATCAATTACTGATTGTAAAGACGGCATTTGATTTTCGTTACGAACAAGAATGTCTTCGTCTGGTTTACACAACTGTGGCATCACATCGTCAATCGGCGGGAAATCCTTCTCTAAAATATTAAATGAAACAGGACGTTCTTTAAGAAGCGAATGCTGTTCAATACTAGATGTGTTTATACTCAATTCATCTTCTTTTAGTAAGCTTTGAATACATGCAGAAGTAGCTGCAATATTCTGGTGTAAAAAGTTTTCACTTGTTTCGTCATTTTCAGCTACAGCCGGTAATTGCATGTCGAGGATTTCTATTTTCTTTAGAATACGAGAATGTTTCGGTTGTGGCGGTAAATCTTTAACTTGTTTTTGTTTGATACCTAAAACGGCTTTTTGAAGCGACTGTACTGCCTTTTTCGATAATTTCTTTTCAGGCTGCGCTTTATACGTAATAGCTGCCTTATTCATTTTCAAGCGAGATTCAGCTTGTTTTTTGAGTTTTTCAAAGAGAAGTTTGGAAGCTGCAGTCGGATCATGAACTTTTGTTATGGAATTTATATTTTTGGAAGCTGCAGTCGGATGAAGAATTTTTGTATTTTCGTTATGTGACACAAAAACACTTTGGTGATTAACAGGTACGATATTAGTATTTGGCTCAGCTGGAAGAAAGGGAGGCGCGTCAGGTCGACCAGGGCCCCGTCCACCATCTTTAACAACTAAACTTTTTCGAGGTATCTTGTAATCACGTTTAAATTTGTTTATCTTATCAACAACGTGGTTCTGTCCTTCACTTCTTTCAGGTTTCACTACGTTTTTACTGTGTACGAATGATAAAAAAGCATTTGCATAACCACCAAACGGATCTTCTGGAGGTGGAGGTGGAGTAATGGTTCTGACTATTGGAAGCGGCTTTTTTAAAAGCAACGGGCTAGCATCAAACTTAGTCCAATTCGATTGAATATCTGCTGCACTCAGTTCAGCAGCGATTCTAGTAACCTGAACATTTCCTTCTTTGCTTTTTCTTCTAATACTGCACTTGTTAGGATTTCTAGGGGAACGTGGGCCATAAGGGCCACGCATTTTTAATATATCTGGGCTGTCGCTAAGTGGAGGAGTTCTAATTCCAGCATATTGTGCAAGAGCTGGATTTGGATCGCTTTGAATGGATTCATTACGCATCTTTTCTTCATGTTCTAGTTTTGACCACTCTACAACCTCTTCGATAACTTGTGAAACAGTTTCACTTTGTTTGGAAGCTGGAACTGGTTGATGCTCTGATTGATACTCTGGTTGATGCTTTGGTTGAGATGATGGTTTAGGAGTATATGCTAAAACTATAAAAAATTGATTAAATATTGAAAATTAGAAATTAACCAACAGAAATTAAAATGGTCTACCTGCAACCAATCACACTAAAAAAGTATGGCAAGCACTACAAAAAATGTAAACCAATAATAATTAAAATTCTATGGCATTTCGCTCTGTGTACCTTTAAATTCTACACAATTTCGATTACTTTTGCAGTGAACAAAACAAAGTGCTTATATTTGTCTGCGACACTCATTTCACACAAACAATTGAGAAATTCAGTAAAAAAGTAAAATTTGAAACAATTTAAATTGCAACGTTATTCTTAAAAATTCATAATCGCTATTATGCATAAATTGAAAAATAAATCGTATCTTTTACAAAAATGATCTCATACAAAACGTGCTCAAGTAGTAAGTTTTATTGGAAATAATCTTAAATTAATCTGCTACTTGTAATGTGTGTGTGAATTAACTGGTAACATGCTATTTTAAATACCGGACAACCAGATTTCATCTCATATCTATTAAATTTATTGTATTTTGTATAAAAAAGGGAATTCCCTTCGTTTTTCTAAATTTGGTCCTGGATATTGTATACAATATTACTTTCGTTATAAGACCAAAATGGCATGGACATGCATAAATATGTCAAAATATGCCCAGGGGCTTTGACGTCGTGGGGAAATGATATGAACACGCACTCTTCAAGTGATGACGTTTTCTATTCTAATAGGATGTGAGTAATCGGCTAGTTTGAATAATCCAATCCCGTGAGGTACGAAAAAAGTTCTGGGACAAGGGGTAATTACGTGGACACTTTAGTGACGGGCTTCACGGACTCGAATTTTTCGGGAGAGTGTTATTACCACGTGTTCAAATTTTTAGTTCCTCCCTTCTTATCTTTTCCATTTAGAATACTATAGCCATTATGGCAGGCAACAACGTTATAGAATCCGAATAAAACAATTACCACAACCCTGTTACGTTCCATTTCATATTATTTACTATCCTTCTTACGTTAAAAACTATTTCAATTTCTACTCATTTGAATTTACGGGTCGCTATACTCCTAGATTTCAAGCCTGCTTAGGTAGGTAGCCAACTTTGCTCGTCCTTTATTAAATTCACAAGTTCGCTTGTCTATATTCTGTGGTCCCTTACGTAGACAAGTAAT
Source organism: Platerodrilus igneus (assembly GCA_036346225.1). Classification (NCBI taxonomy): domain Eukaryota; kingdom Metazoa; phylum Arthropoda; class Insecta; order Coleoptera; family Lycidae; genus Platerodrilus; species Platerodrilus igneus. Next base: position 713,546 of record JARFIW010001230.1, read on the forward strand.
TTTTACTAATTGAATTTTCTGAATGTTGCTGGTTTAATGGTAATTAGGTAAAGCAGCCAGCCATGTCATTTTGGCAAGATAAACACCTGCTCATTTTTATCTCTATTATATACGGGATTTCCGTGATTTTTCTTCGGAAGACGATTTTACAACTACATTGGTTAAACGAGTTCCATAGATATTTAGCGCTTGGTTGCGTTGGTCCTCTGCTAAATCGGGCAGTTGCAAATCCTTATTATGAAAAACGTGCTTTCAAAGATGTACTAAGTAAGATGGAAATAGGAAAGACCGACAAAGCCTACAAACTAATTACAATGAATTTTAGGGATATAAAACCGTATAGCAAATTAACTTTTAGTGTGACATTCATTTTCTTTCTTTCCCTTCAATGTTTGGGCGAACATTCCATGCTGATTTCGTTTCTTTCTGGGTAACAAAGTTGTTCCGTTTATATTGTAAATAATTCAAAGCTAAATTTTATTTCTGTCGAGTTTGTTGATTATTTACATTCGCCGCAGTATATTTAAATTTATTAGAGTAGAATTCCCATGGTTTTACTTGAAGCACGAGCCAACATGTGCCGCGAGTGATAAACGTTATTCCGCATGTGCAAGAACAGTGTATTGACTGGAAAATCCACGAAGACCAGAGAATCGATTTGTCGTTCGAACCATCCGCATTGCTATTTTACACATTCGACATAGAACAAATTATAAACCGCTTTTCGACAGAACCGCTAGTGAAATAAATGTGCTTTGCTTCACCCGCAAAAGGCAGAGTAGAATAGAATAGAATAGAAAAGTTTATTAAATAATAAATAATAAACATAATAATTATTTAAGTAGAGATGTTACATAGTTTTTTCGTTGGCACGCCTTCATAAATCACCAGGTGAGTGCTTTTAGTAAACGTTTGATTTGGTTAAAAACATTAATTATGTTGTTTGTTCAATTATCACTTAATTTTATATACAGTCCACTTTTCTCTCCTAATTAGCTATCGTAGTTTTGTTACTGCATTTTACAAAAGTTTTAATTAAAACGACACACCTGCTCACTTGCGGTTTACTACGGCATAATGAGGTAGCCCCAAAGTTACTCCAGAGTAGGCCAAGAAGGAATTGAAATTTTCTCATCACTGCTCTAGGTCAATCACTTTTGGACTTACTTCAAGCGAATTCACAAAATCGCACATACCTTATGGTTATTTTTTGAAAAACTCAAAGAAGACTATCCTATTTTGTCATGTTATAAAAAAAACCATAGAAAAAATTTGCAGACGATAAAAAACTTTTTAGACTACGGGAACAGCAATTTCTTTACATATGTAACTCTCATTTTTGGGTGTCTTGAAGAAAAATAAAGCAAAAAATGATTTGTCATATTTTGTGGCATCCTATAAGATGCCTTTAAAAAATTTTAATTTCAGAAAACACAATTATTAAAATATTTTTAGCTAGGCACTTGCAAAAGGGTGTCATGTCGAACACTATGGAATAGTCATGAAGCCTCTTCAAAGTGCACAATAAGGATATGTTGCGATACGCTTCTGCGTGAAACAGCTACGCACGTGAGAATTCATACATATAGTAAATAAGTGCCAAAAAATTATGGTGTAGACAACCTTCACATGCTTTTTAATAAAACTAAAGACAATAGTGTTACGTGTTAACTGATTTAATATGTACCATGCCCTTTCAATTATTGGATAACCAGTTCCCACTTTCTTTCTATATTTATTAAATGTATGGCATTCTGTCTAAAAGTTAAAAAATTCCATTTGTTTCCTCCGGCCATGTTTAGTTAATAAGTTACTAATTACATTGTAAGAATAGAATATTTAAGATTGGAAAGAGTTTTAGGGATAGACGGATAGTACATAAGCACTTGCAAAAGTTGTCTATCGAACACGAACACTATGATAGCCACGAAGCCTCATCAAGGAACACAAAAAGGATATGTTGCCGTACGCTTCTGCATGAACCACCTTCACATGCTTTTTAATAAATCTAAAGACAATAGTGTTACGTGTTAAGTGATTTAATGCGTACCATGCCCTTTCAATTATTGGATAGCCCGTTTCCACTTTCTGTATTCATTAAATATACGACGTTGTGTCTAAAAGTTAAAAAATTCCATTTGTTTCCTTCGGCCAAGTTTAGTTAATAAGTTACTAATTACATTGTAAGAATAGAATACTTAAGATTGGAAAGAGTTTTAGGGATAGACGGATAGTACATAAGCACTTGCAAAAGTTGTCTGTCGAACACGAACACTATGATAGCCACGAAACCTCATCAAGGAACACAAAAATGATATGTTGCCGTACGCTTCTGCATGAACCACCTTCACATGCTTTTTAATAAATCTAAAGACAATAGTGTTACGTGTTAAGTGATTTAATGCATACCATGCCCTTTCAATTATTGGATAGCCCGTTTCCACTTTCTGTATTCATTAAATATACGACGTTGTGTCTAAAAGTTAAAAAATTCCATTTGTTTCCTTCGGCCAAGTTTAGTTAATAAGTTACTAATTACATTGTAAGAATAGAATATTTTATTATGCATAAATATGCGAAGATGGCATCTCAAGGATTTTTCATCATGCTCGGGAAAACAATGTGGAGTTTTATGTGCATAAAACTATTTTTGCCGAGAACTACAGAGCTCTGAGTGACAGCTTTTTTCGGGATGTGTTAATGTATGTTGAAGTAGTATTCAAGTGTTTCTTCCTTACCTGTCACACTTTTCTTCCATAGGACATGAGACTATCGCCACACCATGTGATACCAAATTTGGAAAACGAACCCATATTTCCCTCAGATTGAGCTCATCGCCAGAGGCCAATGAAATTGGACTAATGTAAGTGTTTTACCTTAGAATAGTTGTAGTTAGAAATTTGAATGAATAAACCAATTCATTAAGGTCAAAGGAATGCCTAGTTAGAAATTTGAATGAATCAACTTTTCAAATTAATTACCTAAGATTAAAGGGGTGATCAAGAACTATTTGTAATAGAAGATATCATTGAATTGCTTATGACTCTGAGATATGTACGACATCGTTTGGAACTCGTGTATCACCTTATGGGGAAAATAATTCGGCAACATTTTTCATTACAGTAAATATTCCATTATTTTGAAGAGTTTAGTAACAATCATTCAATAATTAAAATCACCTTTCCGTCCAACATTCAGAAGTTGCAAACACAAAAGCAACATTACACAAAAACACAGTCCCTTACGTTCAACTGCAAGAAAATCCGAATCGTATCCTCATTTTAAAAATCTGCTGAAAACTGCGCTCGCTGATTACAGAAAACCATAATAAAAATAAAGCATATTTCCAAGTACAGTTCTCCTTTTATTATGTAACACGGTTTTAAGAATATAAGCACTTTGTTACAAATTTAATTAAAAGCTTACTGTTACCTTACGTTTCACAAAAATACTTTCAACAAAATCCAGGTAACTATACAATTTAATCTAATTTTACAAATTTGCAAGCCATACTTTAAGGTGCTGAAGAAATATTAACTAGATATGCATTCGCACATACATTCATATAAGTTAAAGCATGCAAAAAATTAGATAAAAACGACTTACACTTGCCCTTAAATTTTTTACAATCCTGCTGCTTAGTGAAATGAAGATATTCAAGACCAAAATTACTCTTACGCTTATATCGTTTCTGGCGCTTAGGTTCTTCTAGATTTTTTACTGTATCAGACTTATTGTTATACTCCTTCGATCTTCTTTGAAATATACTCTTTATAAGATCGTCTCTTGAACCAGTACTAGTAGTATCCTCTGATGAAGCAACAGCCGCAGTAGCCAACAAATCCAAAGGTGTAACAATTTCTCCACAAACTTTTTTGTTTTTAGTAAGGCAGGTTGTGTAATATTTCTTAAGCTTATCGTGTTTAAGTTTATTACGATGCCTTACTTTAATAAGGTTGCCATCTGCATCGTATTTCTTTTTTACTTTGCGTTTTACTTCACCAGTTACAGACCATGTGCTATCTCTTCCTTTGCGTTTTTTCATGCGGCGATTATTAATTCGGTAACCAGAATCGCAAATTGTAGCTTCGTCCACATCTAAGACAATATATAAATGTTACAATAATATTTTACGTTGGAGAGTGGCTAATTTTAATGGTTGTAGCAATTTCAAATACAAAAGCAAAACTAAATCTATTTGATTAATAATACCCCAAGTTTGACATTATAATGTAACTAAGGGCCGCTATGCTTGCGGCCACGTCCCCAATGCTCCACCCCCAAGTTTGACAACTATACCAAACCCTAATGTCAACGTTTCATCAGGACAAGATGTATTCCCTTTAAACTAGCGCAAGCATCCCTCGACCTATTTGTTGTTGTATAATTACTACCGGGAAAAAAAAAATCCCCACTATTAACAAATCCAGGTATACGTTACCAGAATTCTATTGGCTACTTGAGAGCGGTGTACTGTTTCTTAGATAATTGGTATTTGTATTAGTCAGTTGTTGTCGTTTTCTCCAGTGGCATGTCGTGAAAGTTACAAATTTGATGACTTACATTAGTTACTTGCAGGTTTTTTGTAGAGACAAATTGAAACGAACAACGTAGGTTTTATTAAAAGTAACATGTAGCAACAAATAAATTAGCAGTGTCAATTTGTCCACCTGCAGATGCGTAAAGTTAGCTTGAAGGCACTAATGTACTTAAAGATGTCGAAAGTTAGTACTTCGTTAGTGTTCTTTGGTGCTTTATAAAAGAATATCGGCAGATTATCACCTTGCCAAAAAGGGAACTTATAATTATCTGATGGTACTTCACACTTAGCTGGGGTTGTCTTCAATTAAAAAAAGGTTTTTACGCCCGAAAGTTACTGTTTCATTAATGCTGTTTAGTGCTTCATATCTCAGCACAGTTCGGCTGCTAATAAGAAGTCATGGTCACGGTTTGTTTTAAATTAAAAAATTTGTTCCGGCCGCAAATTAGTGCTTCCTTAGTACGATTGACGAATAATCGTCTTGCTAGAAATGACAACCTAATTTTCCAGTGGTACTTCACACTTAGCCACGGTTTTATTCAATTAAAAAACCTTTTTACAGGTGAAAATTTTTCCACGCAGTACAGATACTAATAAAAAAGCTGTGTTCACCTACATTTTTGCAGCTAACTTCACAACTGCTACAGTGTATTTCAAATCAAGAAACTGGTTCAGCAAAAAGTTAGTGCTTCGTTAGTGTTCTTTGTACTTCATATCTCAGTGGCGTACAACTACTAATAAAAAAGTTGTGGCCACTTACATTTTTGCGGTTAGCTTCACAACTGGCCGCCGTTTGTTTCAAATTCAAAATTTTGTTTCGGCTGAAAGTTAGTGCTTTGTTAATGCTCATTAGTGCTTCATATCTTAGTTACATATGACTTCCAATAAAAAAGTTGTGGCTACCTATATATTTAATTCTACCCATAGCTTGTTTCAATTTTAAAACTCTTTTAATCATCGAAAGTTAGTGCTCATATCTCAGCGTCTGCTTAAAAATGTTAGTCGCTTACATTTTAGAGCTGACCGCAGTATGTTTCAGTTTCAAAAATTTGCTACAGTCAAAAGCTAAGGTTTCATTAGTGCTCTATGATGCTTCATATCTCAGTGGCATACGACTACTAATAAAACTGTGACCTCTTACACCTGGCCATGATTTGTATCAACTTCAAAGGTTTCTTTACAGCTAGCAATGAAATTAGCTCGCACCGAGTACCATAAAAAAAAAACAAAGAGAATCCAAAGAATTAATGCCATATTAGCTGAAAACATCCTAGATTTGGGTGAGTTAGACAGAAAGAAAAAGGAAATCACCTCAAGAAAGAAAATTTATATACAAAACCTCTAATTAAAAAAACCAAACATGTACAAGAAAAGGAAATCCAACTTAAAAAATATTTATCCAGAACGTCCTGGAGGACTTACACAGTACAAAAACCGCAAAAAATATAATTACTACACAATAAATACCTTATTCTAATTTTTACCCTCGATCATTATACTTACATAAAACAGAAATTAGAAAAGTATATAGTGAATTGTTTTCAGTCACTCGCTTTATACAATTCTTAGATAATAGTCATAACATAGTAGACAATAGCCTTAAAGAAAAACCACCAGCTCTGTAAAATGCATTTCACTTCACCTAAACAGCCTTTCAGTTGCAAGAAATTTTTGAATTTGAAACAAACCTATGCCCGTTGTGAAACTAGCTGCAAAAATGTAAGTTGTCACAACTTTTTTATTAGCATATGAATGTCACTGACATATGAAGCACTAAAGAGCATTAACGAAGCACTAACTTCTGGCTGTAAAATTTTTTGAAATTGAAACACAACGGCTAAAATTAAAAATAAAAGTAACCACAACTTTTTTATTAGAAGTCGTACATCACTGAAATATGAAGCACTGAAGAGCACTAACGAAACAATAGCTTTCAGCAGAAACAAATTTTTGAATTTGAAAGAAATGGTGGCAAGTTGTGAAGTTAGCTGCAAAAATATAAATGGTCAGAACTTTTTTATTAGTGGTCGTACGCTGCTGAGATATGAAGCACTAAAAAGCACCAACTTCCTGCTGTAAAAGATTTTTGAAAAAGAGGAAGAAACAAACATCTACTAGAATTAAAAATATAAGTAGCCATGCCTTTTTTACTAAAAGTTGCGCATCACTGAGATATGAAGCAAAGAGCACCAACAAAGCACTAACTTTCAACTGAAACAAATTTCTGAATTTGAAACAAACTGCGGCTTTTGTAAAGCTAGCCACAAAAAGTAAGTGGCAACAACTTTTTACTAGTAGTCATACGTCGGTGAGATATGAAGCCCTAAAGGGCACTAACGAAGTAATAACTTCGACTGTGAAAGATTTCTGAAATTGAAACAGCAGCTAGAACCAAATATAAGTAGCCGCAACTTCCATATTATAAGTCGTTCGTCACCCAAATATGAAGCACTAATGAGTGCTTAAGCACTAAAGAACGCTTACAAAGTACTAACTTCCAACTGAAATTAATTTTTGAATTTGAAACAATCAATGGCCATTTGTGAAGTTAGTTGCAAAAATATAAGTGGTAACAATTTTTTTCTTAGTAGCCGTACGCCGCTGAGATATGAAGCAGTAAAAAGCACTAACACAGCACTAACTTTTGACTGGAGCAATATTCTGGATTTGAAAAAACTGCGACCTTTTGTGAAGTTAGTTGTAAAAATGTGAGTGGCAACGCCTTTTTTATTAGTAGTCGTCAGTCACTGAGGTATGAAGTACTAAAATGCACTAACGAAGCAACTTTGGACTGTAAAAGATTTTTAAAATTGAAACAAATCACGGCTGGAACTAGCAATTTACGTATCCATAACTTTTTATTAGAAGCACTAACAAAGCACTAACTTTCGACTGAAACAAATTTCTAAATTTAAAACAAACTGCAGCTTGCACAGTCAGCCACAAAAAGTAAATGGCCAGGACGTTTTATTAGTAGTCGTACACCGCTAGGACATGAAGCACTGAAGAGCACTAACGAAGCACTGGCTGAAAAAGATTTTTCAAATTGAAACAACCAGTGGCTAGAATTAAAATTATAAGTAGGTACAACTTTTTGTTATTAAAAGTCGTACGTCATCAAGATACGAAACATTAAAGAGCACCAATGAAACATCAGCTTTAGGCTGTACCGAATTTTTGAAACTGAAACCAAACGGGCAGCTGTAAAAATATATGTGGTCATAACTGTTTTATTAGCAGCCGTATGTTGATGAGATATAAAGCACTAAAGTGCACGAATGAAGCACTAATGCAGCGCTAAAAAACACTTGCAAACCGCTAACTTTGGGCTGTAAAAACTTTTGAAATAGAAACAAACCGCGGCTGACACTAAGAATATAAGTAGGCAGCACTTATTTATTACAAGTCATGCCTCATTGAGATATGAAGCACTAAAAAACACTAGCATTCGGCTAAAATTATGTTTGAATTTAAAACAAACCATGGCCAGTTGAGAAGTTACTCACAAAAATACAAGTAGTCAAATTTTATTAGTAATCGTACGTCTCTCAGATACGAAGTACAAAACAGCACTAAGAAAGCACTAACTTTCGGCTGTAAAAGATTTTTGAAATCAGAACAAACACTGGGTAGAATTAAAATACAACTAGTCATAACTTTTTTATTAGAAATCGTACGAGATATGAAGCACTAAAAAGCACCAACTCTTGACTGAAACAAATTTCTGAATTTGAAACAAACTGCTGCCTGTTGTGAAGTTAGTCGCAAAAAAGAGGCCACAACTTTTTCATTAGTAGCCGTACAACACTGATATATGAACCACTGAAAAGCACAATAAAGTACTAGCTTCTGGTTGTAAAAGATTTTTAAAATTGAACCAAACAGCGGCTACAATTTAAAATATAAGTAGCAACAACTTTTTTCTATTGAAAGTCGTAAGTCACTCAGATACGAAGCACTAAAGAGCACTAATGAAACATTAGCTTTTGGTTGTACTAAATTTTTAAAACTGAAACAAACCGCAGCCAGTTGTAAAAATATAAGTGGTTACAACTTTCTTTCATTAGCAGCTGTATGTTACTGAGATACCAAGCACTAAAGAGCACTCACAAAGCACTAAAAGGCACTAATGCAGCACCAACAAAGCGTTAACTTTGTGCTGTAAAAATTTTTTTAATTGAAAGGCACCACTGCTGGAATTAAAAACAAGTAGCCAGCACTTTTTTATTACAAGTGGTACCTCACTGAGATATGAAGCACTAAAGAGTACAAGCTTACGGCTGAAACAACTTTTTCAATTTGAAACAAATCACGGCCAGTAGTAAAGTTAGCCATATAAATATAAGTGGCCAGAACTTTTATTAGTACTAATGGGCATTAACAAAGCACTAATTTTTTGGCTGTAAAAGATTTTTAAGTTCGAAACAAACCATGGCTAGAATTAAAAATACACGTAGCCATAACTTTTTTATTAGTTGTACGTCACTGTGATATGAAGCACTAAAGAGCACATTTTTGAAATTGAAACACCGCGGCTGGAATTTAAAACACGTAGTCAACTCTTTTTAATAACAAGTAGTGCATCACAGATACGAAGCACTAAAGATCACTAATGAAGCACTAACTTCAGGCTGAACATATTTTTCAAATTAAAACAAACAGCAGCTACAATTAAAAATATACATAGCCACAATTTTTTTTGTCTACGTCAATGAGATTCGAAGTATTAAAGAGCACTAATGAAACATTAGCTTTAGGGTGTACCAAATTTTTGAAACTGAAATAAACCACAGCCAGCTGTAAAAATGTATGTGGTCATAACCTTTTTTATTATCAGCAGTACATCGCAGAGATGCAAAGCACTAAAGTGTGCTACTGAAGCACTAAAGCAGAGCTAAAAGTTCTAGCAAAGCATTGTGCTGTAAAAAATTTTAAACTGAAACGAACTGTGGCTGTAACTAAAAATATAAGTAGCCCGCAATTTTTTTTTATTACAAGTAGTGCCCCACTGAGATATGAAGCATTAAAGAGCATTAACTTTTGGCTGAAACAAATTTTATAATTTCAAACAAACCACAGCCAGTTGTGAAGTTAGCCATAAAAATATAAATGTAGTCGTACGCTCCTGCGATCTTGAACACTAACTTTCGGCTGTAAAAGATTTTTGAAATCGAAAACAAACAGCGGTTAAAATTAAAAATATATGTAACCACAACCCTTTTTTTAAAAGTCGGACGTCACTGAGATTCGAAGTATTAAAGAGCACTAATGAAACATTACCTTTAGGCTGTACCAAATTTTTGAAACTGAAACAAAACAACGCTGTGCTGTAAAAATGTATGTGGTTGTAACTTTTTTATTATCAGCAGTACATTGCAGAGATACAAAGCACTAAGAGCACTAACGAAGCCCTAACAGCGCTAAAAAGTACTAGCAAAGCGCTTTGTGCTGTACAAATTTTTTGAACTGAAACGAATCGCGGCCGGAACTAAAAATATAAGTAGCAAGCACTTTTTTATTACAAGTCGTGCCTCACTGAGATATGAAGCATTAAAGAGCACTAACTTTCGACTGAAACAAATTTTTGAATTTGAAACAAACCATGACCAGTTGTGAATTTAGCCACAAAAATGTGGCCACAACTTTTTATTAGTAATCGTATGTTCCTGAGATACGAAGCACTAAAGAGCCATTAATGAAGTACTAATTTTTGGCTGTAAAAGATTTTTGAGATTGAAACAAACCACAACAAGAATTAAAAATTCAAGTAGCCATAACTTTTTGATTAAAGTCGTAAGTCACTGAGATGTGAAGCACTAGAGAGCACTAACAAAGCACTAAATTTGGGCTGTAAATTTTTTGGAATTGAAACACCATGGCTGGAACTAAAAATACAAGTAGCCAACACTTTTATTACAAGTACTGCGTCACTAAGATGTGGAGCACTAAAGAGCACTAATGAAGCACTGACTAAAAGGATTTTTAAAATTTAAACAAACAGCGTCTAGAATTAAAAATATATGCAGCCACAACTTTTTTTTTATTAAAAGTCGAACGTCAGATTCGAAGTTAAAAAGCACTAATGAAATATTAGCTTTAGGAGGTACCGAATTTTTGAAACTGAAACAAAACACTGTGCTGTAAAAAAGTAGGTGGCTATAACTTTTTTATTATCAGCAGTACATTGCAGAGATACAAAGCACTAAGAGCATTAACGAAGCATTAACAGCGCTAAAAAGTACTAGCAAAGCGCTTTGTGCTGTAAAAAGTTTTTTAACTGAAACGAACCACGGCTGTAACTAAAAATATAAGTAGCCAGACTTTGTATTACAAGTCGTGCCTCACTGAGATATGAAGCATTACAGAGCACTAACTTTTGGCTGAAATAAATTTTATAATTTAAAACAAACCAAGGCCAGTTGTGAAGTTAGCCATAAAAATGTAAATGGTCACTACTTTTTATAAATAGTCGTACGCACCTGTGATCTTGAACACTAACTTTCGGCTGTAAAAGATTTATGAAATGGAAAACAAACAACGGCTAGAATTAAAAATACAAGAAGAAACAAATTTTTTATTAGTAGTTGTAAGCCGCTGAGATATAAAGCACTAACTTTTTCCTAAAAATTTTCATTTGAAACAAACCGCAACCAGTTGTGAAGTTAGCCACAAAAATATGTGACCACAACTTTTTATTAGTAGTCATATGCCGCTAGATATATAGCATTAACGAAGCACTAACTTTCAGCTGTAAAAAGTTTTTTAATTGACGAAAATACCGGCGAAGTGCAACGTTCACCCGGAAAATTATAAGTTGACCGCAAGGCGATTATTCGGCCATCTTTTATAAAACACCATAGAGCAGTAACGATAAGAACATTAGTGCTTACAAAGTCGTGGCTACTTTCATGCACCTTGCATGTGTCACATATATTATCAACTGGATTTGAATTATTATTCATTTATATATTTTTTAAATGCCGAACACAATACTTCGTTGTCAGTCGAGCGGAAATTTTCACCGTATTACTTTAGTGATGCGCTACTGATGGGCTCCACTTGTAATTACGAACACTCGTCTCAGCAAGATTTAACCCCATTGTTAATGTCTATTAAAACCCCTTAAGCAGCATCGTTCGTTGCGGCGTAGAAATCACAGTTACATATCAGCAACGTAATTTTTTAGGGCACGAGCTTTTTGGTTGAGCATATGCATGGAAAGCCTGAATTGTGCGCCTTCTGCTAATTTGTTTGTTTGGACAAGTTTGGGACAATGGATGTGCACGAAATAATTCTTGAAACGCAACACAACTAAAGCAGACCAATGACAGAATGTTTCCACGAGCGATGCATGACCCTCTGTGGGAGCCGGTCGCAAAGTGTTAGCTCTCGATATAAAACGTCAAGCAAGTGGAATTCCTTATCGTAATTTATACCTTGTATCGTTGAATTAGATCGTTTATTTAATCACATATATGAATCACCCTTTTATACACGAAACAATCTTAGACAGCATAGTAATGAAGAGTACATGCATTACAGAGAAGAACTAGTTGCTATGAATCTGAAAGGAAACGATATGCTAAGAACGTAATAACCAATAACTCAGTTCAAGACCTGAAATTACCTTAAAGTTGCTCCAGCGATTAATTGAATAAAATTTAGTATATATAAATCCGTTAATCAATTCTTTGTGTAACTAGAGTAAATGGCATGCATGCTTGGCGGCAAATCAATACGAGAAAATGTACCCTACCTTACAGTTTGCTAAATTACCATACCGTACGAATCAGAATTACTCTCAAATTTCCCGCCCTTATTTACCCGTTAATATTAGTATATAACTACCAGGTTTTAAAAGTACAATAGCATTTCCAATCCCTATCTATCCTTTAAAATTGTAACGTGTCACAATTCTACAAAAAGTACTAACCTATTTCTCCAGCCTTAAGCCATATATCCTCAAGGACCTCCATCTGCTGCTCATCTGGAGGTAATTCAGTCAGAGCAGATTCCAGATCATCTTCCATAAGTTCTGCAGCCAGTACGTCTGGATACTCCGCATAAGAAAATCTGAAAATGTTAAATATTACATTTTAAATTTTAAACACAGGTCTAAAATCCTTACTGTCCATGAAATCCCATCGCTCTTGCTTTTTTGGTGAACTGGGTGTTTTTAATAGGAGCTTGAAGAAAACTTGGTGGCAGCGATTCATTATTTTTATTACATAATATATCCTGCGGCATCGGATGTGGTGCAGCCACTTGTTTATTTGGTTCTTCGGGATGAGGACCGATGTCAATACCTTGAAGCCATTTTTCGTACCTGCACGTTTGAAAATTTTATTACTGGATATATAGCGCTATACAATGCATACCTATCGGGCTGAAAACGTTTAACAAAAGTGTCCATAGAAATTTTAACCATATCCTTACTGCAAGTACACTGGGATGCTCTTTTACCATATTCAACCCAACGCGGACATGCAAAGTTTGTTGATTCGGCACAGTTAAATCCATGGTTAAAGCCTACACACAGTTGTAAAATTAAACCTTATATTAAAAAAGAAAAGTATAAGGGAAAAATTTTGCGAACTGGCGTAAAGTTTTAATGAAAACATGCGTTTGCTTTTTAACACGATATCGTTGTGCTCAATGAGTCAGTAACATTTCCTAGAGGTTTAGCTTGTAACACACGAGTATATATGTTACATGCCCAAAATCGGCTTGTAAACATTTCTGCAAGTTTCTAATTTTCAAGTGAATTCGCGCCAATAATTTAAAAGACTTGTGCGTGCATTTCCGTTACTATAGATAGTTGCGTTTGCGCAAGAGAATGCGCAGACGCATAGTGGAACCAAGGTGGAGATTTCCGTCACGTCGGGACCAGACAAGAACTCGTCAAACGGAGTGTGGTTATCTGTATGCCTTTTATCTTGTCTTTTCTCCTTTAGGATGTAGGTTTTCCTTTGTCTCTTGTACCTGTTATCGTTCCTCCTACCTGTATTCCTTTCCTATCTCTACAACAAGAAGAGAGAAGGCAAATTTAAATCTGACTTCGACGAGGGGGCAAAGGGACGATCCACGCCCATAATGCCCTACTGCCACGAGAGTAGCTGCCATGTTGTAAAGAGTTTCACGGTTTACATGAGTACCTTTTGTCTTCTCTTATAATTAAAATAAACATTTTTTTGCATGTTATATAGTAATTTGAAACAATAATATGACGTAACACCTTATTGCGCAACATTATGCATGTATTTATTATTGTTACCAACTGTCGTAGTGGCGCTTATACATTGTGCATCGGGACTTTAAAAGTATACCTTAGAATATAGAACCATTAAGTATAACAGTGGCGCCCAACGTGGGGCTATTCGAGATATAACACGCTTGAGTTCGGTTTCACTAGATTCCGGATCAATCCTATGTACTATTGATATCATCCAGGGGTTGTTTAATTTCGAATATGTTTTGAGGTAGGCCAGAAACAACAACACGCACAATAGGTGAACTTTTAGCCTCTTGAGCTAATATAGCCTTCAGCTGCAAACGTCTGTCTTTTTGATTCGATGCTGCTTGGATGTTCCGGGATTGAATCTCGTAAATTAATTCCGATGACTTGAGATGGACGGTATTCATTGTAGTATAGTGTTTAAGGGAACAGATATAACGAAATCAAGTTACTATAGCATTTTAGAAGATAGAAGATATACTAAAAACTCAGTTAGTTGCAAAAGATAAATTTAAGGAAGAAATTTTCTTTATGGAGGTAATCGTAACTTATAATTGACTATTTAGGTTATAAAGAAACACTTAAAATCAAAGAGAAGTACGATATTATAAGAGTTATCTAAACGACAGTTTTCAAAAAGTTGCCCCAAAATACTAAAGAAATCTGAGGTTTATAGTAGTTGTTTAATGACTTAGTATATTTTTAAAGAGATTTTTACTCACAAAGAATGTAGCTATTTATCTATAACTAGAGTACGTACAGAAAAACTTATGTAATCCAAAAAGCACATGCTTCCAGCCAGAACTGAGGTTAAAGGAATCTTGCAAACATATTTAAAAGGTATACACTCCAACTATATGCTAAATTAGATTACGTAAATATTAAAAAAAATTTAGAGCAAAAACACTATTTCTATAAGATATGAATTTAAATGAATTAGCAATACATTTACAAAAGGCAAACACAATAACCAATATGGCTGTCCATGTCAAATTGGCATAGCAACTGTTTCCATGTCATTTCATTTTAGATGGTTGTCATAGCAACCCAAAATGTTACTAACCTATATTTTCTAAGTTATTGAAAATTAAAACATTTTATTTTTGAGTGAAAAATCCAAATTGCTACAGATATATCTAAAACTAATACATTATAAGGTATAGAAAAAGAGAAAACAAATTTTTTCAACCAAAAAAACCATTGGATGCGCCACTGTTATACTTAATAGTTCTATACTCTAAGGTATACTTTTAAAGTCCCGATGCACAATGTATAAGCGCCACTACGACAGTTGGTAACAATAATAAATACATGCATAATGTTGCGCAATAAGGTGTTACGTCATATTATTGTTTCAAATTACTATATAAAATGCAAAAAAAATGTTTATTTTAATTATAAGAGAAGACAAAAGGTACTCACATAAACTGTGAAACTCTTTACAACATGGCAACTACTCTCGTGGCAGTAGGGCATTATGGGCGTGGATCGTCCCTTTGCCCCCTCGTCGAAGTCAGATTTAAATTTGCCTTCTCTCTTCTTGCTGTAGAGATAGGAAAGGAATACAGGTAGGAGGTACGATAACAGGTACAAGAGACAAAGGAAAACCTACATCCTAAAAGAGAAAAGACAAGATAAAAGGCACACAGATAACCACACTCCGTTCAACGAGTTCTTGCCTGGTCCCAACGTGACGGAAATCCCCACCTTTCTTCCACTCTGCGTCTGCACATTCTTTTGCACAAACACAACTATCTAAAGTAAAGGAAATGCACGCACAATTCTTTTAAATTATTGGCGCTAATTCACTTGCAAATTAGAAACTTGTAGAAATGTTTACAAGTCGATTTTCGGCATGTAACATATATTGATGAGATATAAGCACCATTTGGTCAATTAGGACAATTCTAATTTTTTATAATTCATAATAAAGGTTTCAAATTTATTGAAAATACTCAGTTATAGAACTACGTTTTAATTCATTTAAATGGATAGATATTTTATTAGTATTCGTTTCGTTTATGTGTAGCAAGCTCACCTATTTCTCCTTTATTTTATTTTATTTATTTATTTCATACCAACAGCATCAGCCAATTACAGGTATAACTGTATAACAGGTAAAACTTTAAATAGTAGTGTATTTTGAGTTTAAGTTGGGGGTATGCGCTGGCGCTCGGTCAGAATCGGTCGCGTGAAGATGAACGATAACGGACGGACGAGGGCATTGGTTACCGGGGGCTTGAGAACTAGGAGGTTAACATTTTTGCAATGATGGCGGTAATACAGTTTGATAATTGATTGTAATTAAGTTTTGGTGGTGCTTTGGAAAGTAAGTAATTTAGGTGATGGAATCACAGATAAAAGATCCTGAAGTAGTATAGTGATCACGATTTCACTACAGAGGAGCGAGTTAACAGATTCTATCAGTCACATCAGAAGCACGGCACTCCCACCCCCGCTATCAAGGGTGATGATGTAATCTGCAGGTTTTCTACAACAAACGACCGTAAGTGTTATTAGTTGTAATTTTACAGCAAAACATTTTGGATAATTATTTAACCTTTTATTTTGTGTGTCGGGAAGTGTCTCTCATACCTGATTTTGTACTCTACAGTTTCGTAACCTTGAATTTACGCGACGGATTATTAAATTAGTTGTCTAATGTCTTAGGCCATTTTGGGCAGTTATTAAAGGCCCGGGAGTTTATAATTAATTGTGCAATAGATTTTTTTTTGGTATTTCAACACTCGTCTTATTTGTCAATCCACCCCCAAATCCACATAAAGAATACAAAAGTAGAAAAGAGTCTCATTGGTCTACATATAATTTAGGCGCTGTTCATATGTCACTGAAAATTGCATTAAATAAGATTACTCTAAATCGCTACATGTCTGAAAGTCACGTAATGATTCATTATTGCATTCAATAAAATTAGCATTTGCAGTGATTAGCCCAGATTTCGTAATAAATTTTCGATCAATGAAGAAACATTTGGACAGATGGTTGTATTTTACGTTTGGAAAATAAAGTCGATTTTCACATTGGAGTGCATAAACCAATCGGGTACTTTGTTGTGAATAGAAGCCTCCGTTATTGGCACAGACAGCGATTTATAACAGGACTAATTGTATGTATAATGTGAACTTAGGATTTACAATTATAGTGATAAGAGACACAACACGACATCTAGATTTAATCTTAACTATGACAGCGACGGCATCGAGCTTCCCACTGTATTTGTGTAATACCAAATAATAAAAGTATCTACTGTTTAGCGTGTTCTTATTATACGAATATATGACATGGCGCTGCGATGATTCTGTGTTGAAGTTATAAAAGTTTTACTTACAGAACAAAATCCAAATAAGTTTCAAGTTTTGAGGTTAGAATTTTAGCATGGTAGAAATACCAATTTTACTGTGAAATTGCGTACACTTTTCACATTAAATAATGGATGCTGCAAGAGAGTCAGGTAACCTAAATTTAAATGGAAATGTCAGTGCCACTTGCAAAAAATTTAGACAAAATTATAAAATTCACATGAAAGCCACTGAAAAATCTACTAAAGGTGATGCAATTAAAGCATGTATTCTGCTCAGTTTAGCTGTTAAAGAAACTTGAAATATTTAACATGTTTGATATGGATGACAAAGAGCGAGAAAGTGAACAATCAATACTAGATGCGTTTGAAAAATATTGCAACCTAAGCAGAATATTGTGTATGAATGGTATAAATTTTACAAGCAAGATCAGAAAGGTGAATCGTTTGAAAGTTTCTTGACAGATATTAAAAAATTGTCACAAACGTGTGAATTTAGTATACTTACAGATGATATGGTCCGAGACAGAATAGCTTCTAAAGTATTATAGACTCAAGTTTACAGGAGCGTTTGCTTAGAATAGAACTTGGATTTAAAGAAAGCTTTAGATTGTTGTCGTGCTGCTGAAATTTAAAGGATACTAAGTCGAAGTTTACAAGGTAAAATTAACATACATGCAAAAGAAAAGTAAGAATACCAGAAAAACCCAAAATTGTGAAACTAAACTTCAAGACGGAAAATTTAAATGTTGACGTTGTACGATACATGAGCCCCAAGAATGTAACTACAAAGGTATAGAGTCTATTAAAAGTTTTTTAGTTGTACATAACGTAAACATATCTTTGTTAGGGGTAAACACTTGTGTTAAATTTAATTTTCTTAAGAGAATCAGTGAAATCACTAAATTTAGTAGTAGTTTTGTAAAAAAATGTCAAAGAAATATTTAATGGGTTAGGCACTTTTAAAGAAAAATGTACTGTTGAGATAAGAGAAAATTACGAGCCGATTGCTAATGCAACACGTAGAGTACCTCTTTCTATTCGTAACTAATTAGAAAAAAGGTTAGATTTAGAACAAAGGGGAATAATTTCTAAAGTAGAAACACCTACGAGTTTGTAGAGGACTATGGATATGCCCGAGTTGCAAACTAATGGTCCCAAAATATGATTAAGATGCAAAGTAGCATATTTGAATTAGCAGAATCGCCACAAAGCAGTAGATCACCCGTTGACGTTCAAATAGTGCCTTCGGATGTTTTTGTCAAACCGGAAAATAGAAATTATGTATCTATTTGGCGAGATATGCGGGGTAGCCAGTAAAGTTATCAGCCGGGAAGAAAGTTACACCCAATGCAATTCTTGTAAAAATTTAAAAAATTATTTACTGATACTGGAGTGCCTGCCATAGCAAAAGTAAGTCTTGCTATCTTGTGTTTAGAAGCATCAGTCAGCGAGTGGGCGGCCGCATGGCAAAATACCTTTTCAGATTTCAAAAAATTTGAAAAACAGTTTAAAGGTATTGAAATGTTGATAATGAGAGAGATTTATATTACGAATTGAAGTATGGACGATTTAAATCAGGTAGTAGGGAGGATTGCATGTTAAAATTGGCGAATCAATCAGAGTTTCTGTCTGAGAGGGCCGAGGATGCAACTTTCATCAAATGGGGAACCATTCATTTTCCAATAGATATCTAAAGGGAGATTGTGCTACATGGGATGGATAATATAGATGATTTACAAAATCTTTTAAGAAACATTGATGCTATATATGGGCAAAATAAATCACATTAACCGTGACTGTGTAACAGGCCTCCCTTAATTTAATTATAAGTACTTTATGTTCAGTGAATGGTGGTGTTAGTCTTAAAAGTGCAAGGTTCTAAGTGATACCTCATGCGGCTAGAGGGAATGGGGTGCTCTAAGCGGATGTGTTTAGCGAGTCAGTGTCGTCTAGAGTGTGGTGGAAGATAGGTGTACATACTCGAAGCTGCACGGTTTTGCGAGTATCACGGTATTAAATCAAGTTTTTATGTCGATGTATTTGGAGTGAGTTTCCCTTTTATTCTGGTTGTTAATATTGGCCTTGGGCCCATTTAGTTACGTTTTGTAAGAATAATTTCAGTGTTTTTATACTGCGGGATCAAACCCGCCACTTATTGAATTTATAATTAAATGGTTTTACGTGGATGGAACTTATAATTTTTAATAAGGCGCCCACAAACGTCTCTTGCAGCAACGATAAGGTCCAAGTAAACAGATAAGGAACGTCACATCTGGCAGCCCACGTACGGCGATAGTAAACCGTTACATTGACTATCTCCGAGGTATGAAAACAAACACACTTCAAGGTTGTTTAACTATGAAAACATGCAAGGAACATTCATTCTGCAGTGTGTAAAATTAAGTAAGGACAGGAAGTATTAAATTTTAGTTACGACTATTTAGAACTTGCGAAGGGGTGAAATTCGAAAACAATAATTAATTACTGTTGTTTGACAAATAATAACCTGCGGTAGATTAATTTGAAGGAAGTATAGACAGTATAATTTATCGTAGGGGCAAAGCGATTACACTATAATAAGGGATTATAAACTATTTTAAAATTAATACCAAGCACAACGCGTAGCCAAACGAAAAAGATGGAGCAAGAAGGTCAAGATATCGGCGACGTTTTAAAACAATTAACAGCTGTCTTGAATAATTTAAGTACGAACAATCAAAGATTGACGGATTCGATCGAAAATATGAACGTTTCAATGTCCGCAAATATGCATAGGACAAGTGATGATTTAGGCGTGGTTTCACAAAATGTAAAGAAGGGTACAGAGGTGATTATGTGCCTAAAATGGGCTTAGATCCGTTTAATGGTTTAATAGAAGGGGTACAAACAACGGAGTTCCGATTCAAGGTAATGCTAGCACTAATAATATCAACAGAAATTACGTAGCCCTTTGGAAGGACTTGGGGGGTTCGAATTTACACTTTATGCCGGAGGGCTCTGTCCATCCGGTAACATTTATAAAAAAATTAGAAACAATATTTCAGGAAGCGGCTGTTCCTGAAGATCGGAAAATATCCTTTGTGGTGAATTGCTTGTGTGGGTCAGCCCAAGATTGGGGGTCCTAAAAGAAAGTAGGGTAGAAAATTTTGCTAAATTTAAGAGGTTATTTTTGGAAAGATACTGGAGTATAGAGGAAGAATGAAACCTTTTTCATAAAATCAAATTTGGGTGTTACGAGCGTGGGTCAAAAGCAGATGACTTTCTAAAAATGGTAAGGGATGCGTGTTTTTTAGGGTAAACATTGCGAGAAGAGGATATTGTGTCAATGTTGACCAAACATTTTGCAAATGAAATTCAACGAGGAATTTTAAATTGCGGTGCTCAAACTATTGACGAAGGAAAATTGACTACGTATGAAAACAACTCAACAAATTGGAGGGACAGAAATACAAATGCAGAAACTATCAATACCAGTCGTAACAAAAACGGTAAGTTCACGACGAACAGTAACTATACGGTGGCTTCACGTCCTACTATTAGACAAAATAATAATGGGCATCAGCAAGCCGGAAATAATCAAAGTTCAAGCGGAACTTCGATTTCAAATCAGAATTCTTCCAGTGAGTCACCGTCACAAGCGACGACAGTATTTTATATTGATGGTTCAGATCTGCCTTTCGATGTAGAACCAGAACAAAAGCACGTCAATCTTGTTCTGATATTAAAAATAAGGGTAAATTCGATCAATGTTGAGGTTTTGTTTGACTCAGGGAGTCAAATAACTTGTGTGTCCAAAATTTTTGTAGATAAATTAAGGGAGCTCAAGGAAACGGTCCCATATTTACCATGTAAGTCCATCACCTTAGTTGGGGACCTCGGTAATAAGAATTATGTCGTAAGGGAGCAAGTATTTCTGAAATTTTGCTTTGAGAATTTTGAAATATTATATTCCTGCATTGTGGTGCCAAACATGATCAGAAACGTCATTTTAGGTTGAAATTTCCTAGCAGAAAACCAGATAATTATTGATTTGGTGAAACATCGGTTAAAGGGAAGGTTCGAAGGGGTTACTAGGGCACTAAATTTTGGAATAGAACCAAACCCCGATAGGAACCTAGTCGTGAGTGAGGTAGGGATTCCATTTGAAAATTTTTTTAAAAAGAAGGTAGTAGTTACTCCCTATCAAGAAGAGGAAATTAGAGCAGCTGCTGTGCAGGCTGAAGCTTTTACAGAAGAGAACAGAGAAAAACACTATATGCTGTTAAGTAAATTTAAAAATGTATCCTCAAATCAACCAGGGCGGAGATAAATTTGTATATACATGAAATCGAATTGCATGACTATTCCCCCTTTTATGTTAAAGCTTATCCTATCCCCTATGTGCATAGAGAAGAAGTTAGGAGGCAAATTAAAGAAATGCTGGAATGGGATGCCGTAGAATGTAGACAAACAGAATGTCAGTCCGGTAGTAGTGGTTAAAAAGCAAGATGGGGTATCAGGGTATGTTTAGATGCCCATTTCTTAAATCAGAGGATGGTAACAGACCATGTAGTGCCACCTAACCCATCTGAACTTTTATGAATGGTCAACGTTTGAGTACCATTGACCTAACGGCTAGTTATTGTCATATTCGCATTCAGCCAGAGCATCAAAAATTTACAGGTCGGCAGCCTCATTTATACAGGAATTAAGTCAAATATTGGGCTCAAATACAGAATTACACGTTATACAGTAGGTGGACGATTTGTTGATATACTCGCGAAACCCGTATGAAC
The DNA here is from genome assembly GCA_036346225.1 of Platerodrilus igneus. Lineage (NCBI taxonomy): Eukaryota > Metazoa > Arthropoda > Insecta > Coleoptera > Lycidae > Platerodrilus > Platerodrilus igneus. The sequence continues at coordinate 735,418 of JARFIW010001230.1, forward strand.
ACTTGGTTCAGCTGGAAACTATTTTAAAAAAATTTCAGGCAGCGGAAATCACAATCAAATTAAAAAAATCGCATTTCGCTCGGAAATCAATTAAATTTCTGGGTCATTTTATATCGGATGAAGGAATTACCATGGATCCTGCTCGGATAGTGGCGATTTAGGAATTTCCGGTCCCACGGAATTTACGCCAACTTCGTGCATTCTTAGGCGATGTAAACTTCGATAGATGGTTTTGTAGGGATTTAGTTTCTTTAACCACCCCATTGTTACAGTTGTTAAAGACAGGGATTAAATGGAATTGGGGGGGTTGAACAACAAAGTTCATTCGAAATGATTAAAACAGCTTTTTTATCAGTGGTATTGCTAAGACACCCGGATCCACCAAAGGCATTTTTTATCCAAGCAGACTCTTCAGGCTACGGGCTGGGGGGTTGCCTCTTTCAAAGAGGCAAGGAGTCGACAGAATATGGAATAATAGCGTTTACAAGTTGTACCTTGCGAGGTCCAGAATTGCGGAATTTGTGTAACCGAAAAGGAAGCGTTGACGGAGATACATTGTCTTTCAACAATGGAGAGTATCTGTATTAGGAAGAGAGTTAACCATTATTAATGATCACTAGGCATTAACGTTTCTTATGTCTTGCAAATTAGTAAATTCGCAATTGACTCGGTGGACTCTCTATTGCCAAGAGTACAATTTTAAAATTGAATATTGTAAGGGGCGAGATAATATAGTAGCGGATGCATTGTCTCGCTATCCTATCCAGGAAAGGGTGGGGCCCGACTCACCTATCGGTGAAAGGGTGGAGGTTAGAATGTTACACGCATCAAACATTTATAAGAAGGTAGTTAAGGGATTTAAGAATATTAAAAAGGAGCAGGAAAGGACTGCGTTTTGTGGTGAAGTCATGAACGAGTTAGCGAAACTACAAGTTTTGGCCAGATACTCCGATTGGTATGTGTCATAATGAAATACTATTCCGAAGGGATTCCCAAAATTCGTCCGAGGTTAAATTATGTGTTATTGCTAGTCTTATAGAATCCGTGGTACGTTAAGAGCACGAGGATCAAGGACATTTTCGGTCCGAAAAATGCTTGTTGGTTTTACAAAGGAATTATTTTTTTCCTCATATGAAACACATAATCCGTCAAATTATTTCTAGGTGTGAACTTCGTCAAAAGTCCAAAATTTCGCCCTATTGTTGGGGAGAGTATCGGTGTTGTGCCTGATGGGCCAAATAAGATTGTCTGCCTTGACCTAATGGGCCCTTGCCGCTGTCGAGGTCGGGAGTTACTCAGCTTTTAGTGGTGATAGATGCTTTTAGCAAGTATGTGTCATTATATCCGGTGCGGCGGGTTAATATGGCAAGTATACTTCGTTGTTTAGAAAACAAATATTTCAAAAATGTGGGGAAACCGGAACTGATCTTGTCGAGACAATGGGAGTCAGTTTACGAGTTTGAAATGGGGAGGGGCGTTGCAGGCTAAGGGTATTAAGGTATCCCATACGTCAGTGTATTATCCTCAAGGAAACCAAACTGAACGGGTCAACATGGAAGTGGGGAGACTGCTGAGATCATTATGTCACCCAGTTCATACTAAATGGGTCATGGTTTTAGATAAAGTGGAGTATTATTTAAATCGGGTTGTTCATAGTTCAACCGGGTTCAGTCCCCGAGAGTTACATTACGATAAGGTTATGGAAAATTGCTTTCATAGGTCTGTGCCTTTTCCGGAAAATTCAGTCATTATGAAAAGTATACAAGAAATGTGGGTTTTAGCCCATAATAAGTTGCAATCAAGGGCTGAAAAACGCAAGCATCATCATGACAGGGATAAAAGGATTTACATAATTCAAACCGGGAGACTGGGTGTTAATCCGTACTGATCCTCAGTCTTCAGCCGAAAATCGGGAGATTAAGAAGTTTTTTCTCTTGTATTCGGGACCAGCTACGGTGGTCGAAAAGAAGGGTCCCAATTGATATGTATTACAGGACGATGCAGATGGCCGTTGTCTGGGACCCCATAATTTGTTTAATTTAAAGCCTTTTAGGGAGCTCTATTCTGGGTCACCTCTGCACCCAATCTAGTATTAAGTTCACCTAGTCTAGTTGAACTTAATAGGAGGGTAATATAACAGGCCTCCGTTAACTTAATTATAAGTACTTTATGTTGAGTGAATGGTGGTGTTAGTCTCAAAAGTGCAAGGTTCTAAGTGTTACCTGATGCGGCTAGGATAGAGGGAATGGGGTGCGCTACGCGGATGTGTTTAACGAGTCAGTATCGTCTAGAGTGTGATGGAAGATAGGTGTACATACTCGAAGCTGCACGGTTTTGGGAGTATCGTGGTATTAAATTAAGTTCTTTATGTCGATGTATTTGGGGTGAGTTACCCTTTTATTCTGTTTATTAATATTGGCCTTGAGCCCATTTAGTTACGTTTTGTAAGTATAATTTCACTGGTTTTATACTGCGGGATCGAACCAGCCACTTATTGAATTTATAATTAATTGGTTTCACATGGATGGAACTTTTAATTTTTAATAAGGTGCCCACAAACAGGAGCCTCTTGCTGCAACGATAAGTTCCAAGTAAACAGGTAAGGAACGTCACAACTGGTAAATTATTTTGAACGTCGAAGCAAAGACGATAATTATTTTAGTCATAAAAATGAGAACAATAATAGTAGATCGAGTAATACGGCTCTCCATAACCCATGGAATTCCTGGAAGAAAAGAAACACAAAGGGGTAATCGAAATGAAAGGGAAAATTGCCAAAGTAATAAGAGATAACCAAACTGCAATTAATCAAGAAATCGGATCGCTAACTATATTTGATGCCATCTCAAAGGAATTATTAGGTGAAGTGGAGGAATCTGAAATAATTTCTAACCAAATATCACCATTCGTTCTAGCTAATATTTATTAATAGGGAATCGATTAGCGTGCTAATAGATATGCATAGCCAGGTATCAATCATAGGGATACTATAAATTAAAAGAGCAAACTAAGCTCACAGTTCTCCCTGTATCAAACTTAACAGTTTCGGTAGCGATAGGAAGTAAATTAAATAAAATATCGGAGCAAGTGTTTTTACCAATAACATTAAGCGAAATCGATTTTGATATTCCGTGTATAGTGGTACCAAGGTTAACTCACAATTTAATTTTGGGTAGTGATAGGTCATCGGAAGTCAAAGCAAAAGCGGATTTCAATGATAGGTCCTATTACTGTTACACGCCCGAAAATGAAGATATATTTTACTGATTAGAAAAGTCGGGCTCAAACGTTAACTATTAATTTAATCGATCAACAGGGAAACTATCCCCGCCACCAATACACTGATAAGGAGTTAAAAGGGGCTGTTATGTCAGCTCGAACTTTTAATGAGCAACAAAAATCTCAATTATGATTTGTTACGTTTAAAGTCGGTTTTTTTCTGAAACCCCGGGTAGATCGCACATGTATGAATGCGAAATTACGATGCGTGATGAAACAGCTTTGTAGGAGGTCCTGCCCGAAAGTTTTTGCACAGAGAGACAATCAAAATTCAAATTAAGGCAATGATTGATGTAGACATTATATCTCCACGTAAAACCATTGGTGATGGTGATGAAAAAGGATCAAACTCCACGTATACGTTTGGTCGCTAGGTTTTTGAATACCAAAATGGTGAAGAATTACATTATACCACCTCCACCAGAGGAACTACTCGCCAAGTTTGAGTGGCGTTAGGTCATAACAACTTTAGATATGACTAAGAGTTACTGGCAATTACCAGTAAAAGCAGGTTTCCTGTACGAGAATACAACCTATTGTTTCAATGTGCTTCCGTGCTGTTACAAGTTTTATCCGTTGTCCAGAATTCAAAGGTTTTGTACTGGCATGCGTCGACGAGCTTTTAGTATATTCTTCATGTCCAAGGAACATCTAGTTCGTCTCCAAAAGGTATTACAAAGGTTTAACGAGGGTAACCTTACGGTTAAATTGCGTAAGTTTCATTTTGGTCCAAGAGGAGTAAAGTTTTTACACGTGCACGCGGTTGAAAGAAAAGATTACTACACAAGTAATTAACGTACACGTATGTATTTATTGAAAACATTGGAGACCATAAAACAAAGGCACAATGAGTGCCTCGTAATGCTCTAAACAATAATAAAAATTATATTCCACTATAAACATAGTAAGTTATTTACTATATACTTTATCTTTTAATTTAAGACCTACAATCCTGCTTTGATAACGATAGTCGGTGTTCATTGAGTTCGTTGTGTGTTATCAAATTACATACAAGAATATTATTATTATTAGGGCGATCTTTTAACCTACACTCATTTATTTTTGACATTGTAATTTGTTTCACGACGAATTCACAATTAATTTGCACGGTTGTAACACTGCAGATTATAGAATTCAATGGCATAAAAAATTTGCTGATTTAATCAGGAAAATTAATTAGCTTTTATTTTATTTTACATTGGTAAATTCAATTACATGATTTTGTCGACATTTCCATGCTGAAAAAATCCTGATAGCATAGATAACCAGTAAAGTAACAAGTACAGCTTTCGACTAATTCTTACATGCATAAAAATCATACCTTAGTGTAAATGACTGAACGTTAATTAGAATGATGTAGACAATAGTTTACAGAATGCCCTCGTGTGCCTGTTTAAAGAATAAACGTACCCAGTTTCAAAACGAACTTCGTATAAAACAAACTGTAGTACTGTAGTACTTACCAGAATGATAGCCATATGGAAACGTAATCATAATTTCTCCTTGTTCTTGGGTGATCTACAAAAATACAGCACATTTAAATAATCGTTCAACGAAAATTCCACACCTACCTTGTTGTAGGGAATTGAATACTGTTTTAAAATCTGTGGCGATATAAGTGTCATTTTATGCCGTAAGAACGCTTGGCAAGTTGAGTAACTTCCAGGAAAGAATCCATTTGCCAAACGTTCTAATCGTCGTCCATGTTCTGGAGGTATCGCATACCTATAAAAAGAAAAAATTAATTGCACAGTTGTGAAAATGTACGAGGTTTTATAGCTTACCAAGTTTTAGGTGCTCCAAAATGTAAGTAGTTTATCGAATATAAATCCATATCTTCAGTGTGCCATGCAAAAGTAGTTTTCCACATTCCAAAATATAAATAAGCGGTGTTTACGCCTTCGATTGATATACCATAGTCTTCGTTTACATAATCCAAGATTGTACCAAGGCGATTAATATTCCACTCCTAAAATTATTAAAATAATACAAAAAGAGAAAATTAAAAAGTATATTACGTCAACATCTGAATCTGTTAAGCTTCCTGAAACATCTGCGCCATATATGGGAGCTATATAAGTGATATTTTTCCAATATTTGCGTTCTAAATCTTCGTAATCAAAGTGACGTGGAGTGTTGTACCTATCGGATGTTGCTAAGTCTTTATATTGTTGAACGGTCATTGATTTTTTCTGAATGTTAATTTGTTGATACAGTCCTTGTTTACCAGTTACGACCTGACATATTGGAGCTGGTATTGTGACTTCCAATTCGTCCAGTTTGTAACCACGCTTTCTAGGAACCCATTCTGGTGGCGGTACAACCTAAAATTTTAAACGTTAATAAACATAATCGTTTAGTCTCATTTAAAATTTATAATGAATTCTCGTTTATACAGAAATATGGCAAACCAAAAATATACTAATGGAAATTATAATAATACATGTAACGTGTACTTTAGAAAAAAAAGCATTATGAGTTTGTAATGCACGTACTAATGCCATCCCTAGCGTGTACTCGACAGGTGATGCAAACCTGTCAGAACACCTACATAACGAGTTCGCGAAGACAGTAGTACAAGTCTATCCACGATCAGTTCATGATGCATTTTGATATCACAACCCTTATAATTTAAGATCTGGGAATAGCAAATGAACGTTGAACCTTGTATTTCAGTTTGTGCTTTAATTTGTATCAATTAAAGTTATAATATGAATGTTACTTGTATGTAATCATATTCAGGCACAATTCAAAAAATACCAACCCTTAAACCTACCGGCTGAACAAGAAGGCTACTCACGTGGTGCCGATGTAATTTTACGTACATAAACTAAACTTCGTAAGATAATTAATAAACTTTAGTATCTTTTTAATCGTAGCGACGGCTGATGCCGGTGGTGTAATTTAAGGTCATATCTTTTATGTATCGCTTGTATTATTATGATATTGATTTTCAAAAAACGATAGTTAGTGTCAAATTCGTAACTCATTGAATTTGGTTTTGTTCCTGCACAATTCTTACGATTCACGAACCTGAGGTAAGAAGTCTCGTTTAGTTATTAGTTACGGCACTCAATAATTATTAATAATTAATCGCGTTATAACACAAAAGCACGTGCAATGATAGATGATAGTAGCATGCCAAAGCATTTTTGAGGCGAGGCAATTCGTACAGCAGCGTATGTAATTATCATGCTCCTAGTTCAAGTTTGAATGGGCGAACACTTGCCGAAATTTGGTATGACAAAAAGCCAAATGTCCATGTCAGAATTAAACTATGAAGTGAATTTATTGGGTTTTTCTCAGATCACTGTCTCTGTTAATAAGTTTGTGTTCAATCTGCGCATTACCAACATATGGAAGGCTTAAACCAAAAATTGGCTTTTTGTTGACGGTGGACTAATAAGCTCAAAGAGCGTGTCTACTATAGGGGTTGTACTGGGTCCCTCACCAGTTCCACATAGATTTTCATTTTTCAATAACTACCTACGTATGACAGTCACTTTTGGTTTTCGTAGAAGCTTTTTACACTGTCAGCAGACCGCTTTGTTGTGGATGTTGATTAAAGTCGTTCCTTCTTTTTCTCGCCACGTTACATAATCTTTTTTTTTTACATTAACTAGTTGATTATGATCAGCTACTATTCCTAGTACTTTCATTTTTTCTTCAAAAGTGAAATTAAGAGTACGAATTCTTTTTTAATTTAAATAATTGGAAAATAACGAACTTTATTTAATATAGTACAGGCACACACCAGTTGGTAGACTTGCAAAAAGAACGGTTGTATTAATTTTATAATGTCGGTGTCACATTTATAAAGTGGTCTTATAATTAATACTCTACAATTATCGTAGTAAAATACCAACCCTGAAATATGCGATGATGACACATTCATCTGTTGTTTAGTTAACATGAACGTAAATGGATGAGAGTGCAATAGTGCTTCACACAAACCAACACAACTTTAAACATTAGTTAGTTAACCTATAAACCAACAGGTTCAAACGGCCCTAAGCCATTTAGTGTTGTCCAGAATACAAAATTTACAATTGGTTCAAATTATGTGTTTCCCAAAAGACGTTGTTTAGTGACACAATATTTCAGAAATGTATAATAATGTTTCAGAAACAATAAAGAATAAGCTCATAGTTGAAAATGCCATATCGTTCACGTCAGATATATGGATCTGTTAACATACAAATGAAACTATTATAAACTTTACACGACATTGACTTTAATGAAAGTTTTCTATTAACTATGTAGTTCTTAACTGCAAACATTTTTCTGGGAGTTATACGGGTGAGACAATTAAAAATATAATTTTTGAAATGCTTCAAATGTAGACTCTTCATGTGTCCATATAATAATTAAAAACGATGCTGCCAATATTGTTCAGTGGTGTAACAATGCTGAAATTGTAAAATTCATAGGCTGTAGTTAGTAATAATGGAAGGTATAAAAACTCAAGAAAGTTAATAAGCCATTTTAATCATTCGTCCATAGCATGTTCAACTTTAAAGAACATTCAAGCTAAATTCAATGTTCCTAATAAAAAATTAGTGCAGGATGTACAAACCCGGTGAAACTCAACATTTTATATGCCTCGGAGTATATTTGAACAAAAACGGGCATTAACCATTCATAGTGCTAATAACTCAGATTTATTAAATACAAATGAAGGAGCTTTAATCGAACCATTAATAAACTTACAACCCTTTGAAAAAAACACAAGAGCAACGAGTTCAAACATTGCATTAGTATCAGTAGTTAAACCCACCGTTACGACCTTAATGAAGTTTTTACCTCAAAGATTTCGATTTTTCTTTGGAGTGGGAACAATGAAGGAGGTTCTATGTAAACAAGTAACCCGAAGATTTGAATCCATATACAAAAACTATTGTTATGATTTTGTCAGTCTGGTCCTTGAGGAATGTGCCTACGAGAATTTAGGGGTTGTGTGAGAAAGATGCAAACTTCAGTTAGCTTCTTAAATGCAGACAAAACAGTTGTGTTTGCTACCATAGCTCTCACTGCCTTTGGTTACTCATTATTAATCAATTAATTATCCATATTGCATACTCCAGTTTATAATTACAGTCTGCAGATACCTTATTATTATTATGAATGAGTTTTAAATTCGTAATTTATTACTTGTTATTCGTCATCATCAGCAGTCGCAGTTACAACTAAGCTTTGTTACACGTGACAGAGCACAACTATATTGGATCCAAGATGAACATTAGCATTTTTTTGAGAAAGATCAAACGGAGCAGATTAAACAAGCTGTATTTCAAAAATATGTTTCAGTGCCCGAACATGTAGGAGATATATATCCTTATCCAGCGGCAAATCCAGTGATGAAGACATTCCGTTACCAAAAAATCAGAAAATTTTTATCTATACGCATTCGTGACAAAAGGAAAAACGGGATTGCTTTGATGAAATTGTTGTGGGATCGTCAATGCAAACACAAAAGAAAAAAAGAGCATCCGAGTGTGACTGTCCTACGTTAAAAACAGTAGACTGATGCTGAAATTAAAACCTATACAGATTTAGATAATATTCCATTACTAAAAAGAACAGATGACCAGTTAAAATGGCAGTGTAAAAGAAAGATTATGTTTCCAATACTAGCATAAATCGCCAGAAAATATCAGTCTCACCCGCAACTAGTGTATATAGTGAAAGACTATTTTCAGAAATGGGAAACATTTACAAAGGAACCAAAATATGCAGAAAAGCTTTCTACGCCACAATTTAAAAAAGTTGAATTTGGAGTATTAGTCGACTTTCTTTTGATTACGTTAAATTGTATTTTCAATCATAAATTCAAACTTTTTGTGTTTTTACTTTTTTGCTTAAATGCACATGTATAAAAAAGCTGATTGGTTTTCTAAGTAGGTGTGCTTCGGCAGAAGCACCGAAGCTTCGACCTAATTGACAGCCGAAGCTTCGGTACTTCGGCTATTCGACTAAATCCTGCTTCGGTCCATCCGTGCCCTTTGGTAACAAGTATGCATCTTGATCAAATATTAGCCATCCATGAATTTAGGGTTCCAAGAAACGTTCGTCAGTTGAGAACGTTTTTGGGCTATGACCATTGTTTCTATAACAATTTTGTTGGAACGACATAACCATTATTGAATGTATTTAGAAAGGACACCTTGGTAATGGGGGGTCGGTTGAGCAAGATGCATTTTATAAAATCAAAATGGCATTTTAGAGATCGCGGTAACAAAAGCACCCGGATTCCAGTAGGCGATTTTATAAACAAATTGATAGTTCGAGTTATGAGCTAGGGGCCTATCTTTATCAAGTCGATAGCGCTACATACAAAGGTATTCCATGTTATTGCCTACTTGTTATATGCCAAATTGGTCATGTATCATGTTTTAGGTTTAGAGATACTTTGTAGGTTAATTGCCGCATATTTTTGAAATGATACGCTAACTTCCGCTGTTGGTGATGGTCGAGTCTGCACAGAAGGTATGCGGAAGTGCGCAAGTGGAGGAATGAGGATTATTTAACTTGACATGAACGAAGCAACAAGTGTCTAAAGTGCGGTGTAGTTTTTAAAATAAAAGAAGGTATGTAGTTTCCCTTTACCTCCCTTTATCGTTCTGCTACCTCTTTCCTTCCAAACCCCTACGAAATGCATAGGAAGTGCAGCAACTTATAATAATTTGATGTTCAACACGGCGTAATAACAAAAACATCCTACTTGCTAGACGCTTAGATGAAATTCCGAGATACATAAATCACGTAAGTAATTTGGATTTTACCTAAAAAGTGCATGTCAATTGACTTAGACATAGTGATTGCATCATTTGGTAAAAACGTGGTCGGTATAGGTTATATAACGGTGTTAGAGCCATGCCTAAATTGTAATGCCGCGTAAATGTAACATACTATAATCAAAATTTGAAAGGAACCAAGCTGAGGTACACAGTAACCGAAAAGGAAATGCTAGCAATCGTTGCAGCCCTAAAACAGTGGAAAACTTTAGTGTTAGGCCGCAAATTGACAGTGGTTACGGATCACAAATCCTTGTCGTTTATGTAAAATTGGAAGTTGTTAAGTTTGTTGCTTGTTTAGTATGTGTTCGATATTGAATACTGCCCGGGGGAGTTTGAGAATGTGGTAGCAGATACCCTTTCCCACTTCCCTATTGCAATAAAGAGATGTTTGACTCATCGATGGTGAATATTTTTGTAATAAAGCAGGAATGGTCAAATATTTTATTTAAAAGGTTTAAAAATATTGTAGGCGATCAAGTCAAGATGAGCTTTGCAAAAAAGCGAAGTCCGATTTACCAAGTGGCTTGTGATATATCAGAGTTTGGTATTTAGAACGGACTCATTAGGAAGTTATGTACTTTGAAGGATATGCAGGTTGCACTAGTATTAGAAGAGCACAAAGAGCATGGCCGTTTTGAAGCTGAAAAGTGTTTTAGTATTTGTCGAAGTACTACTTCTTTTTAAAAATGTATAAGGTGATAAAAACTTTGGTAAGTGCTTGCGACTTATGCCAAAAATCAAAGCTGAGCACATGTTGCTACGGCAAAATATATAGTGCAGTACCAGATGGTTTAAATCAGATAGCATTCATAGATTTGGTTAACCCACTTCCCAGGTCTAGGGGTGGAACAACTCACATCTTAGTGATAACTGATGGCTTTAGCAAGCATATAGATCTATATTCCTTCAAAGGGGAACAACGTGTAGTATTACGAGTTGTCTGAAGAATACGTATTTTATAGATGTAAGAAAACCTAAAAAGATATTGAGCGATAACGCCATGTTTCTCCGGTAAGTTATGGATTAAATCTATAAAATAAGAAGGGGTGACAGTTGAACATGCATCGGTTTATTTTCCGCAGAGGAATCTTACAGAAAGGAGGTGGTATGGCTATTGCGTTCTTTTGCTTTCCATAAACACACAAGTTGGGCTAATGTCTTGGGACAAATGTAATTTGAATAAGCTTATAGATTTTGTTTTGCAGTTGAAGAACGGCTTACCGAATAATAATGTATATCTTGTTACCTCTTCAGCTAAAATACAAGAATATTTTCAAATTGGTGTTAAGGCGTCATATGCTTAATTATAGTGGCACAAACTCTCAATACTGGAGCGCCTTCGTATTGCCTAGGAGTATATGGGACAGATAACAGATTCACACACAAAGATGTAATTGAAACATGGAAGTATAGAAAAATGCTGTCGCAGAAATAGGATTTTTGTCTGACGGTGATACAGGTTTACTGGAATCTATGAAGATCAAGTCTGAACTATTTTCTGTTGATTACACTAAAAGTTTGATCAGCAGTAATATCGTCGAAACATTTACACGAACTGCTTCAAAGTGAAACAAAAGATAAACATATGCTTACTTTTAGCGACCTGAAGCTTGAAGATAAGATGAACTTTGCAGTGACTGAGAGATTGTGTTCGTCTGCAGTTATATATTGTTTTAAGATAATAAAGGACTCTACCGAAACAATTCTTTACATAACTGCTATGAATTATATCTTATCTGCTTATTATAATATCAATTTGACTTTAGAGGATCGACTATATAAAGTCTGGTATGTAGTATGTAGTTTTTGTTCCGAATCTGAAAACCATTGTTTAAAAAAAGTAAGCACCAAACTTTAAGAAATAATTTCATATCAACCAATAACTATGTTTGTATAGAGCTAAATGCTCATACACTAATTAAACTTTTTTTTATTTAAATTTAAATATACTATAAAGTTAAACTCAAATACGTTTTTTCTGCGGTGGGAAAAAAATTTGACATTTAATGTTGTCACGGTACAAAATTGTATTTATGAACTTAGGAAACAATTCAAGTGTTGCTTCGTAGCTCGATGACTTCTTAAAGCTCCGGGGTAGCTCAGGGCCAAGACTCTTAAAGGGGTTTCGATGATTGGGGTGGGATTCTGCAAACCGTTGACTCAGTATGAGGCCTTTATAAAGCTACTTTTATTTGGGCGCCAGGACATAGAGCAATAGTGACATAGAGCCCTGTTCCACGAACTCTGAACAACCACAAAGTAACACTAGAAATCTTTAAATAACCAAACAAACAAAACAATAATACTCAATAACCAGTTAAGTATAATTTCTATTAATGTTTCGTTTTTACTAACCTTCACACACATATTAAAATACAGGAAATTACTGTAACGCTTTAAATAAATAAATAAAATGAATCTAAGAACAATTAATTACCACACTATTTCTGTAACTCTGCACGAGTGCTATGATTGGGCAATGTACATCTCATATATGATTACCAATTGTGCAGTGCAAGATTTATATGGCCACCCAAAGTTGCAATACCTTGTTATACATCACTGAACATCAATGAGTTCAAATAATAAGTGATAAAAGACACACTCGTGTAGGGATTTACACTGTTAAATTAATTCAATATTAAAATGTGATTAGAATTCCAATTATCAAATAATTATCTTCAGTACATAATATTAAACACAACTCTTATAGGCAATATCTAACCCGTAATACTGTAAAGTGGGTTGCTTTATAATTTTCTTTCGTTAAGTAATAATTAATTTAGAACTAAAACGTTTGCACTAACCACAGTAACACTTATCAACATGAAATAATTGTAAACGACAATAATGAAACAAAATATACCAAAATGTTTATACACAAACAACATACGACCTTATTCTGTGTTGATTCTATAGATGCAGGAAATCCAAACCATTTACGCTCGAATCCTTGCAGTATTTTTGGACGATTAGGAAAGAGCAGCTTATTCTAGACAAGATCAATAACAGAAAAGATTCTTCACAAACCATTAACAAATATTTTACAGCAGGCAATATTCGTACCAGCAGTAAATACAAACTTTAACGTGAATTTCTAATTGAATTTATATACTTAATTCCATACTAAGTTCCCTAAAATAAACACCCCATTGTAAAACTATTTACACACGTGTTACCTTAGGTAGAAAACTTACCAGTGATTCTGGGATTAATAGTTAATTGAAGCAAAGAAGTTTTTAACCATTTACAAAAACATGTGCTCTCAACTATTGAGCATAACAGGCAAGTAGTCGGTTTTATCCGCATAAAGCGTAACTGATTACTAACCCACCAAAAAATAAAAGGGTAGTAAACCAGAATAAACTGTGATATACTGTAAAATCTCCACAAAGGGGTACAATAAAATTACAGTGTTCACCTCAACCACATTTAAACTCGTCGATGGACACCAGAAGAGAGAGCTTGCTATTCGCAATTTCCACATTATCACTGAAATAAGTGATAACAACATCTAAAACCAGTTTTTATATTAACTATTTAAACAGAATAACAAAATTACCTTCAAATACATTAACATTAAGCTTACAATTGACAGAGTAATATGACAACCAAAATATACTAACAATCTTATGATACATAGCATACAATACTATAGATCAGAATGCGAAAATGAGGGTTACAATGTTTCTAACTTTTTATAAATTTACCTTTTTCCCCCATCGAGAAAAAAATTAGTACTTTTTTCCCGAGTATGTGCAAATAAGTAAGAACACGAACATATTTAATTTATAGCCGGGCCCACACTTTTAACATTCGTGTGTAACATAACATCGTATCATAACTTCATTGCGTTCAAAACAACGAATATAAACAACTTAAGCAAGCAATTTTTGAAACCACTCGCAGAATTAAATTACCAGATATTTGATTACTTTGAAGGTTTCCTTAGCAACGCAAGTCTAACTGTCCCTATACGTACAACAGCCTACTTGATTGAAACTTCAAATTTGACATCGATTGATTTTTGACTAATATATTGTAAAACTTTTTCAATATTAAATCATCGTTTTGCCAGTCACAGAAAAAAACAGTGTATTTATTATACACGGGTAAAAATGTAAGATTTTAACTCTCGGTGTTTTGTCTCCTGACGTGAAGCGGGGGGACACAAACACACCTCGAGCTAAAATCTAGTACTTTTTCCCCTTGTATAATAAATAACTATATCTAATCATACATGAGTAGTCAACACATTCGATTGTAATCAGTTTTAGTATGAAAGTGTTGCTTAACCGAATTGAGTAAATTCGCTGTATAAACTATATTATTCATGACATTGGAGGCCAGTTTTTGTTCCATAGAGAAGAAAAACGGTTATTAGCAATGAAGTCACCACAACTGTTGACATTCAAGGAAATTGTTGTTGATATTTACTACGTATACACAAACACTAACAACAGTTGTTATCACTAGGGTTGTAAATAAAACTTATGTAAATGGTCGTGTATACATAATTTTACACAGGTTGTAAGTACAACCGATTAACTACACAATACCCGTTTCTGATGACGTTTGGAGTATTAACTACGATAGTTAAAAATCGTTTATACGGGTAAGGTGTAATAAACACCGCAAAGAAATAACCAAATTCTCGTAAGTCCCTAACATAAGATATTTATTTTTTTTTATTGTGTTTATGTAAAAATGCAGCACATTAGAGAAACGTGAGCTGCCGAAAAGACGAGATTCTTTTTGCGGCTTGTAAGAGAGTGCCAAGTATTTTAAAGCTTAGATGGAAAAAAATTCCGCATTGATCAACTTGAGTTTGCTCTAGGAATTCAAGCACATTATTTTGTTTTGGTGAACCTGAATGAATAATGTAATTTCAAGGTGTTACTGTGTTATTAGATTTTACACTTTCTGTTGTGTATATGTTACACAGCAGTAAATACTTCGGTTGTACTTAATACAGACGTAATTGCTCGTGTATACGCAGTCATTGAAAAAATTGTAAATAAAGCACTTAATGATTGAATCACACAAAAACGTTGGGCATTTTTGCAGTTGAAGACGATTACCTATGAGTTGACATTTTGTCTAATATCATAGAGGAAGATGATGAGGCAACAGAAAATGTTACTTTGGACCAAGACTCTTAAAGGGGTTTCGATGATTGGGGTGGGATTCTGCAAACCGTTGACTCAGTATGAGGCCTTTATAAAGCTACTTATAATAATAATAATAAGTCATATTAGTCGCAGAGGAATTTTTATTTACAAATATTGAAGCAAATGTAAATGAGGTCTATTACTATGAGTCAGAACAAGAGTTATGCGAATGTGCCTTCCTGAATTTTAAAGACTACTCAAACGCTCTTAATGAAGTCTTAGTTAATTCATCCTTTGTTGAAGTCAAAGTGAAAAATAAACTAGCTGTAATTAAAAAATCTTCTCCGTTGGGTACTGATCGACTGCAGAGATTTGTCTGGTACAAGAAAAACAAATTTTAGCAAATTAAAATTCTCTAATTCAAAATGTCTTGAGCAAACGTTAAATTCTGACGAATCTTCAGAACATGAATCCAAGCTCGTTGAACTCACTCAAAATTATGCACCTTCCGAAGCAATTTCTCTATCAAGCTCATCAGTCGAAGAAAACATATTAAACATTAACATTGAAATGGAAATGAAGTTGAAAAGTATTATGCGGTCAGTTACTCGGAACAATGGTATATAGGAAGGGTAATAGAAAACATCGGTAATTAACACTATAAATTAAAATTTTTAAAGTGTGAACTAGTTCAGTTTGCGTGGCCTCGTTCAGATGACTGTGCTATCGCCCACAAAGAATTTATCTTTTACGGCATGCGATTGTGCTTATCGGTACTGGAGCATTTGGGCTAAAAATGCATGATTTACTTAATATACATAAAGAATACAAACTTAAAAAAATATTTAGAACAGTAAGGTGGTATATTTTTTATTACTTTAAAAAGTTCATTTCCTTTTTTACAAGAAATACTACATTGGTTAAGTTTAACTTAAAGATTCTTTAAGTAATTATACAGTGTGTACATTTTAAGATGCAGTACATAGGGATTTTGGAAACTGTACGGGATATGATCTTGGTTAAATGGGACGAAAGTTGCACAATAATAAGGTCGTCTCAGATCGTTTTTTAAATTTCAAAAATATTTTATAGGTTACTAAATATAGACGAAAAACTCAAAATCGCCGATTTATTTATTTGCTATTTGTTAGTGTTAACTGAAATAAAATGTTGAAAATTTGGATATTATGGTAGTTTACCATTGCATTTCACACTGTACGTAGTTTTTATCTAAGACCTACATTTAGATTTTGCGTGATGATGTTCAACTTTTTATTTTCTAATAGCCGCCATATTGGATTTTTAACATTTAGAAATACTGAAAAAAGTACTTTCCAAAAAGATAAACATTGGTATGTTTGATTGATTCAAAACATTAAAAAGCTTCCATTTGCTGCTGTGCAAAATGTTCTTCCAGAATGATGGTGCTCCATCTCATAATGCTCAGATTATCGCAGATTTTTTTAAGTAGTGAGTATAACACAAACTGAATTGGAAATCGAGGACCAATAAAGTGGCCAGTCTAGACTCCTCTTGATTTTTTTGTATGGGATCGTTTAAAAGGTCGTGTGTACTCAAAAGTGTACGAACATGTAGACGAATTGCGACAAGCAATCAAAGACGCCATAAATGAAATCACTAACTATCATACGACGGTCTTGTGAAGCCGTTTATAGAAGTGTCGGTTGTGTGTTCTACAAAATGAAAGGTTATTTGTACAATTTTTTTGAAATAATTAATGGGTTTAATGTCTGATTATTGCTATTTTTTAATTGTTGTTAATTTTTAGTTATCTAAGTATGAACGACAGTTATAAACTGCATAAATAATATTTTGTATTGATTAGATCTTGTTGTAGCTAGCCCCTTAGTGTATAACTAAGTTAGTTTCGATTAATAGAAATTTTTTTACATGTGCTGTTGTTTTCATTACCCCTGCAAATGAATTCTGCCTGTTTTAAAGCAATTGTTTTTTTGTCATAATGGAAATTAATGCCTACTACAACCAAAACATAATTTTTTTATTTTTATTGTTTTGAATCAATCAAACATACTGAGGCTATACCTTTTTGGAAGTACCTTTTGTTGGTATTTCAAAAATGTAAAAATCCAATATGGTGGCTATTAGAAAATAAAAAGTTGAACATCGTCATGCAAAATCTGGATGTCAAATAAAAACTATGTAAACAGTGTGGTAACGCCGGCAAGAAATTCCTTGTATTTTAAAAATTACAGTTTATTTATTCGATAAATTATTGCCAGAATAGCATTCAATTCAGGTTATTTTAATTTATAGATAAATTGAAACATATGCCAATTCTGACAATAACTAAATTAAAACAGATAGTAACAAACATCGGTGTGATTCGGTTAGCTAGTAAATTGTGACATCGGTGTGTACGTCAAAATAACCCCTTGCACCCGTCTTAGAGTGGGTTCGAAAACGTTAAATTTCTAAATTGGTGATCCTTGCCTTCCTTCAATGACCATCCTAAATCTCACCCTTTAAACGCCTATTTAAAGCGAGCTGCAGATCTTGGGTAAGTTCATTGCTTTATTTTGTTTGTTCATGTTTAAAAAATTACAGTCCACTGTGTCTTAACCGAGCGTTAATACAGTGTGAAGCACAATACTATCCAAATTTTCAACATTTTATTTCAATTAACACTGTAGCAAATAAAGAAATCTGTCATTTTGTGTTTTTCGCCTATATTTAGTAACCTATGAAATATTTTTGAAATTTGAAAAACGATCGAGACAACCTTATTATTGTGCAACTTTCGTTCCATTTACGTATCTCGTACAATTTCCAAAATCCCCATGTACTGCATCTTAAATTATACATCTTGTATATAAAAATTTTAATTTAAATTTTAGTCTTTAGTATTAATCTGAAAATTGCCACTATGTCCAGTTCCAACAAGTTTTCAGCATTTATATTGTTTCAATTTAAAAATTGGTAATTATTTTAAAAATACGATGTATTAGTTTCACTGCTTAAGCAGGAATGCGACGAATAAAATTCATTATTTTAATATTTCATATGCTAGAGCTATAATAATTATATTGTTAAGTGGATCGATGTAGTTTCTTGATGTACAATCGTTTTTTACATTTGTATGGCTTGTCTACGAGTTGATTCTTATTAGAAAAAACTGCTTTCGCTCTTTTTAAACTAAAATTTTAGGTACATGGTTTGTAAGGCATGTCGAAATTTTTTGTACGCGATAGCGATGTTATATGTAAAAGCTGCTTAGACTGTTCATAATTATATGCATCGAGGTTATGATACTTCCACGTCTAACATAAAATGGGAAATAATAAAACCTGAATAAAATGGGCTTTTAATTTTTGTATTTTTTTAAATATATTCAGATAGTTTTTTTACAAGAATATTTGCTTATGAACGGCAAAGAAAACTTACTAAACGAGTTTAACTTCATTTCTATTTTAATTTTTGTCATTCTTGTTAAGCACATCGTCGTAATACTAAGAAATACAAAGGAAATGCCTAAAATATGCCAAAATACCAAAACAATGCTACAAATACATAGAAAATACAAAAATATAGTAAAAAATACCGCTGTATTAATGAAAATACTAAAAAAT
The DNA here is from genome assembly GCA_036346225.1 of Platerodrilus igneus. Taxonomy (NCBI): domain Eukaryota; kingdom Metazoa; phylum Arthropoda; class Insecta; order Coleoptera; family Lycidae; genus Platerodrilus; species Platerodrilus igneus. The sequence continues at coordinate 754,213 of JARFIW010001230.1, forward strand.
ACTCTCAACATAATAGAGTATTTAAAATAGTGTATAAATGTTTGACAGTGTTTTCCCCCTCGAGACGATCTTTCTTCCCTCTATATTTAGAACCCATGTAAATCTATACCAACGATTAAAACAATAATCAATACTTGCCATTTCTACACCTCTACTAATAGCTTTCCTGCATTTGCGAATAATTACCCATTTTATGGCTTTGTATCTCTGTTTTCCTGTTTCGTATGATTTATTTTTGTATCTTCGTTTTTCTTCTATTAAATTCAGGATATCCTTTGTTATCCATGGTTTCTTATTTTATTTTGTTTTGTTTATTATACCTCAGAATATCTCTGACCGCCATGTCTCGGCTGGATTTAATGTTATTCCATTCTGTTTCTACTTCCTTAGTATCAGATATTTTCCCGATATCTCTCTAATGACCGTAGTAGTTTCTGGCCCGAATGTAATAAATACCTTAAATCCACTTCACTCTACTGAGCGGACCTGTTGCACTTTTCATCAATCCATTGTTCTTTAGCTTTCCTGCATTTGCGAATAATTTCCCATTTTATAGCTTTGTATCTGTTTTCCTGTTTTGTCTGATTTATTTTGTATTTTCGTCTTTCTTCTATTAAATTCAGAATATCGTTTGTTATCCATGGTTTCTTATTTTCTTTTTGTGTATGTATACCCCAGAATATCTCTGGCCGCCATGTCTAGGCTGGATTTAATGTTATTCAATTCTGTTTCTACTTCCTTGGTATAAGATATTTTCCCGATATCTTTGAGCAATTCGTTTGACTTTTTTTCTAATCTTTGTTGAATATCTTTATCTTTTAGTTTCTCAAAATAAAAGCGCCTTTTTCCGTTTCTTTTTTTCAAATTTTTAAATTGAAGTGCGGCCTTCATAATTACAATGTTATGGTCAGTGTCTACATCTGCTTCTGGGTAGCTTCTACAGTCTTTTACTTGATTCCTAAACCGTTGTCTAACAAGAATGTAATCTATTTGATATCTTCCTATATCTCTTGGCATATTCCAGGTATATCGTCTTTTAGTATGATGTTGAAATAATGTGTTTGTGATGATTAAATTGTTCTTGACGCAAAATTCTACAGCCTATTTCCCCTGTCTTTTCTCGTGCCTAAACCAAATAAACCTACTACTGCTTCTTCCCTACCCTCACCTACCACTGCATTAAAATCCCCCGTAATTATTAAATTTCCATATCCTTTTACGTATCTCTTTATAGATCTCTTCTACATCTTCGTCACTGTAGCTAGAGGTGGACATGTATACTCGTATTATTACTGTGTTTACCGGTTTAGATTCTAATCTAACCATGAGTACTCTTTCGTTCTTTTGTAAGTAATTTTTTACACAGTATCGTATCTTTTTCCGCGTAATTATCCCCACACCCAAATTTCCTTTCTCTGCTCCTGTATGAATTACCCTGAAGTCTCCACTCCAAAAATCCCCCGCCTCTGGTCACCGAACTTCACTGATCCATACTATCTCTAGTACTAACCTATTCATTTCAATTTTTAGGTTCTCTAGCTTGCCTACTTGCTTCATACTTCTAACATTCCATGCTCCAACTCACAAAATGTTCCCGACTCTTATTCTGAACTTTCCGATCGCATCCTCCGAAGTAGTCCCTCCCGGAGATCCGAATGGGGGACTATTTTAGCTCTGGAATCTTTTACCTCAGAGAATGCCATTATTTTAATATAATTTAGGTACGCTGTGTACTTGGGAGGTAATGTGGTGGTTTTCCGTTGCCTTCCACATCGCGGTAGTGTGTCTTAGGCTGCCATACCGATCACCATAGCCCCTGCCAATCTAAGTACCGAAAGAGCCGATGCCCTCTTTCCTCACTAACGAGATCTACTACTTTAGTTGGACCTGTAGTTTGGTTCTTTAACTCATTAGAACACGCAAGCCATTTCACCTGTTCTAGTAATCTAGAACTTCGGCAAGGTGCAGGTCCATTCGAAATGGATATATATTGTATAGTGAGAAAAATATTGGCAAAAAAATGACAAGATTGAAATTTACAGCGAGTATAATTGATGATTTAGAAGAGAAATGGTTGCTCCACAAAAATAGGCCAGAACGTACTGCTCACACTACATCTTCCCCTCGAAATTTTGGATTAGAAAAGTTACCCGGGCGTAATATACGACGCTGCAATATTGTGCAGCGGCAAGGAGTACAGCGTTGTGAAAAGGAGGAACTTGATTTGTGCCCGTAGAAAAGTTACCCGGGCGTAATATACGACGCTGCATAGTGTGCAGCGGCAAGGAGTACAGCGTTGTGAAAAGGAGGAACTTGATTTGTGCCCGCTGTAAGAAGGGGCTTCATGGAGTCTGTACGGGAAAGCACACATGTTAACTTTTTTACTTTTAGATTCCAGCTTGTTATAATTTTTGTTCACAATATATATTTCCATAATTTTCTTTGTATTTTATTACCCTTGTACAAGTTTTTATAAAGAAAACACCGAAAACATTATTAGAATTTGACAATTTTTAGAAGAGCTACAGGTTTTTTTTTCAATGCAAGGGTAAATGACATCAAATACAAAGATTTCTTTGGCATTTCTAAGTATATATGAGTAAAAAACAATGGCAGTAAAAGGGTTAAGTTCCTGTATCAAATACAAATGGCCCAAAAACGAAGACGTACAAATGGTTGCTATTGAATTTATATTTCAGGTGTTAAATCTGATGGGTAACGAACCATTATAACGTCGAAGAGCTGGTCAACTATTAATTATAGACAAATATAAAAGTTTGAAACAAAAATTGCGATTCGACAGTGTTGTATTTTCCAATTAAAGGTTAAATTTTTTATTTTTCCGTAATTCGTAAAAAATCTAAATATTAATAAGTATTTTTACGTTATGTTTGTTTTATAACTCAACTTTCTTTTATTTTGTTTGCAATCATTTGTGGTGCGGCTGGTTTATTGTGAACTGTGCGGTAGTAATGTGGATTTGAATGCTAATGCACTCGTCGGTAAGGTAGGAAATGGGTGAGCAACGGCGAGCGTTAAATAACAGGGATAGAATTAATAAAAAAAGTAGCAGCGGTAGACGGTGGATTATATGACAGAAACAAAGCGGGTTGTAGTTTGTATGGTCTTAAGAAAATTAAGTGTTAAGTTGGCGTAGTTTATATAAATAAAAAAAAAAGGTTTTATCCAATTCCAGTTGTAACCTACACCGAGATTGTGAAATTCAGAAAATAAAGTAGTGTATGTGTTGAAAATTAATTACTTTATTTGTAGTCTGACGAGGGGACACCTCATATTGGCACCAACGGGAATTGGTTTGCGATTAAAATGGTTCATAAAAAACGAATTGTCAAGTTACATGCGAAACAAACCTTTGTTTTAATGAATTAAATTAATGAAGAATGCGAAAGTGGTTTAGTTATTACAATCGGCCAATAAAGTCAACAACGCTCCAGGTTTGTAAGAAATGGTTACATTGTAATGCATGTGAAAAACTTAGAGTGCTGCATATAAGCGTGCATTTATATTTCGAAGTTCAAGGTTATGAACTGGATGTTTAGATAGGTATAAAGGTTAAGGAACGGTATCTGTGCATGAATGACATTTGGTTGAATTCATCGAATTATAGGATTAATTGAGGTGGTTCGACATGCAACAGATTTGAATACAGAAATGTGGAAAAACTTATAAGAAATTAAAAGTAGTTTACCAAATAGGAAGACAATAAGATACGCAACCTAACCTCGAATTATTGTTTGTTTATAATTCGATGTCAGAAGTGTGTAAGGTTAAAGGAGTCTTGGAAAATTGATAGTAAGGGGCGATTGTAGGTAAAATAGTTTTTAAAAGAAATGAATACTGAGAAATCAAATGAAGCTGCAGGGTTAAATTTGGCTCAATTGCAAGCACTTCTGGTGCACTTATCAAAGAGTATGATTAGTATGCAAACCAGTACGTCTCAATTAGCAGAACCAGTCCGCAAAAATGTAGAAAACAAACCAGTAAATGTACAGTTACTACCTAGAGATGTAATAGTACCAAATCCCGAAAGTCATAGTAAGAAATATCTTTCAGCATGGCGCGACTTGGGGGTGGGGGTGGGGTCAGAAATAAGATATCGAGCAGACGGTAAAATGCATCCGATGCAAATCTTAATAAAATTGATAAATTATTTAAGGGCGCAGGGGTTCCGGAAGTAGATAAATCAGTCTGGCCATGGGTTGTTTAACAGAATCGGCAGCAGAATGGGCTACTGCACGAGAAAATTTATTTAACGATTTTCAAATACTTGAAAAATTATTTCGGAAACGATAGTAAATCATCAAAGGGACCTGTATTATAAATTAAAGTATGGACAGTTCCAAGCAGGTAGTCGGGCAGACTATGTGCTAAGATTGGTTACAGAGGCTGACTTCTTGAAAGAAAAGGTGGAAGAGAGGATGCTAGTGGAATGATTGGGAAAACATTTTTCACAGGAGGTACAGCGGAGTATGTTATTGCAGGGCATCGACTCAATCGATGAATTCGAGAAATTTTTAAGAAAAATTGATGCGACATGAATCAGAAAATAGAATAAATCAAAATCTTAGGGAGCTAAATAACCAAAATGCCAACAATTCGCGTTTTAATCGATATAATAGAGATAACGGTCAAAATAAAAATGAGAATTGGTGTGGTGATAGGACATACAAGGACAATAATCAATCAGGTAGAGGAGTTAACGGAAGAGGCGAGAACTGGAAGCGAGAGGAAGGGAATCATTCAGTTGGAACGGATCAGGTTCGTGAAATCAGGTTAATAAAAAATGCACATTGAGCCAGATGAGCTGTTAAGTGAAAATGAGGAATAGCTTTTCCAGTTCGATAAAGTAGTACCCATCATTCAAGGTGTGATACAAGAACAATTGGTTGAAATTTTATTGGATACGGGTGGTCAAGTATCCGCAATATCTGATACATATTTTAAAACGTTGGGAGATGCAGTACCGGTATTGCGTGTGTCTAATATATCAGTGGCAGTTGCTATTGGAGGAAAATTAACTCGAATAAGGGAACAGTATTGTTGCCCGTGGTATTTAATAATATGACAGTGGATATCCCTTGTGTGGTAATATCCTATTTAAACCAAAAAGTCATTTTAAGCAGCGATTGATTAACCCAAGTGAAAGTCGAAATCGATTTTGTCAGTAAAGTGGTTAGGTTAGCTGAATTAGAGAGACGTTTAAATTTTTGCCAGTTAAATGTAATAGAAAACCAGTTACGGATTAATTACATAGAGCGCAAGAAAACATATCAGAAACATAGATATTCCGATACCGAATTAAAAACGGCAGCTGAGGCGGTGGACACCTTTAGTCTGGGAGAGAAAGATAAACTCTACCAGCTATTGAGAGCTTATTCCCATGTGTTTTCAGAAACACCTGGTCTTACCACAATATACGAACATACCATTGAAATGAAAGATAAGACACCTTTTTTTAAAAAGTTTTACCCAATTCCGGTAGCTTACAGGACTCAAGTGAAAGGACAAATCGAGGTAATGGTAGCGGATGGTATCATTTCGCCTTGTAAAACGAAATATGTATCACCACTAGTGACGGTTAAAAAGAAAGATGGCACGATTAGCATCTGCTTAGATGCACGCTTCTTAAATGGTAAAATAGAGGGTGATCATATTACACCACCATTACCTGAAGAACTTTTAATGAAATGTAAGCAGGGGCAAATCCAATCTACATTGTATATGACCTCATCATATTGGCAAATTCCTATAAGAGAAAAGGACAGGAAATATTCTGGGTTCGTGCATGACGGCATAACGTATTGTTTCAATGTGTTGCCTTTCGGTCTGTCAACGTCAGTTGCGAGTTTGATCCAGTGCATGAAGAGCGTGTTAAAGAGAGAATTTGATTAATTTATTCTAATGTATGTTGATGATATTTTAGTTTTCTCTTCCAATCCAGAGGAGCATCTACAGCATTTGGAAGCGATATTCAAAAGATTCCAAGAATGCAAGTTAACCATCAAATTGAGAAAATCTCATTTTGACGAGTTAGAAAGTGAATTTCTTGGTCATATAATTTCCAAGAAAGGAATGTGTGTAAACCCATTACGAATAAAATGTATTCAACAGTTTCCAGTTCCTATAAATATTAAGGAACTACGACGTTTTTTAGGATTCGTAAATTACGAACACTGCTTTTGTGAAAGGCTGGCCGAAACGTTGGGCCCATTACTAGAGTTATTTAAAAAAAAATGTTCGTTGAGAGTGGAATGAGTTTTACGACGAGGCTTTTAAGCAAGTAAAGGAGTTGTTTTTGAAACTAACATTTATCGCCCATCCGATTTCAATAAAGAGTTTTTTATGCAGTCTGATAGCTCTGGACAAGCCATTGCAGCAATTTTGTTTCAGATGGGAAGTGGTGGCAAGCAGATGGTTGCCTTTACCAGCCGTGTGTTACATGGGGCGGAATTAAACTTACAAAATTGCTGAAGAGGAGGCGTTAGCCTTTATTTTCGTGCTGAAATAATGGCGAACTTTTGTGTTAGGTCAACGCTTGTCTACTATCACTTTAACATTCTTATTAACTATGAAGTTGATAACCAGTAGGTTGGCACGATGGGCCTTATATGCTCAGGAATTTAATTTCAAAATTATTTATTGTCAAGGAAAATACAACGTAATGCTTGACATGTTATTGCGTTGTATTGGATAGAACAAAAAAGCAAATGTTCCCCATTGTAATGGTATTACATTGGAGGTATATTGTCAGCATCTGGCAGTAAAATATAAAGAGCTCAAAAATAATTTTAGAACTATACAGAAGGACCAAATTGAGGAAAAGTGGATAGCCGACAAATTAGCGTTATTACAGAATTAGGCGAGCAAGTTTCAAGAACGAGGAGGATGGTTTCAACAATCTAAAAGCATATTATTCAGACAAGGTAATGCTGAGTCACCCGGGTAGAAACTCTGTGTACCGCAGACTCAGATAATTGATTTAATTTTGCAGCCACATGTCGAAGGTAGACATTTTGGTTACAAAAAAGTATACGCCCAAATGAAAGATAATTTCTGGTGACCCAAAATGTATCACAATATCTATCAGGTTTTTCGCACATGTGAATTATGTCAAAAGGCAAAGGTCTGTAAATGTACTGTACGTACTGATAACACGGCAACCTCTCAGTATCCAGGAGAACCAATCCGTTTGAACTTAATCGGGTCATTACCTACATCCACCGGGGGGCTTTTGGTTATAGTAGATTCATTTACAAGGTTTGTAAAGTTGTATGCATTAAAAAAGGCCTCAACGAAGGCAATCTTGAACCGGTTAATTAAGGAATATTTTGATAAAGTCCAAATACCTAAAGCCATTTTAACGGATAATGGAACCCAATTCCGCTCCAAGTTGTGGGCTAAGGAACTTGGCCAGAGGAATATCAAGATGAAATTTACCTCGGTGTATTTCCCTGAGCAGAACAAAACGGAACGAGTTAACAAGGTCAGTTATTACGTTCATACTGTTTTGATTAGCGGGCTTATTTCATTGAAACGGTGGAAAACCAAGTAAATAGTGCGGTTCATAGTATGACTGGATTTCCGCCCCTATTATTGTAGTTTGGGAAAAGGGCAAGTAGTGGTATTCATCAGGTAGTTGAATATCCAAAGCCCATCGGAGATGAGTTATCACCACAGCAGGTGTTATATTTAGTGCAAAACCGGATTTTGACTAAAGCGTTAAAGCGGAAACATAAGTTAGAGAAAACAAATGACCCCACGGCATTTAAAATTGGGGCAAAGGTACTAATATGCACCCATGCACTGTCGTCAGCTCTTGAGTCGAGCATTGCCAAATTCTTCCTTGTATATGAAGGGCCATATATCATCAATAAAATAGTGGATGCAAATTCTTATGAATTAGCTGACGCCCGAAGAATTCTTAAGGGCACCCATAATATTAAGCATTTGAAGCCTTATTATGCTCCTATAGTTGATTTGGATTCATTGGTGTTGTCGCACAGCAAGAAACTTAATTAGGAAAAAAGTGTTCGTAGAAATTTAAGAATGTTTTTGGAGGAGTACATTCACAATGTCTCTGCTATACCGTTGTTTTTCTCATTAAGTGTCTAACAATATAAAAAATTAAGTAGCATAAAATTAGGTTATAAGTCTGTTGAAAGCTTCACATATACTACGTTACACTTTAAAAGAGAGTGAAGTGATGCGACTGGTTTATTGTGAACTGTGCGGTAGTGATGTGGATTTGAATGCTAATGCACTTGCCGGTAAGGTAGGAAACGAGAGAGCGACGGCGAGCGTTAAATAACAGGGATAGAATTAATTAAAAAGTAGCAGCGGTAGACTATATGACAAAAACAAAGCGGGTTGTAGTTTGTATGGTCTTAAGAAAATTAAATGTTACGTTGGCATAGTTTATATAAAAACGGTTTTATCCAATTCCAGTTGTAACCTACACCGAGATTGTGAAATTCAGAAAATAAAGTATTGTATGTGTTGAAAATTAATTACTTTACTTGTAGTCTGACGAGGGGACACCTCACATTTCAAGTTTTAGTACACATGGATTACAAAATTGTTCTTATAGATACAGGCTATGTAACCAGTGTATAATTCCTAGCATGATTGATTTATTTTAGTAATTTCTGCAGTGTCGCTAATATTAGACGCACGTGCAGTATCGGTAGTAGTAGCAGTACTGGAAGTTTTTGGTAGTATTAGCAGTACTGGCAGTATTAGGCAATATTAGCAGTTCCGGCAATATTTGGCAATACTTACAAAAAATATTGCCAAATTGGCGGTTGGTGTACACATTTTTGTAAGTGAATTACACCTTGACCTTAACCGTACTTTAAAGCTCAGATACTTCTTACTAATTATAAGCTTAACAATTGTAATTATTATTTAATAAATAAATAAACAAATAATTCCCTACATAATGCCAAACAGAGAACAGGGAAAAACGCAACAACCATCTAACAATCATAGCTTGTCACACGAGTACTTGTTCCGACGTGAAACAAAACCGGCTGTTACTAGTCTGTTAAGAAAGTAAGTGTTCGATCAGTAATGCAGTTAATAACTACATGTTTTTGGAACGATTGGGAACAGCATCACACTCTAATGCACACCACAGCCAAAACAAAATTCATCAACCAGTTCAGTCCAGCAGCAGTTGCTGTAAAACAGCTTTATAAACACTTGGTACAACTCAAACACTATCACGAATTGTGATGCTAAAGAAGCAAGTTTCCGACTTTAAAATCCCTACGATTAAAAGTGAGCTATAAATACAAAATAACAATCCTGTTACAGACGATTTATTACACGAACAGCTTGAGCTACTTAATAAATGCTACCTATACCCATGACTGACCCCTTGCATTTAAGTAACATATAAAACGCACACATAATTCCTTCCTTTTACCCCCACTCGCATTTTAAATAATTCCACTTTTTTACAAAACTTCCAATTAGAATAACAAACCAAGCCCAAGTTTCATTGACTCATTAATTATTTCATAATCTAATACATAGAGGGATCAGATACATAAACATTATGTATGCAGTACATAAATTAAAAACATAAAAATTCTTAAAACAAAGCTTATGTAATTTGTATTGATCTATGATACATGAGCATCAATTATAAATAACAGGAAACATGCAACTTCTAAGTCACTCCTTCAATTGTTTAAGGAAGCACCAATCAAAACAACTTTCAAGGAACTGTGGAAGAACATATTTTCTCACTAGTGACCTCTTTCAAATTTTGATAATTTTGATGTAGTTTACTGTAATTACAAAATTCTTTCATATGCCCAAATACCTGTAATTATTTGAAAATTGCAACTCCATATCACTTTTGTGCATTTGTAGTATAACAGTAAAATTTATAGACCATAAATTAGGTTTGGAAGAGGGAGAGCACTTAATGCAACTACTCACTCGATTTCCTGGTGAAACACTACACTTACAAAGCAAAAGTAGGGTGTTATTCACCATCTATAAAATTGAAAAAATATGCATAATTAAACAAACATGTACTGGGAAAGTTTCTTGAATTACCTACAAAGTTAAAAATAAAAACTGCATCTTACCTTTGCAACACCGGCTTTATGCGCTCCTTGGCTCTCCATGTACTGAACATAATTGGTAAAGTTCTTAAATTCATCCCATGTTGGTCTAAACACCATTATCCTAAAATTCATCATTTATTAAAATATATACCAAATATATGAAATACTTAGGAATCCGTGGACTAGGTGGTTCCTCCATTATAGTATTAATTTTTCAAGCCGCTATCTAATCGTAATTTTTGTTGAAATAATAATTATTTACATAGAAAGTCAAGCCAGAGATTATATTGCGGCCGCCATCACAGATTTCACGAAGTCACGTACCAGCATTGTTTATACTTACTTCACTATATTTTATATCATATTAGAAATATATTATGCACTGTATTGTTTATGAATACAATTATTATTATTTAATACACTTTTGAGACATTTTTAAATATATTTTCATTGATTGTAAACAATTATCGGCCATTGCGAACCAAACACCAACGCAGGCTTGATTACTGAAATATTTATGCACTAGATGGCCTCCAAAATCACCACATATGCAACTTTAATATACAAGCGTGCATATAGTATACACAACATTTATATTATATTATTCAATAATCGTATGGAAATAAAAGATGATTAAATTCATTTACGAAAGATCATAATAAAATTAGTATTAACAAATTAACAATAAAAATACTTTATATTAATTTTCATACATAATTATATAATAAATAATTAATCATTGTTATGGCTATTTAGAGTTTTTTTTGTTTAGTGCTATGGGCATTTTTCCTAATCTCTGCGAAACGAAATTTCAGTTTACCTTTAGCACTAAAATAACTATACAAGTCTTAAAAAGTCAAATAAACTTTAAAATACATAACTTCTTCAATTATAATTTAAAAATAGTCTGACACTGTTAGTTGTTAAAATTTATTACTTATTTGTTTTTGTCTATAATACAGACAAGTAATACTCGTCACGAACACGCGCAAGAAGAAAACGTGCGGACCTCCGTCCGGAAACCTTTGGTTCGGCTTCTGTTTGCGTGTCGGACGCGCACAGTATACAACCTGAAGTACAACCTGACGTCAATCGGGCGGAGATCTTTAAAGCCTCGAGCGACACGCCGAATCCTGCAGCATACCGAAAGTCAAACCCGTAAGCCGAGCATTTAACCTAAGGGCACGTGCATTAGTCCGCTTTGCGGGTCAATGCATTATCGGCCACTCCAATCCGTATGCACTCGAACACTATCCGACCTTGCGCAAATGCGAAGTAGGCGGAGATCGGCTAGACTTTCTCGCACAGTGTCCTATTGCCTTCTTGGCAGTTTCACACGTGAACCATTCGAAATCTCGGAGATCTTTAAAGCCTCGAACGACACGCCGAACCCTGCAGCACACCGAAGGTCAAACCTGGTAGCCGAGCATTTAGCCTAAGGGCACGTGCATTAGTCCGCTTTGCGGGTCAATAGGCTACCCATGCGTTATCGGGCACTTCAATTGATAGTCACTCAAACGCCATCCGACCGCAAGGAGATGCGAAGTAGGTGGAGATCGGCTAGACTTTTTCGCACAGTGTCCTATAGCCTTCTTGGCAGTTTCACACGTGAACCGTCCGAAATCTCGGAGGCGGCCGAGCCCACTTGTTTAGAGAGACTGCCTTTTTATCCGATCAAGACTTGAGAAGCCGGACGGGCCGACCCTCTCGGATCATGACGCTCGTCCGAACGATTATATTTTGTCGCTAAGAGGATGACGAGTCCTCTGATTAACTTTAACGTCGTTATGTAGACGACGAGTCCTCTGATTGAGCTTAACGTCGTTATCTAGACGACGAGTCCTCTGATTATGTTTAACGTCGTTATCTAGACGAGTCCTCTGAATACCCTTCGTGTTTCATATCATGGCAACATACATCGTCGTCCTACGATTTTATTTGAGTCGCCTCAGGCGATGAGTTCTCTGAATAAAACTTTTACGTCGCTAACATGACGACAAGTCCTTTGAATATATTTCTTTACGTCGCTAATGAGACGACGGATCCTCTGAATACCACGCGGGCTTTTCGATAAATTTTTGCGTCGCAACCAAGACGACGAGTCCTCTGAATTATTACATGGCAAAATTGGCAATGTACATTTTTAGATTTAGATTTAATTTGTAAATAAATTCCCACGGATATTTTTTAATTAAAACTTTCGTCATTCCGGACAGTCGCGTTTGCGCAAAAGAATGCGCAGGTGCGGATAGTGTCGAAAGCGTGCATTAAGCCACGAGGCCTGAAGCCAAGAACATCTATCTGTGTTGTGTGGGTGTCTTTTCTCTTTGTAGACATGTAGGTTCCTTTATCTTTACCTTCTGTGTACCTCTATTTGGCGTTCCTTCATTCCTCTACGCGCATAGAAGAGACAGGAAGAACGGATTGGCAATTTGAAACTCAGCAAAATTCACAAAACATGATAGACCCTGAGATTTAGCTACGAAATACCATCCACGTGAGTAATCTGTTTTACTTATATTGTGTATGTAAATTGACTTTAAATGTGCATGAGAATTTGACCTTTGCATCTTTTTTAAAACGTGGTGATCCGTTTATAGCAATTACGGCGTTTACAACAGAATATTACAAGGGTTTTTATCTAATTAAATATTTGTGTCGTTAACTTGACGACGAGTTCTCTGATCGAGCCCTTTATAGGTCGCCAGAACGTAGACGAGAGGGTACAAGGATCTCTCGACACTGGGCTTCAAGAGTTCTACGATCGAGGCAAATGCCATTCATTGAACGTGCACCGACCGCGCACCACCGTCGCCGATTTATTCAGATGCGGGGGCCGATCGTTCACCTTCGAGCAGTAATACTTCGAACCTGGGGTGCTAGTTACGAAATGACCGAATCGTAAACACGCCCAAATCGGGTCGTTTCTTTTAGCCCTTCTCGTTTATGTCTCGGCGCTGCACAGTTCGATATCGAAATCGCGTCACCGGCCGCCGCTTCCCAACAACCTAACACGTGATTTTCCAATGCTCCACCCGAAAGTACAACATTGGCCAAGAGACGAGTGTTTTTACCTTGAAAATTTGGAATTTTGCCGAACCCTTGCTGTTCCAAGCAAGGTAGGAATCTTTAACGTACGTGACAACACTCACACACGAGACCTCCATTTTTCTTTTCATCCGAACGAGGGTGTATTTTTGAAAAATGCTCGCCTAACATTTTTTAAGCGAACTCTGAATAAAACTTTTACGTCGCTAACATGACGCAAGTCCTCTGAATATATTTCTTTACGTCGCTAATAAGACGACCGATCCTCTGAATATCACGGGGGCTTTTCAATAAATTTTTGCGTCTCAACCAAGACGATGAGTCCTCTGAATATTACAAAGGTTTTTATCTAATTAAATATTTGCGTAGTTAACTTGACGACGAGTCCTCTGATTTACCATGAGGGGGATCCTGATGGAGCGCTTTATAGGTTGTCAGAACGTAGACCATAGGGTACAAGGATTCCCGACACTGGGCTTCGAGAGTTCTACAATCGAGGCAAATGCCATTCATCGGGCGTGCACCGACCGCGCACCACTGTCGCCGATTTATTCAGATGCGGGGGCCGATCGTTCGCCTTCGAGCAGTAATACTTCGAACCTGGGGTGCTAGTTACGAAATGGCCGGATCGTATACACCCCTGACTTGATGGTACGCTCAGATCGGGTCGTACTATTCTCGTTTACGTCTCGGCGCTGCACAGTTCGATATCGAAATCGCGTCACCGGTTGCCGCTTCCCAGCAACCTAACATGTGATTTTCCAATGCTCCACCCGAGGGTACTATATTGGCCAGAAAGCCAGTTTTTTACTTGGAAAATTTGGAATTTTGCCGAACCCTTGCTGTTCCAAGCAAGGTAGCTATCTTTAACGTGCGTGACAACACTCACACACGGGACCTCCATTTTACTTCTCATCCGAACGAGGGTGTATTTTTGTGAAAAATGCTCGCCTAACATTTTTCAAGCGAACCGTGTCGGGATTCCCAGCAACCCCACGGAATGACGACCGTTGGCGCGATTCGCAGTTCTATCATTTGTCTCGAGCAACGGCGGGTGTCGTAACTCCTTGCTCAAGATTCGAGCGAAGCGCACACCCTATATGCGTTTCCTCGCATCATAGATGCGTAAGAACGATCGTGGTGTTGTGTGCTCTCATCGACCTCGGCGAAGTTAACGCGCCCCGGCCCGTCTGACTAGTGGTTTGGATGTATATTATCTGTTAATGATCCTTCTGCAGGTTCACCTACAGAAACCTTGTTACGACTTTTACTTCATCTAAATAATCAAGTTTGGTCATCTTTCCAGCATCATCGACGACGACAGAACGTCTCCGCGTGCCCGTTTCAAGATTTCACTAAATCATTCAATCGGTAGTAGCGACGGGCGGTATGTTGGCAGCGTTTCGTTGCTTAAGCCCTACCACAACATATAATTTAACACTTTTCCTTTTTCGAGGGGATAACCAGGTAATACTTCATTTCCTTATAAATGGGAATCATGTGAACATGTTGAAGTTCTTTAAAAACCATTAGGTAGCTAATATCTATGTAGAGTCAGCTAGATAAAATGCTACGGTCCCGCGCTTCATATTATTGCGCAATCGTTTAATATAACATAATTATGCGGCAAATTGTATCAAATACCAAACACGTTTAAAAGCGATACAATGATCAAATTTACAATATTAATGAAAGCAATGTACTCACTTAAATCGCGCCTACCGCCAAATCCCAGGGCCGTCTTGTTGTTTTTGGCGTGGATAAGCTACGTCATCGTTGTTTCAGATTCCAAATTCGTCCATCCTCTTTTCACCTCGTACATAGGTAGGACGAGAAGGATAACCAGGTAGAAGGAACGACAGAAGGTAAGATACAGGACCCTACATCCTAAAAAAAGAGGGCAGACACACGATACAAAAAGCTGTTCTCGGCTTAAGGTCTTGTAGTCTAATCGTGTTTCATCACACCGTGCGCTCTTGCGCCGTTTACTCAGCGCCTGCGCATTCTTTTGCGCAAACGCAACTGTTCGGAATGACAGAAATTGGCAAGTTCATTTTAAAAATATTCGCGGGAACTACCTTATAATTTATACTTAATCTAAATGTGATACATAGCCGATTTTTGGCATGTAACAAAGAAAAAAATAGAAGAGTATAGGAAGACCTAGACAAAGCTATATTAGTCAAATTATTAGAGATTCAGGTTGTGAAGGGTATGTAGAACTTTTTAGATTAGCACAGAATAGAAAAGAAGTTAAAGCTACCTCAAACCGACCTTAAGTAAAGTCGAAAACAAAATAATATAACTTATTTATTCTGATGCTCCTCGCTCCTGCACAATTCTGCACAAGTTCAAGCAACCTAAATTCGATTAGGTGATATATATCATTAACCGATATACCAACATAAACCTTTTCTATCTTCGACAAATTTCACGCGTTACGTTGGTTAAGAAAATCAACGTCGCCCACTTTTCTAACAAATTACTGTTCAGTTAAATGGAGATGTTTAAATCGATGTTTCATTCTTTGTACGCTAATTGAACAATGCACTAAAATGTGTACACACTATTAGCAATCTTAAATCAACAAATTATTCGTCTGTAGTTTTAAACATAAAAATCTTGATTACTTAAAATCGATAGAAGAAAATTTGCAGAACATAAAACATCGAACAAATGATCGATTTACTATGTGCTTACCACACTCTCTAAAAAATTATAGAGGTTTTAGGAGTTTACATTAATAATGTGGATATTTCAATGTAATATTAAATTAGGATCCAGAAATAAACGAAAAGCATCCAATATATTAAATACAAACGCTAATGACTATGGGTATATACTCCTGTATGTTTTTTACAGTTTGCTTTGTATTTTTCTTAACCTTTTTTTGGAATTAAACCACTCATAGTTGTTTAAAATCGTTTTATTTACGTTTCAATCCATAACCTAGGATCATTGTCAAAATAATAAAAATTTCAAGTTTCATAATGATCCTCGGTTATGGATCGAAACGTAAATAAAGACAATTTTAACAATTAGAAGTGGTTTAATTCCAAAAGAAAATCAAAGAAAAACAATGGGTATTTTATCTTCCACGTATTAAATTTAGAAAAACACATCGATAGATCACCGGGCAAAGAAAATTTAATTTGTACATATTCATACGAGTTCAAAACCAGCCATTGAACCATGGAATTAAACCGACATATCTCACAGACTCATAAATTACAGCCACAAGGTTTAAAGCGTTGCGAACGTCAAATGACGTGTCTTTCAGTATTAGATGAAAAGCACGGGAACAAATGACCGTTCACGCGAAAAAAACTACATTGACCTAGACCTTAGCATAGTTTAAATGCACTACCCCGTGTGATCCTGAATTGTTGTAACTTAAGCTGTTTTCCTTTTAAGTGCGTATAGCATCTGTTACATACCAAACTGGCTATGTACCATTTTTAGATTTAGATATAATTTGTAAGTTTATTGCCGCGTATTTTTAAATTAATAACGTTAACTTCCGTCGTCGCTGTCAGTTGCGTCTGCGCAGAGGGAATGCGGAGGTGCGCGAGTGTCGAAAGCGGGGATTAAGCCACGAGACCTAGACCAGGCAAGAACTATCTGAGTGGTGTGTGTTTTTCTTTAGGAATAGCTATGTAGGTTCCCTGTACCTTACCTTTGTTGTACCTGGTACCTTATTTCCTTCAACCACCTACGAGTGCAATAGGAGTTTAGGACGGATAGCAAATTTGATGATCTACGTGGCGTAATCGAACCCAACAACCACGTGCTAGACCCTGATGAAGTTCGAGATACACCTCACGTAAGTAATTCGATTTTACCTACATCAATGCATGCAAGTTTGACTTAGACAGCAATTGCATCAAATACGTGATCTGTAGAAATATAACAATGGCGGATAAATATGCCGCGTAACGGTAACACCAGGGTGTGAAGCTCCGGCACAGTTCGGAGCTATTCCTAAAAGGAACTGGTATTTTTTCGTTTAAGGACAGTTGCACCGCTTCTTGAGGTTGAAGCACGAACAAAATTGTTGGAGTTTGAGAGGGCAGGGGAAAGTAAATTAGCAGCTCCTGAGTTTGAAACACTTTGAAAAGGAACGCAAAGCCTAATGCACCGGAGCTGTTCCGAGCTGCTCATTCACGTAAAAGGAAAGTGACATTATAAAACACCTGGATATAAGAAGCAGATCAGTTCGGATCAGATTATTAAACATGCGCAAGCAACCTCTCAAAGCCCAATCACGGCGTGAGCAGGTGTTATTGAGACTGTCAGTGATTGAACGCTATTAATACGGACGTCAGATATTGGTCTCGTAGGAAAAGTGAACAGTTCTGGGGAGCTTATGTCAATCAGACACAGGTTGAAACTTTAGCTGTGAGTGCTGCCCGTTGAAGTGGATAAAGTTTTGAAGGAATGAAACCAAAACAACTGTAAATTAAATCGAATTATAACTATCACATGCTGTTTGTTGTATTTAAGAATTGAAATTGATTCCTAATATTCATACCGGTGTGGAGCATATTCTTACAAAGGACTATTACTGTTGGCGAACGCTTCCGTATATTTAGAGCGTATTGCATAGAATTCGTATACATGAATGCTCGTTAGTTTAGAAGGAAGTTAGCCAGTAATCATGTACATTGATTCAATTTCGACGTAGTTGTGTTATTAATAATCCTACGTTTCATAACTAAAGGCGGATTTGTCTACATTAGCGTAGTTCTTGTTTGTTTTTTTCGTTGTCGCTATTTACTGTCTTGAAAATCATATGTTGTAATATAGGTTCGATACACATGGAGTGGAGTTTTCCTCTGTTTATTTTAAAATTAGTAGGACGTGAAAGTATAATGAAGGATCTATCAACATCAAGCAACAGTAGGAACCGCTCAAATAGTACTCGGGGCATCCACCATTCGCGTAAGTTTAGTTGAATTTGGGGCTTTATCCAGGTGGGTTGGCCCTGAAAGGTTTTATATAGACAAGGGTTCAACGATCCTTTAAGGTAAGCGCGTAGGTATCTATTAGAAAGTCATAATGTGTATACCCTAAGAGTTTTGCATTTGTCTTTATAGAACCTATTCTGCAACACCTGAAGGCTACCCAGGGCACTAATTAACTGTTACACAACTTCGCTCCCGGCAGAGTAAAATTCATTCAGGCACTTAACGTCAGTTGTTGACCTTTTGGCTTCATTTTAATATTAGATACAGGAATGTTCAATAATCCGAAAAGGAAAAGTTTTTTCCATCATTAGTTTAATCAGGTTACTTACTACTCATAAAAATATGTGGTTATAACTTCCTATAAACCAGAGACGAATAGCCCATTATTTATCGATTCGTTTTGCCAAGCACGTATTTTCTCACGCCTTGTACAAAGTGCAGTCATCGTCTTACCCAATGAAAAACGTTTTATGGTGGTGGGGACAATGACGAGTTCATGTGAAAGGCGCGTTTTAAACATGGCAACTTCGTATGATATCGACGTAGTAAACACTAGTGCAGAAAGTGTATCGTGATTCCTTTATACGTTTCTAATTACCTTAATAATATCGCCTGTTCACTTAAAAGTGTAGGTTCAACACACTTCACTGCAAGAATCTGGACAAAATATAAGAAACCGACTGTACGAAACCTCGCTCCATATTTAGACGTCAGCGGAGGTATATCTTAACTAAAACTATTACTCAAAGTAAGTCTTTGTTATTGTTCCGTTATAGTGTAAATATTTAAAGCTAAATTTGATTTTCTATTCAGTTTGTTGATTATTTACGTTCGCCTCGGTATACTTAAATTTGTTAGTAAAATTTCCATGGTTTACTGGAAGCACGCGCCAACAAGTGCCGCGAGTGATAATCGTTATTCCGCATGTGCAAGAACACAATGTAGTGACTGGAAAATCTACGAAGAGAGAGAATCGATTTGTCGTTCGAACAGTCCGCATCGCTGATTTACTTGTTTCCGTAGAACTCCTAATAGGAAGAACCGCTTTTCTTCAGAACCGTTATTGACACAAATGTGCTTCGCTACACTCGCAAAAGCAGAAAATATGTTACATCATTTTTTTCTTTGGCACGGCTTCATGAATACGGGGTAAGTGCTTTTAGTAAACGCTTGATCTGATTAAAAACATTAATTATATGTTGTTTGTTCAATTATCACTTAATTTTATATACAGTCCGCTTTTATCTCCTGATTAGCTATCGTAGTTTCGCTTCAATATTTTACAGGTATATTTTTTAATTGAATGTAAAGCTGTAACGGTTTAACGGCAATAATTTGTGACCACATACGCTTGCGGATAAACGTAATACAATTCAGCATGTAATAATTTGCTTGCGCATTATTCGTGTTCATAACCTCAATTATTGAGCACTCCCAAATAATGTCAGTTTTATCGGCGATATTTGCTGAGGGGCACACAATCACGTCAACTTCTAAGTAACATATATAATTGAATGTTTTTTTTTTATAAAAAGAAGGAAAATATCGAGTTTTTGTAAAGTGTAGAATGCGGGCTGAAAGAGAGAACTATTTTACCACTTACCTGCTGTTTCAGCAAACAAAGGGAATATGAATGCCCTATCTGTAGAACGTCGTCATGCCTGGATGAAAGCTTTAAAATATGAAAATGTAAGTGAAACACAACTAAAAACGGCAGTGTTTAGTCCAAACATTTTATAAGAAGTAAATGCTCCAATAAATTATAAATAGAACTTAGATACCAAAATCTTTGTTTACATAGAAAATCAAACCCAGTCACGATTTTAGGTACACCAGCTAATTTAGAGGACAAAAGTAATCCTGATTGGATACCAATAAAAATATGGGTTGCTTCAAACAAACATCGTGAATCTTTTGTCGTAGCAAGGCATGAAAGAGATCACACGCTAACGAAAACGTATCGAAGCATTGGATTGTGTATTTATTAAAATAACAATTATGTTTGCTGAAGTTATGTTTATTTATTTTAGGTTCAAGCAAACATTTTGTGAGAATTGGTGATAATCTACGTGAAAGAAAATTCCTTGAAGGATTCTGTTCAAACTTTGGGTGCCCGCTTGAAAATGCTAGCTTTTACTAAGGATAAAACACAACTGCATCCTGCAGACTTGGAGAGCTCACGTAACATTGCTACTGTGCAGATTTATGTGAAAAGGTTATTGAGTTGTTTAAGAGGAAGTTGCACATTTTTATTCCAGAGAGCATGCTGTCAAATAAGAGCGATCTTTGGGAGCATAACGTTAACTTTCGTCGTCGCTGACAGTCGCGTCTACGCATAGGGAATGCGGAGGTGCGCGAGTGTCAAAAGCGGAGATTAAGCCACGAGACCTAGACCAGGCAACACCTATCTGAGTGGTGTGTGTGTTTTTCTTTAGGAATAGGTATGTAGGTTCCTTGTACCTTACCTTTGTTGTATCTGGTACCTTATTTCCTTCAACCACCTACGAGTGCAATAAAAGTTTAGGACGGATAGCAAATTTGATGATCAACATGGCGTAATCGAACCCAACAACCACGTGCTAGACCCTGATCTATCTACATAAGTGCATGCAAGTTGACTTGGACAGCAATTGCATCAAATACGTGATCTGTAGAAATATAACAATGGCGGGAAAATATGCCGCGTAAAGATAACACACCAGGGTGTGAAGCTCCGGCACAGTTCGGAGCTATTCCTAAAAGGAACTGGAATTTTTTCGTTTAAGGACAGTTGCACCGCTTCTTGAGGTTGAAGCACGAACAAAATTGTTGGAGTTCGAGAGGGCAGGGGGAAAGTAAATTAGCAGCTCCTGAGTTTGAAACACTTTGTGCAAAGCCTAATGCACCGGAGCTGTTCCGAGCTGCTCATTCAAGTAAAAGGAAAGTAACATTATAAAACACCTGGATATGAAAAACAGAGCAATTCGGATCAGATTATTAAACTCCCGCGAGCAACCTCTCAAAGCTCAATCATAGCGCGAGCGGGTGTTATCGAAACTATCAGTGATTGACTGGGTGCTTGAACAGCTAGCCAGTAAGAATGTACATTGATTCAATTTCAACGAAGTTGTGCTATTAATAATCCTACGTTTCATAGCTAAACACGGATTTGTCCAAATTAACGTGGATTATAATTCTTGTCCGTTTTTCTTTGTTGTCGCTATTTACTGTCTTGAAAATCATGTGTTGTAATATAGGTGAGATATACATGGAGTCGAGTTTTACTCTGTTTATTTTAAAATTAGTAGGAGGTGAAAGTATAATCGACGATCTATCAACCTCTTACAATTTAAAAGTTCATAATTACAATTCCGCAAGCGCGGTTTACTAGACACAACGGCAGTTGGTAGCGCTAATCTTTATACAGATTTCGGTGCGCCCATCTGTCAATGACGTCACCCTACATGCAAAATTAAATGCGCAATTACGCAATAAATTAATGTTCGAAATGCAGTATAACAATTAAGGTACTTATCTAAATAGGTACAGCTTCCTTCAGGTTAAATAAAGATGGCGTCAGCACCTCCATAAGGGCTGCTGATGGTTCCCTTTAAGATATTTCCCGGAGGGTACGCCCAGCGTCCTTCCAAAGCGTTCCGACCAGCTACGGCAGTCGCAGTTGCTACCAGGACTCGTTCATCTAGGGTCGTGGACGACGGTTCGCCCTAGGCTGCTTCAAATTGTCTTCTTTCCTATGTAGAGGTCGAATAAGGAAACAGGTATAAGGACGACAAACAAGATAAGCACAGGCAAGGAAATCTACATAAATAAAGATAACGATACGTTACCGAAAACGTCCACTGCACTCGAAGTCCCAGGCAAAACAGCCACGTTACAGATTCCCCCAGAAACTTCTCCCACTTTTTCTCCGCCACTCGCGTCGCGCGATCTGGCGCAACGCACTCTGACGTGACGGAAATACACGCCAAGTCTTTTGAATTTGTGGCGCGAAATTCCCGCATATCAAGACTAAACTAAAAAATGTTTAGTGCCAATTTGGCACGTAACAAACCTCAAGCAGCAGTAGAAACCGCTCAAATAAGTACTCAGGACACCACTTTTCGTAAGCTTATTTGAATTTGGGCTTTATCCAGGTGAGTTGGCCCTGTAAGGCTTTATATAGGCAAGGGGTTCAACGATTCTTCAAGGTAAGCGTGTAGGTATCTATTAGAAAGTCATAATTTGTATACCTTAAAGAATTTTGCAAATGTGTTTATAGAACCCGTCCAACAACACCTGAAAGCTACGCAGGGCACTAATTAACTGTTACATAACTTCGCCCGCAGTAGAGAAAAATTCATTCAGGTACTTAACGTCAATTGTTACGCTTTTTGGCTTTATTTTAATATTAAGTACAGGAATGTTCTATAATCCGAAACGGAAAAGCCTTTTCCCATCACTAGCTTAATCAGGTTACTACTTATGAAAAGTTTGTGGTTATAACTTACCATAAACCAGAGGTAAATAGCCCATTATTTATTGATTTGTTTTGCTAAGCACGTATTTTTGCACGCTTTGAATAAAGTGCAGTCATCGTCTTACCTAATGAAAAACGTTTTATGGTGGTGGGGACAACGGCGAATTCATGTGAAAGGCGAGTTTTAAACATGGCAACTTCGTAGGATATTGACGTAGTAAATACTAGTGCAGAAAGTGTATCGTGATTCCTTTATACGTTTCTAATTACCTTAATAATATCGCCTGTTCACTTAAAAGTGTAGGTTCAACACACTTCACTGCAAGAATCTGGACAAAATATAAGAAACCGACTGTACGAAACCCCTCTCCATATTTAGACGTCAGCGGAGGTATATCTTAACTAAAACT
This sequence comes from Platerodrilus igneus, assembly GCA_036346225.1. Classification (NCBI taxonomy): domain Eukaryota; kingdom Metazoa; phylum Arthropoda; class Insecta; order Coleoptera; family Lycidae; genus Platerodrilus; species Platerodrilus igneus. Next base: position 777,194 of record JARFIW010001230.1, read on the forward strand.
AGTACTCAAAGTAAGATTTTGGTATTGTTCCGTTTATAGTGTAAATATTTAAAGCTAAATTTGATTTTCTATTAAGCTTGTTGATTATTTACGTTCGCCTCGGTATATTTAAATTTGTTAGTAAAATTTCCATGGTTTACTGCAAGCACGCGCCAACAAGTGTCGCGCGTGATAATCGTTATTCCGCATGTGCAAGAACACAGTGTAGTGACTGGAAAATCTACGAAGAGAGAAAATCGATTTGTCGTTCGAACAGTCCGCATCGCTGGTTTACTTGTTTTCGTAGAACTCCTAAGAAGAAGAACCGCTTTTCTTCAGAACCGCTATTGTCAGAAATGTACTTCGCTACACCCGCAAAAGCAGAGTAGATGTTACATCATTTTTTTCGTTGGCACGGCTTCATAAATACCAGGTGAGTGCTTCTAGTAAACGCTTGATCGGATTAAAAACATTAATTATATGTTGTTTGTTCAATTATCACTTAATTTTATATACATTCCACTTTTCCCTCCTAGTTTCGCTTCAATATTTTACAGGTATATTTTTTAATTGAATGTAAAACTGTAACGGTTTAACGGCAATAATTTGCGACCACATTTGGGGCGTAATAAAATACGCTTGGCTATAAACGTAATACAATTTAGCATGTAACAATTTGCTTGGGCATTATTCTACAGACTTCCTTGAATATCCATTGGGAATATTTATGTATTATATGGGTATTGTAAGCACAGTCATTTAGACTTCTGTCCTCTCTTCGTGTTTATAACCTCAATTATTGAGCACTCCCAAATAATGTCAGTTTTATTGGCCATATTTGCTGAGGGGCACACAATCATGTCAACTTCTAAGTAACATATAATTGAATGTTTTTTTTTATAAAAGAAGGAGAATACAGAGTTTTTATAAAGTGTGGAATGCGGGCTGAAAGAGAGTACTATTTGACCGCTTACCTGCTGTTTTAGCAAATAAAGGGAATATGAATGCCCTACCTGTAGAACGTCGTCATGCCGGGATGAAAGCTTTGAAATATGAAAATGTAAGTGAAACACAACTAAAAACGGCAGTGTTTAGTCCAAACATTTTATAAAGAGTAAATACTTCAATAAATATAAATAGAACTTAGATACCAAAGTCTTTGTTTACATAGAAAATCAAACCCATTCACGATTTTAGGTACACCAGCTAATTTAGAGGACAAAAGTAATCCCGATTGGATACCAATAAAAATATGGGTTGTTTCAAACAAACATCGTGAATGTTCTACTGTAGCAAGGCATGAAAGAATTATCACATGCCAACGAAAACATGTTGAAGCACTAGATCGTGTATTTATTAAAATAACAATTAGGTATACTGAAGTTATGTTTATTTATTTTAGGTTGAAACAAACATTTTGTGACAGAGCATTGGTGATGATTCAGATTCATGTGAAGGAAAAATGATTCTGTTGGGTGCCTGCTTTAAAATCCCAGTTTTTATTAAGAATAAAACACAACTGCATCCTGCAGACTTGAAGAGCTCACGTAACATTGCTACTGTGCAGATTTATGTGGAAAGTATTATTGAGTTGTTTACGAGGAAGTTGCACATTTTTATTCCAGCATGCTGTCAAATAAAAGCGATTCTTTGGGAGCATTGGATAAAATTGTAATAATATGTAGTGTAGTGCATTATTAAATTTGTGTCGTTCGTAAATACCATTTATCTGAAGTGATAGTTATTTATTTACTAATATACAATGTTGTCCCTAGATGGACCTAACCAAACTTGTAAACTCCTTGTGCATTGTAGGAAATTTGGTTAAGAATAAAGTACCTTTTATTTGAAAGGAAGGTATGTTTTACCGAGAAAAAATGTTTGAAATTTCAATAGAAGCTCGCATATCTAATCTGAACGTTGTATCTCAAACTTGATTTCCTATCTTTATTAAGATAAATAAGTAATGGCAAAATGTATACTAGTATAAATTTTTCCAACGTGGTTATCGCAGGTATCTAATGAAAACAAATGCAACTGAAAATTTATTCAATGTTAGTCAATGTTGTCTCTAGGGCAAAGAATTTCTATAGTGAAATGGTACGGTATCGGCAAAGTATCATATCGCTATGCAATTAAACTTTTTCGTAGGAAATATCGGGGAGTATACGTTTCTGTAAATTGTGGTCGAAAATTAGTAAATAAGTTTGATAGAACCGACAGTGTATTAGATCTGAAGAAGCAAAAACTCATGGAAAAATGATGCCTCTACATTGATTGCTCTTGATTCTGTAAAACCGTTCCCTAAGAAATCGTTGCAACAAAGCGAAAGAGATCTTTCTATTAGTAAAAGCTATTTACATAGAATTCTATCAGAAAATAAAATTCATCCTTACAAACCGGTGAGACTACATAAACTTAAAAGAGGCAATGATGAGCTTCGTTTGGAATTTTGTTTGTTGATGAAAGAACATATGGATAGTTTTCTTGAATGAAGCAGCATTCGCAACAAATGGAATCGTTATCAGCAAAATTGAAGTTATTGGTCAAAATAAAATCCACATTTTCGAATAACGAGCGATACAAATAGTTAATGTTTGGTGTGCGGTATGTACAATAAAATTGGTCTACTTTTTCAACGGAATTGTAGGATACATACATAAAAACGTTGGAAAACTTCTATCCATCTAAATGAGGTAAACGTTCAGAAGAGACAGGCGCTTCATTTTCAACAGGATGATTGTCGTGCTCAAAGAGCAATTCGAGTTGGGAGTAGTTAGATTTTCCTAATAAATGAATTCGACCATTCAGTCCTATTAGATGGCATCGTTCTCCAGACACTCCAGTAGATTTTTTATGGGGATATCTTAAGCAGAAAGTTTACGTATACGATGTGCAGGATGATGAAAATATTTTCACAAGCTGTATCCAGTCAAAATAGACTAAATTATGATTCAAGTTTGCATTAATTCCCAACAAGCTGGATTTTTGTGCAGGCCTTGGATGCGTCATTACAAATGACATGTCAAAAGTCCCCATCGATCCCACTTGTGCGTTGTTTTTTATTCAAGGTCAAAGGTCACAAATTTGCGTTTTTTGCGTATATCTCTGAAACAATGAGAACTACCGGAAAAATGGTTTAAACAAAGTTTGTAGATCGTAAAATTGTCTACAAAAAAGATTTCAACACTTTTTCTTCTACGGTGCACTGTTCTCGAATTATGGCTATTTTAAACATAGAAAATACGATTATGCACTCATACGTGTATGCATCATCGGGTTAACCATTTGAACAAACAATATTAGAACATAGTTTTATTTGCCCCATGCACACAAGTACGTGAAAAATATACAATTATGAGCGAGTCATCGTCCGTCCCTAATTCTATTGGGTGGTTGGCTTGAGAAACATCTGCCTACGACACTACACTTTTCGGGTCGAAACCAGCGTATACCTGCTTTTGCCGAAGGACATAGCTCTCATATACTAGTAAATACAGTTACTTTTAAACGATTTTTCGTAGTGAATAGACGTGTTTGTGAATTATATTCTCTTTTTAAACAGTGCTGTTACAAAATTTTGTAAAAATGTCAGAAGTTTGCTTTATTTGCAATGAATGTTTGACTGAAAGTGAAATTGTGGTTGTTGATCGTGGGTTAAAGACTTTAATGGATTCAAGTACTGAAAGGGGTGATAGATTCGATGAATATTTGAGGGACAAAACATCTGTAACGATACATAAGCAGTGTCGTAAAGCATACACCCGGAAGAGCAGCATCGCTGCAGCTTAAAGACAGCGTGAGATGGAGATAGCTACTACATCTGGGATTAGTCCTCCTCGTACTAGAGCACGAGGTAATGAATCATCTTTTTGTTTCAAGAAATACCGTTTGTTCTGTGGCAATGAAGCAGATAAAACGGCTGAAATGAAAAAAGCGCAGCATCTTCGACGAAGAATGTCTCAAGTTTCAACCCTTGACTTCAAGAAAACCATCTTGAAGGAAGCTCAGACTCGTTCTGATGTGCTAGCAAGAAGTGTCATTGCCCGCATTCAGTATGAATATGACTTAATTGCTGCTGAGGCTAAGTACCACAGTGATTGTTACACTTCGTTTCTGAAACCCATTAGTGGACGTAAAATCGGCCGTCCTGAAAGCGATTCTATTACTTCAGCGATGGAAGAAATATTTGCATTTATTGAAAATCATTATGATTGTCAATTTTCAATACAAGAATTGAAAGATATTTGCAAAGAATCATCGATCGGTAATAGAACAATTAAGTCAAAACTCAAGTTAAAGTATGGTAATAGAATTATTATATAAGTGAGAAATTGGGAAGTTCAACATTCATTTGCTTCATCGACAATCAGTATGACGTCCTCAGCAAAGCTTGGTATGAGAATAAAAAGGAAGAGAGGTTGCGAATACTTGAAGCAGCTGCAGCAATCGTTCGAGAAGATATTCAGTCGATAGTGTTTGACACTGATAATTATCCTCCACCTACTCAGATGTTCGAAGATATCAATAGTGATATTCCAGAATCTTTGACTTATTTGTTAGAGCAAATAATTTTGAAAAATAAACGATCCAAATTGGAACACTTGAAATTAATATGTACAAATGTCAGTCACTGTACTATGTCTGCTGTTCGGTCTAGGTCTTTCAAATCACGGCTACAATTGGGTCTCTCAGTGTTTTTTCATCGACGGTTTGGATCAAAACGTCTTATTCAAATTTTTTCATCTTTTGGTTTGTGTGCATCGTATAATGAAACTATGATGTATGAGGCAGTAGCAGTTCTTCATCGTCCACCTCATATTCTACCACCAGAAACTGGAACAATTATTCTGTCTACACAAATCGAGCAAGAAGAGGAAGAAGACAGTGAAGAAGAAGAAACGAGTGACTATGAAGAATTTGATGATGAATGATGATGTAATTTTCTTGCTGTTAAAATTTTCATTAAATTTAAATAAAAAAAAAATTTCATCGATCAAAATATACTGTGGAGTATTCCTACTGGGAAAATCACGTTAAAAAAAGCGCCGTGTACACTACCTCAGAGGTGGTGCGGAAATTTGTACATATAGTCGAAAATAAGACTTTCCTGCGGTCTAAAGTCAGGATATCTCGAAAGCGTTGCTTTGTAGATGAAAAGTGTTGAAATCTTTTTTGTAGACAATTTTACGATCTACAAACTTTGTCTGAACCATTTTCCGATAGCTCTCGTTGTTTCAGAGATATACGCAAAAAACGCAAATTTGTGACCTTTGACCTCGAATAAAAAACAACGCACAAGCGGGATCGATGGGGACTTTTGACATATCATTTGTAATGATGTATTAAAGGCCTGCACAAAAATCCAGCTTGTTGGGAATTAATGCAAACTGGAATGTCTATTTTGACTGGACTATAGCGGACATACATGCAGATACCATTCGCCCAGTGTTTGAAAAGTTTAGAGCTGTCGTTGAAGTCGTAGCGATATACATGCAGATACCATCCACCTAGTGTTCGAAAAGTTTAGAGCTGTCGTTGAAAAATGTGTAACATTAGGAAGGCAACATGTAGACTAAGTTTCCTCTGTTTTTGCATATTGTAATAAATTGTAAGCACTCAGCATGTTATTTCGAAATATTGGTAGCGGCTGCAGACTTGTTAGGTAAAGCAAAACTTTTTATGAAGAATTACTGTTCTTTCTAAAATGCAAAATAAGGAAGTTTACAAGTATAGTCAGGTCCATCCGGGGAAACGCTGTATAATGTTTACGCCTAAGCCACTTTTTATTTGCATTTATACACGATTATTATGATTTTATCACAATCAACTTATTAAAATTAAATAATTGACAAGACTCCTTGTAGTAACATTAGGTAAGTTAAGGATGTTTAAAGAAGGATCAATAGTTGTAAGGGTAAAAGGATCAATATTGTCTATAATTTTTATTTTTCACCATAGGGGCACTTAACAACCCCTAGGAGTGAGATAATAGCAACTTTGAGATATTTTGTAATATCTGAAATACCAAAAACTATTATTTTCTACCACAAGCTTCGTTTCAAAGTTCAAACAATGTTTACTACACAGAACAGACCTATAAATAGAGTAATAAATGCATATATGCTCCTCAGTCAAAATGGATGATCTATCAAAGTCAGCTGTTCAGGAATGATAATGGCAGAACCGCTCCAATCCATTTATTTCTGGACCCTTTTAATTTTAAGGAATCATTATTGTATTTTAGTTATATGCTATACTAAATTTACGAATCAATGCTGCTAGTGATAATATAGACAAAGTGAGAATTTTCAATATAATTAAACTAATAACTTTTTATAATTTAGTAGTTTGCAGAAGTTGGTAGTGTGTCCAAGAATTAAATTGTGTAACTAATGTGCGTTACTATTAGTTGAAATCAAACAAAGTCAACCAGACATTCTTCAGATAGTCAGTTAATAAACCACGTATGGGTAGTAAGCTCCGTTCCGTCTACCACCAGCAAGCAGGCACAGGATGCTCTTCGACCTGCCTTTCGATCAGCCTTGCCACACCATGACACCATCGCCAAACCATCTTTGGCAAGAACCTATTCAAACCGCTCCCACAACAACGACGTCCCGAGAGGTCGTTTACTGGTTAAATCAAGCTTATTGATTCCGTTAAGGTATCTTGTTTGATTGTATGTAAATGAAGCATAACTTTAATGTAAGGGCAAGTTGTTAATTGCATTGACCAGACAGTGCAGTTTTGCCATTCTGAACACTACTGTTAGATTATTAACAAATTTTAGAGGTTAGGTTTCGAAAATGTAAAGATCAGGCACAGCAATTCGATAATGAAATATTCATGTGTCTTTTTGTACTTGGTAACATAGTTTACACAGAAAAAAATAATGGGACTGATATTAATGACCAGAGATGTTTGACTGTGATGCCATTTACAGAATGTATTTTGCATTGATACAACGTATTAAAATGATTAAATGAATGATTTTGAATCACCGACATAATAACATTGTCTTTGTCAAAATGACCAGGAGTTCCTTGTAACAATACTACATTTTCATTTATCTAATGTAAAATGTAATACATATTATGTTATTTACATAACTACTGTGATAAAAGTTCCTTCCTCCAATGACCAGTAGTGCATTAATATAACGTCCTATTAATCACCTGAATACATCAAATAAATGTACCAAACGTGTATTTAAACATTTCGAAGTGATGTACTCTTACATCAAGTTAGGACGAGTTCTTTATATCAACGTTTAAAAGCATGAATAAGTTTACATAACCACCCTGGCCCTTATTTTAATGTCGTAGGTAATGTGCTTAATGTTTTATTTCCATAACTAACGTCATCCGTCATTATTCCTACGTCCAACACCCTGAGAAATATTTTAAACGACGCCACTTATTCATTCTATTTGATGTCTTACAGTGATGGTTCATTGTGTAGTGGTTTTTAAAAAGTAGCTAATATAAAAGCAGGTAAGCTATCAGTAATAATTAGCATATATTTGATAATGTTATACTAATTTCTCACTGTGATAATCATTATAATAATACGGGATCATGCAGTTTCTTTTAAATTATCGAACAACCATAAGCTGAATTAGGTTAGTTATAAATAGCTCTTATCGCTTTGTTTCCAAGGGAGTGTCTGTGCTGTGGGAAGCACCAAACGTGCAAGATAAATGTCTCATTTCGTTAACTATTAAATTTATTTATTATGATGTGTTTGCGGTATAATCTAGCTGCGGTTGCTGTTTTTGAACAAGAGGACAATGATCTGTCACACGAGAACTTGAACAAGCTATACAAATGTGTATACATATTGTAAATACTGCCAATTCGTTTCTTTGTACAAGTAAATACGAATATAGTTTTAAAGTATTCAGACAGAAATTTACGATCATCAGTTCAAATCCTGTTAAGTAAACAATCTTAATTTTAATGTTAGAAATATATAGGTACCCATATGATAAATTTTCACATGAGATTATAAATATGTATACTTATTAATACTGGATGACCCTAATCCCTAATATTGGCATCACAAATGAAAATTTAGCTAGAATTGAAGATAACAATACCGATTTGTACCTATTAGTCTAAAGTGGTAGCCGAATTAATAATTTTTCTTTAATTATACGACATGCAAAATTACAAGAATAAAATTTTTATACTGGTAATTTTTTCTTGTCAGTTCTCCTGATTGAAGGACAAGAAAACAATTTCTTAGCAGTATAAAAAATTTTTGTTCAGGGAAGTACTTTTTTTCTTGTCACAAAATGTTTATGTCTAATAATAATCTTTTCCATTGTCCGATAGTTCTTTCAAAAAAGTACTAACTGACGAACACTCGCGCTTTTTATAAATCTAGCTTTTTAGTTTTATCACAGCTCAACGTTGGTTATCTAATTCTGCAAACAGGTCAATAAAACGTAAGTTGAAACCGTTGGGTTCAATTTTATTTATACTATAAATTTTCCGGGCTAACTACATATCAATGACCTCCCCTCGTGTTTTACGTATGCATTACACTATTTCCATATCTAATTAACTAAACCAATGCACATTTACGTTTTTTATTACAGATATACTTGCGGCTATTATCAATGGTACAGAACTAAAAAAGCATTTTATAGCATAATGCAGTGCTTTTTATGCAAGAAGATGTTGGGAAGTTCGAAAATACTAATCTTGCATTTTAAAAAATTGCACGATTTAACTACAAATTCCTTAGTTAAATGTGGTGATTGCGCACAATGTTTTCAAAACTTAAGCAGTTTTAAGAGACATGTAAATCGCCACCACATAAACAGTAACAACGAAGTAGTACTTTTGGAATCTACCAATATTAACGAATTCGTAGTTTCAAATACAGAATACGTTCCAATCAGCGTTTCTGAAGAAAGTAAATGTTCCAAATTATTAACAAAACTTAATAATGGCCATAAGCAAGATAATCCTTCTGTTCTCACCCAGACTGCTAATTCTAATATTAACGAGTCAGATAGTAATTGCACTAATGCTAGTAGTATCGAATCAAACCCGATATTTGACATTCACAAAGTCAAAGACCAAATCACAAATTTAGCGTTGTTATTGGTGCTCTATCTACACCAGAAAAATATTTTATCTAAGAAAGATGTGATTGACATTCAAGCTAGTATAACTCTATATATTATTGAGTCGCTCATAAATACGTTAAAAGAATTTGCTAATTTATCCTTCGGGGAAATTTATTTAGCTATAATGCATTCAATGATATGTTACCAGTTCTTAAAGATCTTTTTCAGTTTTTTAATACTGACCACTTACTACACAAATGGCTAAAAAATCATGATTTAGTATAAAACAGTGTACTTACAATAGTGAAATTGTAGCAATTCATCAAGGGGGACATTTAGTAAACAATGAAAAAAAAAATCAAAGGTATTGTAATGCCACTGCAATTTCAGTTTAAACAAGTTGAAAATGCAAGGCATTGTCGCAACGAACTTCCAAATGTAGACTTACTTTAAAACAATTTAAAGAAATTAAAATTATTATGTTGTAATAATTATAAGTATTCAGATAAAATAAAAATTAATTCCCCGGGGGGGTCGGGTATCCGTGGTCAGATTTTGTGGGGGGTACCATATTTCGACTCAGCTATGTTAGGGGAGTCCAAATATGTATCGCACATTAATTTTGGACCTATTTGAAATTTTAATTTTCCCGACGGAATATCGCGGGGGCACGTCGTCCCCGTGGCCCGATTTCAACTGACATCAAAACTTAAGCTCAGGACACCGAGCTGAATCGATTGATGTATCACACATTGATGTCCGACCATTAGAAAGGCCTCGGACGGACAGACAGACGGACGACAAATCGATTTCATAAACGAACGAAGTTCGTTGAAAATTATTTGAAAAAGATCATTTACTTGAAACTATGATAGAGTATATGAATCAAGTCCAAAAATCCAAAAGATTCAGGAACATCATACAAGGTGGATTATGGAAGAATAAGATCAAACTTTACCCAAACAAAATTTTAATTCCATTTTTATTGTACATTGATGATTTTGAAATTAATAACCCTCTTGCATCTCGTTCTGGAAATCACTCAATCTATAATGTATATTATTCTTTTCCTTGTTTCCGACATGAAAACTCTAAATTGGAGAATATATTTTTCGCCGCATTTTTAAAATGCAAAGATGTAAAATTGTAGGGAATTAATAAATGTTTTGAGATGCTAGTTAGCGAGCTAAGACATTTAGAGGAAATAGGAGTTACAATTAAAACATCAACTGAAAATGTACAAGTTCACTTTATAATGGTCTTAGTAGCAGGTGACAATGTGGGTTTGAATTCTTTTTTAAATTTTAGTCATTCGTTTACAGCGCATTCTTTCTGTAGATTATGCAAATCCAGTAAGACATGTACTTACAACAAGTCCGATGAAGACGTTGCCTTAATGAGAACAAATTACCCAGATGATTTAGCTCTTGATTGTGAGTTAACTGGTATTAGAGGAAATTCTATACTAAATGAAATTCCATCATTTCACGTGGTCACAAACTACTATGCAGATGTTATGCATGACGTGTTTGAAGGGGTGTGTCATTATAATTTTGCTCACGCATTACTTTATTTTACCAAAGAAGTGAAGTACTTTGATTTAAATACCTTTAACTTTAGAAAAAATCTTTTTGAATATGGACCAACAGAAATTGCTAATGTAGATTACGGTACTATTAAATTCAAACACCTTCAAAATAAGAAATTTAAAATGTCAGCAAGACAGATGATGACCTTTTCACTTTATTTTCCAATTATAATTGGAGATTTTGTACCGACGGACGATCCGGTCTGGCAATTTCTTAGTAATTTCATCGAAATAATAGATATTTTACTTTGTTTTGAAACTAATGAAACATCTCTCGAACTATTGGAATATAAAGTAAGAAAGCACAATGAAAGTTTTGTTAATCTTTTTAAAGATAATTTAAAACCAAAGTATCATAATTTAGTTTATTATCCAAGAATAATAAGCCAATCAGGACCATTACGAAACTTGTGGTGTTTCAAGTTTGAATCAAATCATAGGCAATTCAAAATATATTCACGCTGTATTACTTCGCGTAAAAACATTTGTCTGACCCTGTCCAAGAAATATGAACTTAAGTTTAGCTACAATCTGGTACAAATGAATGATTTATTTAATTGGTGTCTTATAAATGACGAATATAAGTGCGATAGCAATTATGTCAATATAATTTCGGAAAAACTTAAAACGACAAAGTGTTTCTGAGATTTTCAGTCGATTTAAGTATAAAGGATTTGATTATAAGTGCGGGAACTATGTTTCAGTGTTCAAAGTCGATTTTGAGTTGTATTGCATTTTACAAATCTTCCTTAAAGATAAGGAAGTAATATTATTCTGTCAAAAATTAAAGGATGTTGAGTACAAGCAGCACATGGTTGCTTATCAAATAAATGTAAACAATATAGGATCTTTTTCAGTTATTTCTATCGATGACATTATTGGACCACCTTTAACTCCCATAGAAACAGTGAGAGGAATAACAATGCTAAGGACTAAAGAATTTTTTTAAATGATTTAATGTAAAACTGATTATTTCTGCATAAAACTAATAATATATTATTCAATATAGTCAAATAAACAAAAATGAATTCCTTTCTTGCAACTGGTGAAAATTCACATGTCAATATTGAGTCATATTTGGAAAATTCATTTATGGCGCAGATGCCTACACTAGTTTTACAAAATCAATCAGGAATTGACGGACAAGTTTTAGATATTTCACAAAAAAATGAAGAGTCATATCAACATGATTCTCAAGTTGAACAGCTTCAATCTTTATTGGCACACTGGAATATGGAACACTTATTTAACCATCTTCTAGGTAAGATGTTTTTGTATTTTGAATTATATGTTTAGACTTTTAAGAATAATAATTTTTTAAGTACAAAGATCACTATTATTATACCTACATGCCTTCTAATAACAAACTGTATTTTTAGATCAGCAAGTATTTGTTAACGTTTTGTGTGTTATAAAAAGACACCATATTGAAAATTGGTTAAAGAACTTTAATTTGGGAACCCAAATATTATTCGAGCATAACCTAGAAGAATGGAGAGAAGGGATTGGTTTCCCATTACATAAAGAAAAATTAACGTCAGGCATTGCGCAATCAGTTTCTTCTGAATCTCGCTCATCTACCCCAGATACTTTTTTGGCATTATCCCCTACTCCAAGTTGCCCCAGTCAGATGTCAGTAGATCCAGGAAGCAATATCACTGTGAACGCCATCTTAAACAAATCACCTCAGGCTACTTCACTTGTTGAGCATTATCACAAGATGTCAAGATTTCAACATGAGCAACGAACTGCTTTATTGGGAATAATTGCACGATATTTTGAAAGAAAGGATATTGTAATGACTCTAAAAACCAGTTATCGTTAGGAAAGGGAGATTTTTGATAGATTCTCAAGCGAAATGTTGGTAATGAAGGAACGAAAACCATTTCAGCAAAACAATATAGTGTTATTTGTTTTAGGAGTACTATCGTACTATGAAGAGGGGAAAACTATATAATAAGTGGCGCAATTCAGTCATATCTTTTAAAAATGCTTTTTCTGGTAATATGTTGACAAATCCTGTAAAAAGTACAAAAGAAAAACGGCGAATGAAATGTGTTTTTGGCAAGTAAAATATTGATGTACTTAATATGTACATATTAATGTTGTTATGAATATGTACATAAAAATTAAGTATTCACCATAAATTAACCTTTTTTTTATTATCGTTATTATTGCTAATACATAAAAGTATTTAAAATAATAGTTTGACTGAATTTTGTTAAAATACATTCAAAAACACTGTGGCGTGTAGATTTCAATGATTACAACAAAAAATTTAAATTTCTAAATTTCTTACATTGTATAATACAGTATTGCCCGAAATAAACAGTACTGAAACTAAGTTGGCGGTGTTTTTATGCGTGCGCTGTCACACTCAAGTTAGCTAGTATAGACCTGTCAAGTAAACCTCAAACAAGTAATTAGTAGGGCCTAATTGTTAAAAATGGTGTTAGGTACAGAGGAGAAAGTGTTTCTGGTAGAGCATTATTTTCGTTCATACGGAATCGGCCGACGTAATGGTGCAAGTTTGCTATACGTGTCTGATCAATTCACACAAAGGTTTAATAAACGTTCTCCAAGTAATGCTGTAATTTTGAAGGTTATTGAAAAGTTTAGAAATACAGGTAGTGTATTGTGCCAACGAAAAGGAAACTCGGGGCGTCCCAGGACAGTTAACAACAACAATAACCATGAACGTGTTTTTGAGCAAATCTTAGAAAATCCGAAAGTCAGCCAGGCAAGGACAGCGTTACAACTTGATTTAAAAAGAACTTCCTTTCAAAAATCCTGAAGGAGCTGGGTACATTTTCGTATGTGATTCAGGTACATCAACAACTACATCCTCGGGATTATCGCAGTAGAGTGGAATATTGCGCCAGAATTCTCGCGTTACAGTATGAAAATCCTGAATTTTTGAAAAATGTTTGGTTTTCAGACGAAGCACATGTCAGGCTATGTGAATCGTCGCACAAATAGATTTCTGGGCTTTGCCAGACCCGATGAGGTTCAAGAGGTTCCTTTACATAGTGAAAAAGTGAGTGTCTGGTGTGCTGTTTCCGGACACGGAATCATTGGTCCGTACTTTATCGAAGAGAATGGTAGGCAAGTCACACTTAATCAACAGAGGTACAGACAAATTTTAACACGATTTATCCCTGATCTACGTCAATTCTGTCGTGCACGTAACTTGGCATTTCGAAACCAATTTTTTCAGCAGGACGGGGCAACTTGCCATACTGCTGCCGCAATTCGTCAATTTCTTCAAGAACATTTTCCAAGCAAATTCATATCACGATTTACTGACTTCCCTTATCCTTCACATTCTCCAGACCTCACACCTCCAGACGCATACATTTGGGGCATGGCTAAAATGCCGTTTTCAAACGGGCACCACAAACCATCGATGAATTAAAGGATGCCGTTAGAGTCTTCTTCGCAGCCCTGAGACAACCCTTATTCAATAACATGACCAGAAACTTAGAACATCGTTATGAAGTCTGTCTCGAACGAGGAGGTGCACATTTAGAACATATAATAAAGTGTCAATAATATGTATTTTTTAAATATACAAAACAATTACAATTTCAGTACTGTTTATTTCGGGCAATACTGTATTATAATATTTTTGGAATTCTATTTATTCCCTATTTTCAAATATATACCATAAATGAAATTTCTTAATAAAGTAATCTAAAAACGGTATACGAGGAAGAAAAAGTGAAAATATTTACTTTGTACACAATAGAAAAAATTTTGACGTTTAATAACTCGAAAACCGTATAAGATACGGGTATCATATGGTATATTTTTGAAATCAGTAAAAGATCATTCCAAAAATTTAATAATATATAAAGTTTAAAAATATATATTTTTTGTTGCAACCAGTGCAATCTGCATGCCACAATGTTTTTGATGGCATTAACACAGGATTCAGTAATAGCCACATCACTTTCATTTAAACCATTTTTTAAAATATACAATTTATAGTGAATTACTCTGTTACAATGCTTTTTCATTGAATACTAAATGTGTATTTTTTCAGTTCCCGAAGAAGATGCAGAAACCAGTGTACGGGCAATAAAATTTGACAACTTGTCTGCGGAACAATTTGACCGTTGTTGGAAGGCATGCAGCCAATACCGGTTAAACGATATCAACAACCTTAACTCAATCTTTGATATTCTAGAAAAGTGGCCTTCTTATAAAACTCCTACTGGATTCAGATTGGTAATTAATTTTTAATGCAATTGTGTTCTAGAGAATCTTAACATAACCTGTTTTTGTTTTTGGTTGCAAATTATGACATAATGTGTTACAGGTTATTTTTGGCTTTAAGAAAATCATTTCAAACAATACAATTATTTGTATTAGTAATTTAATGCAAAGTCCTTGATGTTATCACTGGTTGATAAGTCGAAGAATACAATCAATTTCGTGCCTTATTTGTTGGTAATCGTTAATGAAATTGGAGGTCATTCCTTAAAAATGTTGCCTAGTATATTTTTGTTTTGAGTGGTGTATTCCGTATAATCGTGATTGTTATTGGATTTGAGCGATCTGACTAGAGCGTGTTAATTGGTCATTTTTGAATGTTCTAATTCGTGTTTTGGTAACCAGCCAACCTGGTGCGATCGTGGATGGTCGGTGGGACATTTGAAAGTTCGTTGTTGGACAAGACGGTCGTAGTAGAAACGTGGTTTCAGGTATTTTTGAAATCTGTGTTTGAGCTTTCCCAATTTGGGATTTTTATACTTGCAACTTTTACACGAGTTTCCGTTTGGTGTATGAAGACATCGTCTGGCTTGTGGTTTAGCCTTTGGAAACTTGGACCACCCGTTTATTGGGGATTTTACGAATCTACTTTGACCGCCATTTTTGGCAGCGACTAGAGGCCGTTATAGGAAACCTTTTCTGCAGAATTATTATAACGCTCACACTTCTCTGATCATTGCTTCAATCCAGAAAAGGTTTCGACCTTCGGGAAAAGATTTCAAGTTCAGGTCGCAATTAAAAGTAACCTTGCAATTGGAGTCTGTGCGTGCAGCCTGGTGGTGTCTACAAAATTCAACGCTCTCGTTGTATATTGATTGCTTGCAATTCCATTCTGTGCATCCGTATCCACCGAAGTATATTCAGGTCGCCAAGCTGAGCAGATCCTTTAGGCAAAGTAAGGTATATTATGTAATTATAAATAATCTTGAATCATCTTGATAAGATTGTTTTACTGTGTTGCATTTTACAATATGTATAAATGCGTATATTGAATGTAAATTCTGTAGGTACTTATAAGAAACAAGTTCAGGCGAACACCAGCTGGTTATTAGTAGATAAGGTAAGAATCTAACAAATTTGTTTTCTCTAATGTTATACTGATTAAATATATTCGTTAAACCTGTAAGTGTTGTAAAACTTTTCTTGCGTCAACCCACTAACTTACCCCCCTTTTGTGTAGAGTTTTGTGCGGCCTCATATGAGCTAGTCGAGGGCACAATTTGGCACAATTTATAAGGGTAACTACCAAGATTATCCCCTTCCAGTTATTATTACATTGATGGCAACTTATAAATCAAAAGTAGCCGTAACAAATTACAATAACATGTTTTTCAATATCCTTTATAATTGAAAACAGGTTATAAGTAATTATATAACCTAATGGAAAAATTTTTGAATGTTCCTGTTTAAAACTTAAGTAGAATCCTCTTGAAATTGTTTTAAGTTAGAAATACTTGTTTCTCATTATAATGCAATTGGAAATACTACTATCAAGTAAGTTGGTACAATCATTATCATATAGGGCACTATTTTTTGTTTAATTTCTAGATATACTTAGAACAAAATTACCAGTTTAAGATTGAGCATCGTCAATAAATCACCCATATAAAATATGAAATTATAGGTCAAAAATGCAAGTTACGCCTGCAAAAAATATTTAAAATGATTAGAGAAAACGCATTCTAATATATTTATACTCTGTAGGTGGATATGGATTTCGACATTGCTTTTCAGAATGGCAATGGGCTTATAGAAGGATGGGAACCAGAAGTTTCTAAAATTCCTTCATACTTGATTGGTGGCAATGTTAAAGATAAACCATTTAGGATGTTGTTAGAAAAAGTAAAGAACGGAAATTTAGAGGAGAGTGAGTACTGCTATTTTTATACTGAAAATTAAATTTAATTCATGTTATGAGTTGTCATTCTTCGGTTCTGAAAAGGACCAGCGTTGCGTTGGCGACGTTTTGACTGAATCACAGTTTCGTCATCTTTAAGTTATAATTTGTATTCTACTTCTTTTCGTATATAACAAGAAGCAAAAGCAGAATACAAACTAATAATTGCTTTTTTGTTCATAATAGAAAGTAATACTTTTTGTGAAATGAATAACACTTTGGTTATAAATTTAACTTTTCGTATTTACTTTGAATTATTTTACAGATGCGCGAGATGCCACACTTTTATGCGGCCTCCATGGTTACTTTGTTCCTACAAGTAAATCCTTTAGAAAAGACAGATTTGGTAAAAAGCAAGTTGTACGGTATATTATTCGAGATTCGCAACAGTTGTTCATTTTCATTGGAAAGACTGTACAAGAGACAGAAGATCACATAAAGTTTTTACATGCAAAAAAGCAATCTATTCAGCCATTTATACTCTGCATAGGTGAAAATTGTACTTATATTAAGGAGATATATGTGTACTTTGATAATATTAGATATAAATTTTTTACCATAATTAGGGCGGTCGATATATGTTTAAAAATAATGTTTTTATTTCATTTGGATTTTCCTGCCGAAAGCATAATGTTTGTTTACTAAAGTACATGTTATAGTACAATATTTGCTCGAAAATAAATGTCTGTAAGTTTAATTCGTTTATTTATTTAATTTTTGTAGCCATTCCTGTTTTTCTTTTACAGAATTATGTTATACTGTGCATTTAAGTAAAATTGCTTAATTGGATGTTTATTTTTGTTTCACTATTAAAATGACATTACATTAGTATATCAATTATCCGGACAGTGTCAGTTTTTACCAGTCTTTGTTTATTACAATAAGTAAAATTTAAATATTGATGATTTAAACTAATAAGTTATCTAGCAATTTTATTTGCACTCTCGTAGCCAACTACTATAATCATCGTAATGATAAATAAGCAATTTTATACTTAAATTCCCATTTAACTAAATTCAATATAATATATTTCGAAAATGGAAAGGGATAGATATAGTGATTATTATATAAAAAAGATAGGCACTTTAACTACCTATTTCATGGGTTTATAATTATGGTATTTAATTAGAAAAAAAAGAAAAAATAAGTTCGACTCTAAATTTTGAACACTCTATAAATATTAAGGATTTCATAGTCGGCAATTTTGATGGGTTAAATAGTTGTTACTTAACTTATCTATGCTTTAATTCAAGGACTCTTTGGACCATCATTCTTCTAAGTCATCCTGTATAAATAAAAATTGTTTTGGACGATACTGCGCGACATTTTCTAACACTTCTGTATAAAACATTTTTCTGCATCTTATATGTTGAGTTTTTGTTTTCTTGCAAGCAAAACTATTTTTTTCTAAAATAATAATATGTACTCAACTAGTATACTTTTAATAGTTTAGAGCAAACGAAGCATAATTAATAATCACACTAAACATTATATCAAGGTATTAAAATTGCAGTATTTAATGGTTCAGACATTATATTCACGTCAAAAAGTGTGGCGGTAATGTACTGAAGTTATAGAATCATGTACAATATTCATTATAAGAAAGACGTAAAGAATTTCTGCTAATGTTTCTAGTCATAAACTAATGTTTAGACGCCTTGCATTAATGAAGAGATGTCTTTAAACGATGAGCGAATGGCGTAATTTGTACGTCCGAAAAACAATGTTCAAGGGTGGTATACTGATGTATTTGGTCGTTATAATTATGCATCTACTTGATCAAATGATGTAAAGACAAGGTTTGTATTAATGAACCCTAGTAATGAAATAATGTACACCGTTCCTGATAATAATGTAACTGGTATTTAAATAAAACATTATAAACTTCAGTACTCTAGTTATTAATACAACGCTCATAACATAAGGCAATAAACAGATGTACGTTGCTTACATGAACTTGTACGTTTGTTGAAAATTTACGTACAAAATGCATTCTTATAATGTGTTCAGTATTTATTATTACGTACCTTTTTCGTTCTGTGTAGTAGTGCCGCTTTTCATACAATTTGTTTTAAATAATAAATGTTGAAGAAAGTATACCCCTTGGCATAGAAATTGGAAAACAATTCAAGCCATCACAAGAATTTGATGAATATTTTAAGAAAAATTGTGAACAAAGTATGTTCGATTTTACAAAAAGGGAACTAGGACCATAAAATCAGCACACTAGAATTTTATACTATACGTTGGTATGTTGTGCACGTGGGGAAGACAATTTGAATCTCGTAGCAACAATCTTCGGCAAACAAAATAAAGTTTGTTTGTACATACTTAGGAATACTTATATCAAAATGTTTTAGACTTTGCATAAGAAAAATTTATGTCCAACTCATGTGCAGCTTTGGGTAACGGATTTGATGTTCCCGGTATGGATTATAAGCACAATTCTCTAGTTTCTAAGGTTAGTACTTATTATTGTTCTTTCTTTGAGGTAAAATTTACAACCATAGTTTTAACAACTTTATAAACAGCCTCAAAATGGGGCATTTACCAGAAGATATTAAAGTGGACACCAAAATGATATCGGAAATGAAAGTAAATAAACATGTGCTACGAGCTGAACTTGAAAACGGACCACACAATTACATTGAAAAATTTAAGAAATTTAGGAGGTTGGCAACAAAATAGGCAATAGTATATAAACAGGCACAGCGGATTGAATCCAGGTTTGTTAAGTGCACTGCCACTCGTGTTTTAGATTCTATGTTTCTATAATATTTTATTTTAGATGCCAATTGTTATCCCTTAATTGAAAAGTACATCATTAACACTTCAAATGAGGATGAAGCCACTTGGCGGCATTAGTTCTGCTAGGTATATGCGTATGCCGCACTTTGGCGCTACTACTTACCTAGTTTAAATACGTTAGTATTCGTTTTACAGTGTTTGCGCTCTCGTGCGCACATTGTATAGGTGTTGAATAAAGACTCGGTGGTTACACTTTACCTATTTGTTTTTAAGCTGTATTGCATAAGCTTGAAAATGAGTCATAGCGTCTGGCTTAAAAAAACCTAAATTTATGGTTAAAAATCCTAAAAATCATGATGACGACCCGTTACATCTATATCATTCAGACAGTGATGAAAATAATGAAACCGAGCAACATTTTTCAGAAAGTAGTGATGAAGAGGAAGGTAGTTGCCTTCTGTAATCGTTTACTATCTATTCAATATTTATTATTATTCGTTCTTAACAGAAACAGAAACCGATGAGGAAGCAGAAGTTGATCAGGATGTTGATATTGAAATGAATGTCTCTGATATCGGCGATGCATGGGAAGATTATACAAATGATATGAAAGAATTTGTTTATAATAAAACGAATCAGATTTTAGTTGATTTACCTGAAAATGCGCACCCGTACGAATATTTTAGACTTTTGATGGATGACATTATCATAAACTAAATAATAGAAGAAACTAATACATATTAGTTAGATCTTGTTTAAGAAAAAGGAGAACATGTAAGATCTCGAATTTCTGAATAGACAGACGTTACTGGAGATGAATTTATGAAATTTCTGGGATTAGATCACATGGGAACAGTTAAATTGAACAGAATTGAGGATTATTGGAAAACTCATTGTTCTGTTTGTACTTATAGTTAATTTACTGTTAGTTATAACTTAATTATAACATATGAATAATTGATAAAAATGCACAATGTGTTTTGCAATAACCTTATCTAACCTATGATAATTGATTTTGTTACGTGTTTCAATATTCCCAATTTGTTCGTGCAGTTCAATGTTAGCTTGCAGGTAGACTCGCATCCGCCTTGTGGACATTCAATGTCATTAGACTTGTCGCGATTCAGCCTTCAAGCTACTCTGTGTTATTGTTGTACCGCGAAAACTTACATAAAAGTGTGCTGTGCATCACAATGGTTTTCTGTAAGACAGATACTAACTTATGTCAAAAGTTGAGGTTGTTTACTACTAGTTGTTCAAACACCGCTAAATCTAATAACTTAGGTAAGTATTTGAAGGTTTCCGCTATTTTTATTGTTTTCGTATACATGCCCACTTATCTCACCATCTGTGGTTATCGAAGGTAACCGCTGCATTAACACTCATCGTTTATTTAATTTTAAATGTTTTTCCAAGCAAATCAGTTGGGATAGATTTTTAATTCTTTTGAGGTGTCTTCATTTTTCCAGAAGTCCTAAGCCAAACGAAACTGTGCCAGCTGATCGCCTTTATAAGATTAGGCCACTGATTGAGTATTTTATAACAAAATGCACCAATTATACTATCCTGGAAAAAAATTATCGAAGGTAACTACCACATTAACATATATGATCAATTCTCGCCAAATCTGAATGTTACCTGTTTTAAAATTTTTATTACCTTACGTTGTTAGATACTGCTTATCAAGGTATAGCATTTATGTATCTTCGTAGTTTACTATCTTATAGTTACATACTTGGTTGATTAATATATGAATTTTCCTTTTTAAATTATATGTAGTGTTTTAATTTGAATTTTCACATTAACACACGGTAATCAATACTAATTGCCTGCTTTATATAAGTGCATACATTAAAAGTTTCGTTTTGCTTTTGCATATTTTTCTCGCTTGTATTTCTTCACTTTCACTTTAGCAATTTCTAATCATGGCAAACAGACTCAAAAAGGCATATTTTATAAGAAACACGCAAATTAACTCCCTTCAGATTTTTGAAATTGCTAACAAGACTGTAGTTGAACTCAGTGTTTTAGAACTCTTCCGGGTTTAATACACGTCGATCGACACGAATAAGAAAAACTTTTTTGAGCAACATACTTTCATTATTGGTGAAATCGCTTCGGCTGAAGACGCAGATAATCAGTTTGAAATAGAGGATTCAATCAGAAAGCGCTTCGACAATCATTTTCTCTTGTTAAAGCCCTTTATTTCAAGTTATTTCCAGTCTTGCTTCCCCTGTGGAAGGTGGATCGGCACCTTCATACAGTGCAAAACCCAAGGTGATCCTACCGTCGTTGATTCTCCCATCATTTGACGGTGATATCAGTACGTTCGAAACGTTTATTGATCGATTTAAAGTCTGGTTCACTATAATGACGACCTCTCCGACGCCAATAAATTTTTCTACCTCAAGTCCGCTTTGATACATTCAACATTACTTAATTAAAAATTTTGATCAAACCGTATCAAATTACCCCCTTGCATATAATAAAATCCATGAAAAATATCGTAATATTCGCCACATCACTTCTGCTCTTTGGGAAAATATTGAAAAATCTCCAAAATTGAATTCTGACCACCCATCAGGTTTGCAAAAATTAGTAGACACTTTTACCAATAACTTGCAAGCCTTTAGGAAGTTTGATTTGCCTCTAGAGGAATGGGACTTTATCCTGGTGCAAATGATCCTAAATCGCCTGGAAATGCATACTGCCTGCAATTTTGAGTTGCATCAGGATTCCTCTTCTGTCCCATCCTATGCATGGTTAATTGCTTGCCTATTTGGAAAAAATTGAAAATCTTTATCAAATTTTTCGGTCAATCATAAATCTGATTTAAACAAAGTTGTTCATACTAACAACAACGCTAGGTCCTGCTCCGCTGTTTCTATGTTAGTACATATTAGTCATAATGTCGTTAAATGTCCGCTTTGTCACCAAGACCATACCCTTTATCGTTGTAATGATTTCGCTAAACTTTTTTCTCGGGATCGCTGCAATGTTGTTAAAAAACATCAACTTTGTATCGATGTCTTAGTAGTTCCCACATTTTGAATAAATGCAGATCCATTATTTCTTGCCGCCAATGTAATCAACGTCATCATTCTTTGTTACACTTCTACCACATGGCAACCAATGAACAGCAAGTTGTTAATGTAGCCAATATTTGCAATTATTGTAGTAAAAAGGTTTCACATAAGTGTGTGGAGTGTATGAAATGTAAAGTTCATGTGCATCCATCATGTGGAGAAAGATATGGAGTGTTTTTGAGTGCTTCTGGCAAAAATATGAACTATCTGTGCAATAGATGCTATAAGGGATATAAACATGGCACGAAAAAGGAAATATTATTATAATATTAATACCATAAAGTTTGGTTCTTTGTTGGACATATTAAGTCTGGAACCAATAGTGAAGCCGTTTCTGATCATCTACAGGAAATCATTCCGAATAAAGAGTTTTCTTGTGATATTCTGGAAACACGGGGTGTGTATGCGTTTTCGCATAGGAATTCACTTTGATGACAAAGCCATTGTTGAGAATCTTACTAACTGGCCTAGTGGCACTGAAATTCTGCCATATATTTTTCGTAAGAAATCGGTCCATCTTCCTCCTACACCATCTCAAATATTTGTTGATGAAGTGGATTATTTAAGAACCAGCAATAATACAGCTAAAATTTTAATTTTTGGGGACTTCAATGTTCCTGAAATTACATAGGTTGATATTGATGGCTATTTTTTGCCCACTACACTACACTACATCTTTGGTCAGCGAAGTTTTAATAAGTGGTATGCAGTTCACTGTCTTAAATCAGATTAACAGAATAGCTAATAATCAGTGTAAACACTTAGACCTACTTTTTTCTGATTTAGAATCACTTGAATTGAAGTCATTAGATCCCAGAATATTCTGGTCAAGGATAATGGATATCACCCGGCTTTGGAATTAGTTTTACATTTAAAAGTACCTGCAAGTATGCCATCTAACAATAAATCTGTGGTATTTCAGTTTAGAAAGGCATCTTACGATGACATAATTAGATTTTTTCAGGAAGTTGACTGGAATTTTGTCCATACTGATCACAATATTAATATTATCGTCAGCGAGTTCTACGAACGAATTAATCTGCTGTTAATCTTTTTATTCCTAAAAAAATATTCTAAACCTAGAAAATTTCCTAAATGATACAATGAGAAACTAATTAAGTTAAAAAATAAATTGCACAGTAAATTCAAGAAATCTAACTCAATGTAGGATTACAATGACTACTCAAATTTGCATCGCCTAAGCAAACATGAAATGAACATATGCTATAATCTTTTCATCAGGAACTTAAAACTAAAATTAAAACCAAGAGCTCTTGGACATATATTAATTCTGTTAGGAATGATGTGGGTATTCCTAATAGGATGAATTATGGTGATGATTTGCTATCCTCATCCCAAGAAATAGTTGATGCTTTCGCTGATCACTTCAGGTCTTGTTATCTACCAAATCTGGATGCCAACAGTGGCTTATGAAATTTTTCTTGTGTGTCTTCATCTGCCGGCTTGTTCAGTCATACATTCACAGCCAATGAAATCATAGATAAGTTAACCAGTCTAGATATTAACAAAAGGGCTGGTCCTGATGGCATAGCCCCACTCTATTGGAAACAATGTTGTATGATACTTGCCGAATTGTTATAAGTTATATGTCAAAAATCCTTTGATTTGGGTATATTTCCGGAACAGTGGAAGAAGTCCTCCCTTTATCCTGTGTACAATAATGGAGATAAAAGTGTTATAGAAAACTACAGAGGAATCTCATTACTCTCTACTGTAGCTAAAATTTTTGAATCGATAGTTTATGATGAATTATTTAACACATTTAAACATGCCTTGGTGAAGCAACAGCATGGTTTTTTCAAAGGCCGATCAACATGCACTAATCTTGCTGTTTACCAGGATTTTCTAGTTAATGCACTGGAAGATGGCAACCAAGTTGATGTGATATATACTGATATATCTAAAGCATTTGATAGGGTGTGCCATAATTTATTGGTGGAGAAGCTGTATGCTTTAGGAATTCAAGGTGTATACCTATATGGATTTCTTCCTATTTGTCTGGCAGATCTCAATACGTACACATTCGAGGTGTTAAATCTAAAGGGATTACTGTGACCTCGGGAGTGCCGCAGGGGTCTCACCTTGGCCCTATATTATTTTTGTTTTTCATAAACGATGTCGTTTCTGTGTTCACATCTACTCAGTGCTTACTTTATGCGGATGACCTCAAGTTCTTTACTTATGCTAATTCATACACGGATTGTTTACGTATTCAGCACGATCTTGATAATTTAGTTTCTTATTGTGAACGTAATTTACTAAGTCTTAATGTTGCCAAGTGTAAAACAATTAGTTTTTACAGATGTAAGAATCCGATCAGATTCATCTATCATATCAACAGTATTCCTCTGGAATTTGTTAACAGTATTTCTGACCTAGGTGTTGTATTTGATCGGGAATTGTCTTTTTCTGATCATATAGATCATATACTGTTTAAATCATTCAGAATGTTAGGTTTCATCAAAAGAAACAGCATAGATCTATTTGACATATGTTCTTTGAAGTTGCTGTATAATGCATTAGTTTTAAGTATTCTAGAATATAATTCTCTTATCTGGTCACCTTATTACAAATGTCACATAGATAGATTACAGCGTGTACAAGATAAATTTATTAAATATCTACTGTGGAAACTTAAGTTTCCTTATGACAACCTTGACCATATAATCAGAAGAAAGTTAGTAGGAATGCTAAGTTTGGAACAGAGACGTAGGAATAATATGGCTTTCTTTATGTATAAGCTTTGGAATAACATTGTTGATAGTGTAGACTTATTAAGTATTATTGGTCTAAGGATAACTCGTAAGAATACAAGGTATAGTGCTGTATTTAGTGAAAGTATGCATAGAACTAACTATGGTTCAACTGATTGTGTTTCAAGGCTATGTAAGACTTACAATAGATTTTTTGTAGAAGTGTACATTTTCAAGTGTAACTACACTGAATTTAAAAACAAAATTTTAGAATTATCTTAATTTAAAGCTTAGTGTACATGTTTTCATTTGTTTTATTTTTTATTATAGTGTGTATCAATTGGAATTATCTGTATATACACACAGATGTAAATAAATAAATATCATCTACCGGTGGACGGAGTATATTGTTCACAAAATAATCATTTATTATGTCTACCTCTTGGAGTTCAGGATGCATAGAATTTCTTTGTTTAAAATGAATTTTGTTATCAGCAAAAATTTTTCATATTTGTTTATGATTTGATCTATATTTTCTTAATTGATTGTTAAAAAAAGCAGTTTTTTCATTCCTAATTGCTTCTGCCGTAAAATTTCTTAGATCTTTGTAGTAATTATAATCGGATGTTTGTTTTGTTCTAACATACTTTAGATGTGCTTTGTCTTTTAATCGTATCATGAGTTTGATCATGTCTGTGATATACGGA
Source organism: Platerodrilus igneus (assembly GCA_036346225.1). Lineage (NCBI taxonomy): Eukaryota > Metazoa > Arthropoda > Insecta > Coleoptera > Lycidae > Platerodrilus > Platerodrilus igneus. Next base: position 803,270 of record JARFIW010001230.1, read on the forward strand.
GGTGTCTTATATGTAAATGTGGTTTTTTTAATTGGGGCATACGTGTCAAAAAGATCTATAACTAGTTTATTGAAATATTCTAATTTGGCATCTAGATCATGTTCTTGGAGAATTTCTGCCCAATTATGGTAAGAAAGATCAGCTTGGAGCATATCTAGATGATATTTTGATAATTCCTATATTCAACTACTGTTGGTTTTGGCTTATGGACTCGGGTGAGAATTTCACAGTATACCATTCTGTGATTTGACATTTAGCATATCATTACCTAAGGTATATTTGTCACTGATTTAGTTAACAGATTCGAACATTAAATTAATTAACGTATTCGTAAACGTGGTGACTGCGACTGCAATTATTATTGTGTATAAAGAAGGTACTCATAAATAATTGTGAGCTTCATTTCTAAGTTTCTACATCTGAAGCTACAACCGCCTCTTCAATAAAAATCGCTTGGGTTTCACCGTGCTGAAAGTGGTTTGAATATTAACATTGTTTGGTCTACATGCTGATAATCATCGAATAACGCTTACGTTACCTGCTGTCTGTGTTTTCTTAAGGGTCTGAAGATATGCTTAATTTTTACAATAGATTACTTTATGTTTAGGTTCACCAACGTCGGTACACTTAAGGATTTTTGTTACTCCAGATTAAATTAGCTTATTCTGAATTTGCTCCGAATGTTTCCGGGAATTTTGTTTTGAATTACGTGTAAATGTTAAATGTCAATTAAAGTTAACTGTATTTAGACAGCGTTTTGTTGCAAGTTGAATTCTAGAGTTTACTCCTACCCGAATCCCCCCTGTTTGATAAGAGCCTGTTTATTGGCAGTGTTCATTGGCGCCCAAAGTACGTAGGGCGGAGAGATTTGAAATTTTGAGTTGCAATACGATTCATAGTATTACAGGGATGCGATATGTTAGTTTAGAAAAGGAAATTTGGGGGATTTTATTGAAGTGAAATTTTGTAAAAATGTCTGGGCGTAAAACAAAATTGAATAAGAGAAATAAAGGGGATTCAGAGGAGTAACGAGAGGATTCATTGATAATTTTGACTAAATTAATGAAAGAAATTAGCGGTAATTTGCAAAAAAATAATATGGTTTTAAATGAAAATTTGGCAGCATTGTTTCAAAATGGGACGCAATTAATTAAAAATATGAATGAGGTTAAAGGGTGTTTGGAAAGTAAGAAGGATACAAATTTTTCTTCGAAATCAAAGAACAGATCAGAAAATGAATATAAACCGGACAAGCCAGTGGTGTCGAGTAATGTGGGAAACCCTCATTATTTAGCTATGTGGAAGGAACTGGGGGGTGGTTCGGTTCAATTTAGGCCGGAAGGCAAGTTAAATCGCTTGATGTTTATTAATTAATTAATGTCGCTGTTCAAGGAGGTGGAAGTCCCCGAAGGGAAACAGCGTTGGCAGTTAGTGCTTTAAGAGGTTCGTCGGCGCATTGAGGTGAAATTAAGCAGGGGTCCTGAAGGAACTTTACAGATTTTAAAAGTATGTTCTTAGAAAAGTACTGGGATAGACAAAAGCAGAGAGAAGCTTCCAAGAATATTAAAATACGGAGTATTTGATCAGGGTTCTAGAGCTGATTATTTTCTTAAGCAGGTATGCGAAGCTAATTATTTAGATTATGCATTAAGTGACGAGGAAATTATAGAAATGTTGGTGGGTCATTTTGATGGCAATGTTAGACGAGGGATCGTTAGCTTGGGTATGAAATCTATAGACGAGGTTGAAGCGTATTTAAGTAAAGTGAATAATGCCAAAGTTAACAAACGCGATGATCGCAGAAACCGAGGGGCTGTACAGCGGCCTAGTAATGCTGCTAGGGTTTGGTAGAGGTGAAGATAGAGAAACGAATTTTAATGAGAATCGCGGCAGGTCGAATGGCTCATAGTACAAGAGAATCGTGGTTGGGAGTTGAGAAATGAGGAAAAGTAGGGACGAAGGAATGGACCAGAAAGTCGTCGGAACCGGGAACAGGAGCTTTGAATTGTGGTTACTATGGCTCAACAATATGCTTTGTTTAATGGTAGCTACTAGGATCTACTGGTAGAAACTGAGCGCACCATCAAAAGTAGAGGTATTACCAATTATTGCAGCGGAGGTAGGTGTAAAAGTGGACGTTTTAGTGGCTAGCGGGGCGATGATGAGTTGTATCAGCAAAGAATTACTAATAAAAATTGGAGAACGGAGGGTTAAAACATCAATTTTGCCAGTCAATGGAGTAACAGTGGTGGGAGCTTTCCAGAATAAACGGCAGCCAATCGGGGAACAAATTTATTTAAACTTGGTAGTTGATGGAACTAGTTTTGAAATGGGTTGCATTATTGTGCCAAAATTGATACGGGAAGTGATTTTGGGGTGTGATTTTTTAAATCAATTTTCTATAATGTTAGATTTTAAGCAAGGTAGGGCGTTAGGAAATTTTGATAAGGAAAGGGTTTTCTACTTTTAGACTTGTAATAGGGGGATAAAAGCTAGAGAAGTATGTGAAATAGGGATACAATGGGAACGCGCACAAACTGTTAAAATGACAACGGTTCAACCACATTATTCTGAAAAAATCGAGCAAAAAAGCCGAAATTAGGAAAGTAGTACAGGAAGCTGAAAGATTGGACGAACGGGAAAAAATGGAATTGAGCAATTTATTGTTAGGTTATTCCAACATTTTTTCCGAAAAGCCCGGGTTAACGGCACTATATCAACATGAAATATTTCTAAAAGACCGGACAGTTTTTTTAAAAAAAAGCTAGCCAGTAGCTTAAGTTCATAAGATTGAGGCAAAACGGCAGATATGGGGTGCTATACGTAAAACACAAACGCAATATATAAGTCCATTAGTGGTTGTTGCCAAAAAGGATAGTAGTATACGTTTTTGTTTGGATGTCCGATTACTAAACAGGAGGAAGGTGAAAGATCACGTCCTTCCACCCATCCCTAATGAACTTCAGTTCAGATTTTTCCAGGAGAGTATTTAATAACCTTAGACCTCACAGCCAGTTACTGGTAATTTTCTATTAAAGCAGAGGACCGGAAATATACCGAAATTTCATTTGAAGGGGAAACTTACGCCTTCAATCTCCTATCTTTTGTGTTATTTACGTCTGTGGGAAGTGTTATTAGAGGACTTCGGGAAATTTTGTGTGGAGTTGACGGTTTTGTGATTAACTATGTAGACGATTTGTTAGAGTTGTCTCCTAGTTTTGATGAGCATTTACGTCATCTTCAGATTATTTTTGAAAAATTCCGAAATGCGGGTTCGACAGTAAAATTATGCAAATGTCGATTTGTGCAGGAAAAGGTTGAGTTTTATGACATATTTTAACTCCTACTGGAATAAGTATGAACCCCAAGCGTGTGTCCATTATTTAAGAATTTAGAGCACCCAAGAATATACGCAAGCTGAATCATTTTTGGAGCTTGTTAATTACGATCGTCGGTTTTGTAAGGATTTTGCTTTACTTACAGTACCGTTATTAGGTGGACTTAGAGAAGATGTACCGTGGCAATGGGGGGTGGCCGAACAAGAAGCGTTTCATAAAATTAAATCGGCATTTTTGGAGGTAACGATGCAAAGACACCCTGGCCCTACATTACGCTTTTATTTGAGGATGGATTGCTCGCATTATGGTATAAGTGCTATCTTTATCAAATTAACAGTGATAAAGATGTTCAGGTTGTTGCATAATTTAGTCGAACTCTAAAGGGTGCCGAGTTAAGATATACGGTGACCGAAGAGGAGATGCTGGCCATAGTTGTTGCATTGAGACAGTGGAGGACGTTAATTTTGGGGCGCGAGCTAACCATGGTTACAGACCATAAAGCGTTGTCTTTTATGATGAACTGCAAATTGTTGAACTTGCGTTTAATAAGATGGATTTTGTTTGTTCAAGAATATTCTTTTGATATTGAACATTGTCGAAAAGCCGAAAATATAATTGCCGATACACTTTCGCGTTTTCCAATTGGCGCGGAAGGTGAAAGGGAGGTTGTAGAAGTATTGGATAGGATGCGTGTTCCGATTTTTGCGAAAAAAATTTAAAAGTATTTTACAAGAGAAGGATGAGTTCTGCCAGAAAGTGTTACATGCCGAAAATCGATCATGTGAACATTTCTAATTTTAGTTTAAATTTGTAAAGGAATTCGCGCCAATATGTTAAAAGACTTGTGCGTGCATTTCCGCCCCTTCAGATAGTTGCGTCGGCGCCCGGGAATGCGCAGACGCGGAGTGGGGAAGTGAGTGGTGATTTCCGTCACGTCAGGGACTAATAAACCACCAAACGTCGAACCGGGCGGTTATCTGTGTGTGCCTTTTATCTTGCCTTCTCTTTTAGGATGTAGGTTTCCCTTTGTCTCTTGTACCTGTTATCGCTCCCTACCTTATTCCTTTACCGTTCCGCTACAGAAGAGAGAAGACAACCCAATTTGACATCAACGGGGGCAAAGGACGACCCATGCCCACAACGCCCAACTGCCGCCAAAATAGCTGCAATGTAATGAAGAGCTCCACAGTTTACGTGAGTACATTTTGTCTGTTCCTATAATCGCAATAAACATTTTTTGCATGTGATATAGTAATTTGAAATATAGACATGACGTAACCCCTTATTGCGCAATATTACGTACGTATTCATTATGTTGTCAACTTTCGTAGTGGTTCTTATCACTTAACGCCGGGACTTTAAAAGTTTACCTTTGAATAGGGTAGAGTATAACAGTGGCACCTCACGTTGGGCGCCACTGTTACACCCCAAGTATAAACTTTGTATTCCAAAAAGCATGATAGTAGCGTTGGTACTGGAGGAGTATGAAGAACATGGCCACTTTGGCGCTGAGAAATGCTTTCAATACTTATGCAAGTATTATTTCTTTTTAAAAGTGCGTAAAATCGTAAGAAAATTGGTAGATGAGTGCGATTTGTCAAAAATTGAAATGGAGTAAGAGTTGTCATGAAGAAATGCATAGCATTATACCTAATTGTCCTAATGATATGGCGTTTATTGACTTAATTGGTCCCCTTCCTAAAACCAAGGGTGGATCGACACTAATTTTAGTCGTTACTAATGGTTTTAGCAAACATGTAAGATTATATGCTCTTAAAAGAGGGACTACGTGCAATATTTTGAGATGGTTAGTAAAAAAATATTTTGTCGTGTAGGAAAACTGAGAAAAATTTGGACATAAGGGCACGTGTTTTTTGAGTAAACTCTGGAATACTACCTTGAGGGACGGTGTTGAAATAATACATACTTCGGCCTATTTTCCTCAGGGAAACTTAAACGAGAGGACTAATAAAGAATGTTCGGCTATTGTGGGCTTTTGTTTTTGACAAACATACCAGGTGGAGTAATGTATTGCAGGAAGTTGAAACTTTGTGGAATGATGTAATACACGAGAACACTGGTTTTACACCGAACGAAGTTCGTCCATTTTGGTCGTTCCAGGCAAAATAAGTTTTTATGAAATATTAATTATCCGAGCCAATCTAGGATTCCAAACTTTGTGTTTTTAGCTAAGGAAAAATTACAATCTAAGGCAGAGAAGCGGACTTTGCATAAACGGGAAATACGCCATTTAACGTTGGGGATAAGGTGCTGGTTAGAACGCACCCAATTTCAAGCGGTGAAGATAGAGAAATAAAAAAATTTTTTCTGCTGTATCGTGGACCTGCCACGGTAACTGAGATAATAAATCCGAATTCTTATAGGATGGTCGAAGACGCTACTGGGTTATCCGTGGTGATTCAAAATATTTATAATTTAAAACCATATGTAATTCCAGGGCGTGACGTAGAGACGGGTGACCTATGGAGTTAAATTCGTATCCTGGGGTTCAATTTAACTGGGGGGCAAAGTACTCCGAGTTTACTTTATTTATGTTTATTTTCTTTTATTTGCCTTATATTTCTAAAGTAATCTATGCCTATGGCATTAATGTTCACTTGTTTATTGGGTTAAGACAAGTATTTTGATTATGTAGTGGTATACTAAGAATGTGGTGACTGGATGTATAAGAGTTGATGAGGTGCACTTGGACTAAAGTGGATTGAAGGAAGACGCGATTCGGTGTTTGTGCGGTGGAGACGTTTCGCAGACCCGGGAACATCTCAGTTCTATAAAATGAATATCAGATTGTGAAAGTATCTGAAATTGAACGCTATTGACAGGTAGAGCTATTATAATTTACCTAAGGTATATTCGTCACTGATTTAGTTAACAAATTCGAACATTAAATTAACGTATTCGTAATCTGTGACCTTCAATTAGGTTTCTACATCTGAAGCTACAACCGTCTCTTCAACAAAAATTGCTTGGGTTTCACCGTGCTCAAAGTGGTTTGAATATTAACATTGTTTGGTTTACGTGCTGATAATTATCGAATAACGCTTACGTCACCTGCCGTCTGTGTTTTGCTTAATGGTCTAAAGATATGCTTAATTTTTAGAAAGGTTGACCAACGTCGGTACTCTCTTGTGTAGTACTTACGTAAGGATTTTTGTTATTCCAGATTAAATTAGCTTATTCTGAATTTGCTCTGGATGTTTCCGGGAATTTCGTTTTGAATTACGTGTAAATGTTAATTAAAGTTAATTGTATTTAGACAGCGTTTTGTTGCAACTTGAATTCTAGAGTCTACTCCTACCCGAATACATATACCCCCTCCCTCGGATTAATAAGAGCATGTTTATTGGCAGTGTTCAAACAACTTAACCATGTTAATCACATGAAAGGATAAAAAATAATCCAAAACGTTGTGATCAATAAATAAATTCTTAATTTCGAACCATTTCAAACGACATCATCCTAAAAGTTAACATCCTTTCTAACAATAGTCGTTCGTAACCAATATACAAATATCGTGTGGCCTCTAAAGGAAGGTATGTTTTAACAACCTCTAGAAAACTAACCACAATAGCTATCAAATATTTATTTAGAATATAAGATAAAGAATAGAGATTTAAGTTTTGAAGATCACATCGCCCAAGTGACTTCCTCTACAGTGTACATATTTTTCCAAACAGGCCCATACATTCTGCAAAACACAAGTACGGGTATGATGCGAAATTCCTGCAATTTCGTGTCGAATATTCAACTTTAGGTGAGCGATTTGTGAAAAATTTTAATATCATAAGAAAAAATCCGCTGGAGTTAAATCAGGACTACGTGGACGCCATGAAATGTCCCCTCGCCTCGAGATTAATTTGTGGAGAAATATTTCCTTCAATTTTTGGATGATAGCATCTGCTGTGTGACTTGCAACACCGACCTGTTAAAACCACATATTTCTATTATAATTTGTTACATGCCGAAAATTAAGTATAATTATTAGTATAAATATGTGAGTGAATTCCCGCCCCTATTTAATATAGACTTGTTCATTTCCGTCATTTCGGACAGTTGCGTTTGCGCAAAAGAATGCGCTGGCGCGAGTGCGCAGTGTGTAATACGACATTATTAGCCACGAGACTTTGAAGCTGGTAACAGCTACCGGTGTGTTTTTGTCTTTTCTCTTTTTAGGATGTAGGTTCTGATATCTTACCTTCTATCGTACCTCTACCTTTATCCTTTCGCCCTTCTTACGAACGACGAAAGAGGAGGGACAAATAAATCTGGATCAACAATAGCGTGATGGACCCACAAGGAGATGGCCCTGAAATTTAACTGCAAGGCGCGTTTTAAGTGAGTACATTGCTTTATCTAAAACCTATAAGTTTTGATAGCCCGTCTCTGTGTTTCGGAGTTGGGGGCGCGGGCGGGTGGTGGTTCGGTGGAGAATTTTTGCGTGTGTTGCATAGGCCGGTTTTTATCGCGAAAAACCGATAAATTGAGAAGAAATAAGGGTTTTCCGGGAAAAACGACATATTCGCTAACGTGTTAAAAAGCTTAGATCCCTCAAAAATTTCCGATCTCAAAGGCCGAACGAGCCGTGCGACGAGGTCGCCAACTGCTCAGTTAGCGTTGGTACGAGAGAAGGAAGATCGAGTTGGTTTCCAAATTTCATATTCGGACGTTAAAAAATATCTAATATATACCAAACAATGCTATTCGTATTCTAAAACCTAAATTATTAACAGTTTGCCAGCTGGTACTATAGTATTTTCTTAAAACAGTTATTAAAATTTGTATAATTACTTCAAGAAACGTCAAACAGGTAGCGAAATCCGACGGAAGCGAACGAATATGTACCTTTAAAATCTATGATTACACACTTCTTTTCAAATTTAAACCAATATCGCTTAGGAGTACCGATAATTGACTAAAATTATACGAAAACATCGTTTTTTAATATACACCAGCTATTTATTTGAAAAATAATTACTTATCACATTTGACGTTTATTTACGGAGTCGCCCAAACAATAACACTAGACCGTAATTTATTCCTAAGACGATGTATTTCTTATGTGGCATTAAGTATTGCAAGTGTACAACCAACGCGATTTCAATAAACATCACCTCCATGATGCAAGCCTAACATCTCTGGCTACGAATCGTAAGAGTTCGATACCGTACGGCTAACAGCTACGACGTACTGTAGAGCGCTCTGCGAATTATCAAGTTATAATTTGTGTATTAGTTGAAAATATAGAATACTTACTGTGATTATATCTGTATAAACGTGGGCTACATCAACTGTGTTAAAAGTTCCATTGGGGTAGGGTACTAGAGAAAAAGGACTCGCATTAATTTAATTTAAATTGGACATATGTCAAATTGGACATATGTCAACCTTGACAAATGACCAAAATGAAGACTGTGCATCAAACCCTGAACTACAAATAAGTCAAAAAGATGTATCAATGAATAATGGTGCAACTGATATGAATAAGAATAGGAGAAGAGAAAAATATAATAAATACATTAATCAAGCACTGCTAAAAGGGCCAACTAAACACTTGCCAAACACACCAGAAATGACACAGCCTAACGTGCAAACTACTGATAGTATAACTAATAGAAAAACAGTATACAGACACTTATTTACTAGTTTATACTTTAAATTAAGACTTGTATCATTGTAAACGTGTTTGGTATTTGATACAATTTGCAGCGTAATTATGTTGTAATAATATACAATTGCGCAATATTGCGAAACGTGGTCCGTGGCAGTGGTGCCAAGCGTATCAAATTTGGAACTTATTTCAGTGTTGTAACCAGAAAATTAGTCACGGTTACAACAGTCATAAAAATAAGCACTACCATGTCATTCCAACCCAAACCGTAACCTTTGCCGAGTGAAGCGGTTGCTGATACTTCTAACAGGGATTCTCTGGGCCCAATAGCAACAATTTTGGTTGTCAACAGAGCCATTAAGTTAAAGATCTTACAAAATGTGGAAATTTTGGAATTGGTCGAATATTTCGCATGCAAAATGTAGGCGTAAGACAATGTTCAACTCCAACTCCACCACTAACTACAGATAAGGGTGTAATTAACTTCAGGTCATGATGTAAAATGTATTGCGCAGTTGTTTGTCCTAATCCAAGAGTCACCGCCACTTACAAGTTGACATTCTTGGTTCTACGTATACAGATACCTTTACATGGTCAAACCTTTGCGCATCCTTGAGATACATCGTGTTGATTGTGTTGTTTTAAACCCCTTGCCTAATCAAATTAGTGCTAAAATAGCGGTTAATGTTATCCAAACCATATTTGGATCGCAATCAACGGCGAACAGTTCCATACGCAACCATATTCTCATAAAACATGCCGTTCTCCTGTGTAAATACTCATAACAACTACCATTTCTGTAACCACGCTACACATTAACAATACCATGGCGACACACTCACGAGCGTTTAGGAATTACAGCTGTTTCAGAACTGAATTTCTTTATGGGCTACTCATCCGTGGTTCAACAGAACAAACTAAAAATACTTTGAAATCAGCCACAAGGCCTAAGTAAAATAAGCTAGATAAACATGCACAATCAAATAAATAAATATTTTAATAAAGATTAGCTATGCACTATGTAGTAACTATAGTTCAAGTACACTATTCCCATCAGTTAACTATTTTCTAGAACGTCAATTTATTTCTTCATTTGTAAGGCACTTTCTTATAAACTCGCAAATACTTTTTACATAATCTTCTTTATGAGTTATGTAATGTCGAACATGTGCGCTATCTTTGAAACATAAACTAGAAATATCGACACCCATATTTTTTCTTATAACTATAAACTCTTCGACTTCCTAAAAGCATTTGTGTTAATAAAGTTGTTTACTGATAACAAGCGCAATAGTACATTGTAGAATACTAAATTATCAGACATCGAATACACGATGAACTGAGGACATACATTCCTTTGCCTTCGCAAATATCTAAACGGGTCTACGTCAATTTGGGAGTTTCGGAAAATGTAATCCTTTAGAATCTAAAAATGAGAGGTGTACAATAAATTATAGTTGTAATTTTTATACTTACGTCATAATACCATAACAGCCATAGAAATACTGTAATTACAGTCGTAATCGACCAATTATAGATGGCATTTCCACCAACCACCGTAGATATCGCCCTGTAGAAGCTAAGAATATTAGGCCCTCCTGGACATGAATCAAATATAACACCTGCTACCTGCAATATAAAATACGTTGAAGCTGTTTAGTAGTAAAAACAAATAAAATTGCTATTTGCAGTACATGAAAAATAAATACAATGACTTGCGACGTTCCATTTCCAAATATTATTGATTGATTGATCGATGTATATTTGTACTCGGATAAAAAATGGTGTAACAATTTTATTTTCAATAATAATTGTTTGCATATAATTTCAAGAATAATGTAACAATTTTATTAATAATAATTATTATTTGCACTCAACTTCAAAAGTAATACGCTAAGCCTGCATCGTTCCTTAGTAATCTAGTTATATTCAGATATCTGTGTCGTATAAAGCTATTTGCAAGCACATCTCTGTTTGATTGTTTCATTCCCCTCCTGACGGCGCGACCGCTCGGCCCTGGTTGTGAGATAGTCGGGCACAGGCGATAGCGATATCAACATGTACCTTTGGCTGGAGGCCGGCAATCTTCGAATCCATTTCAAATGGTGAAGATATCTTCGAATAACGGTTGGTAATGTATATATTATACAAACTTATGTAATTTGAGGTAATTTATTTAGCGCGACACGTAAGATGCAACTTTTAGAAGGACACAGAAGGACACACGTAAGATGCAACCTTTAGAAGGTGACATAATTCAACTTTGAGAGCACGACTGCTGCAGAATGTAATGCGACAGGATATGATTCGACACGTGGAACGTAACAAATATTACTCGACAGGAATAATAGATTTAAACTTTGCCTAACAAGAAATTTGTCTAGGAAGGAATTATAGAAGTTGATTTGGATGAAGTCGTTTCAAATTGCAAACGCTATTATCTTTGCTTGAAGAACGGGGATCCCGTCTTACTTTGTCGTAAAGCGACAATTGCAGTTTTGGTTCGTAGATAGCTATAAGTTTTTTTTGCATGTGTTTCAAAACTTGGAACACGTTAACTTGCTTTGATGCTTAATACACATAAATTATAAAAGTTTCAACTAATTGTTGAGCTGGTTTTACAAGTTGTAAAACGAAAGTTTACCGAATTAGTGTTCTAAAAAAACATGCTTTGCTCCATATGAACCGTCGGTAATGCCAACAGGTGTTTCCGACATAATATTTTTCTACTTTGTACAGCTGACAGATGTTGCCTTAAAAGCAAATGCTTTGAGCAGCTGTAATGCAATTTAAATAAACATGCCTATTTTTGTGATCAGCTTTATCTACACTTAGATTATTATACGTAATTTTGAAAGCTCGAATGCTGATATTGTTAGGAGCTATTAATTTGTTATCTACCTGAAAAGATCTGCCCAGGTTAGAATTCTATTTGTACAACAAGTTCATGTTTAAAGTAAAGTTGCTTGATGAATAATAATAAAGACAAACAGGAAAGTTAAAAGTTTAAGATTGATGCAGTTAATGATAAAATTTTTTTGTTACAAGTTATATTATTTTAAAAGAGTTCTTTTAGTAAACAATTAGTTCAAAATTAAAGATTTTTTATTTTGATCAAGTGCGATCAAATCTAATTACATAAAGCTAAAACCCTTCTGAGTAATAAATTGATGCCAATTTTATATTGGAAATACTTTTTTATTATTTCTTTATGTATTTTTGCAGGACACAAATGGTGTTCCACTTTTTTATTTATTTAACTATCACAATTTCTTACTGCGTCTTATTTTGTTAAGACAGGTTTTTGTCAACGAAGGTGATAATTTTTTTCTTTGGGTCTACACGTCCGCCCTTAGAACTGTGCTATGCAATTATCGTAATTACATCAGGACTTGGTGGTGCCTATTTGATTTAGCTTAACTTTGATTTGCAAACAGAATTCGACTTACCCCCCCATTTCTCATTGCTCTACCCAGGAATAGACCCCTAGCTTTGTCGGAAGATTTTTGGAAAAATAAGTATTACTGACGCCACGCCCATAAAACAAAAAAAAAAAACGTTTCACTGGCGTTTACAACGTGGTCCTGTCAGTGAGAACAAAAAATAAAGTTACAATGGTAGTTACACTGATCACAAATAACAAATTAACAGACCTTATAAGAAAGTGCTACACCTAATGTTCTGGCGATCTCGATCGAGAGAAGCTTATGCACTTCTAGCTTGATGGTGACATAATTTTGTCTGGAGATGGGTAGCTCACGTATAGTGAACGAAAATTAATTTGTTAATTATTTTACAAAGAGAAAAGCAGCTCATCAAATAGAAGGCAATCACACTGGCACATTTCTCTTTGCAAAGATCTTGAATTATAATGCCATCTTCATTAAAACATCGGAGATTTGAAGAAAATTATGTCACCATCAAGCTAGAAGCGCATAAGCTTCTGTCAACCGATATCCTCAGTAACATTAGGTGTAGCACTTTCTTAGAAGGTCCGCTAATGTTATAGTAGGTAATAGGTCATTTGTTATTCGCACCTTAGTTGTCATAGACTAGTTGATATTATTAAATTTTGTCTGACAATGTCATCTTCACTAAGATCTGAGATTTGAAGAAGTTTCCGATAGTTAGTTGTGTACATTCGAATATAGGGGGCGTATGAAAAATGTTTTGTATATATTAATACACTACGATTCCTTTATAATTCAAGATTTTTGATGGTTGTTTTGTAAAGAGAAATGTGCCAGTCTTATGAGCGAAACCGGTCATTGGCTTTTCTCTTTGAAAAAGGTGTGCCATGCTGTTGCTACCAGCCTAATAGCTTTTTGTTAGTACCCCCCCCCCCCCCAAGATAAGGACTTTTTTGATGCCACTGTAGCTGGTCCCGAATACCAAAGAAATACTTCTTAATTTCGGGATCTTTTGCCGAGAACTGAAGACTGGTAAAAATTAGAACTTTATCGTCGGGTTTAAATATTACAATTTTTTTTTATTTTCATCATGACGCCGCTTTCGTTTTTCCACCCATCACCTCGACCGATTATGAGCTAAAGCCAACAATTCTTGTTTATTTTTACCAAGGGATGAAGTTTTTGGACTGTACTAAATACAAATTGGAAAGCGTTTTACGACACTACTGTTGCTGGTTCCGAATACAAAAGAAAAACTTCTTAATTTCGTGATCTTCTGCCGAGGACGTTCTTACAATTTAAAAGTTCATAATTACAATTCCGCAAGCGCGGATTACTAGACACAACGGCAGTTGGTAGCGCTAATCTTTATACAGATTTTGGCGCGCCCATCTGTCAATGACGTCACCACTATACAAATTAAATGCGCAATTGACGGAAAATATATGTAAATTCACAAACAATTATGACAATAAGGTACTCACATAAACAGGTCCAGATTTCCACGAAGTACGCCAAGCGAACTTTAAGATGGCTGGACCAGATCTCAGGGCTCCATTCTGGAGTGTTTAAAGATGGTGCTCCGATTCGTTCCCCGGGTCGTGGGCTGCTCCAAGGTCGTATCAAATTCCTATATGTAGCGGAACGATAAGGAATCATGGAATAAGAGGCGACAAACAGATAAGCAAGGCAAGGATCTACATAAATATAAGATAAAGACACGATACGATACCTGACACGACCACACTGTTCGAAGTTTTCAGGCCAACAGCCACGTTACAGAGTTCACCGGAAAAAACCCCACTTTTTCTCCTTTCACGCGTCGGCGAGAAATTATTCGTCCAACCCACTTTTGACGTAACGGAAATACACGCCAAGTCTTTTGAATTTTAAGGCGCGAAAACTTCCGCACATCAAAATTAAGCTAAAAAAATGTTTAAGTGCCAATTTGGCACGTAACAACGTTACGAATTATCATTTTCCTTAAAACCAATTGACTGTTTTACAAACTTATTGATATTTGCTAGTATAAGAGAAAATTTTATTATTTTATTAATTTATGTACAAAATTTTATTTTATGCCATTTAACGAAAATAATTCACTTGTATATTAAGGAATTGTTTTCAAATACGAAAGATTATTTTTAAAGCAAAAGAGACTTGATTTTAAAAGAGATTTCTAAAGCAAAAGAGAATTTGTTTTGAAACAAGAGAATTTTTAGAACAAAATAGTACAAACGATTATTACGAATTATTACCAAAATAACTAGCGCAAAATTATTAAATTAATACCAAACGGAAACGGAAACGAATTATTCCAGTTTTAAACTTCATCAAAATTCTATAATTCAAACACCTCAATTAGAGAAATGACTATTTAAAATTTAACCTTCAAAGCATTTCTATAAATTAAAGAAACGCACTTTGCATTACAATCTATTAATAAATTAATCCACGAAGTAAAACAAAGCGCTTTGTTGATTTACGTTTTGGTTGAATCTTGGTTGAAATGCAAATTTGAATTAAACGTTGATTTTGGAAATTGTTTATATTGATTATTAAAATTTGGGTTATTAATTCGCGGTTGATTCATTAGTGGTGTGAATTTTGGTTGGGTGGTTGTTTGTCTCGCGGCTTGTATAGTTTTTATTGGTGAATAAATTTTATTTGCGTTGCGGTTGTATAGTCTGTTTCGGTAATACATTACATTTTCTTCTTCTATTATCATGTTCATAGCTTCTTCTACGTTTTGGGGACATTGGAATCT
This sequence comes from Platerodrilus igneus, assembly GCA_036346225.1. Lineage (NCBI taxonomy): Eukaryota > Metazoa > Arthropoda > Insecta > Coleoptera > Lycidae > Platerodrilus > Platerodrilus igneus. The sequence continues at coordinate 818,414 of JARFIW010001230.1, forward strand.
GATCTTGTCTGATAGCCGTTCTGGTAAGGTGTTTATATATGTGTCCAGTGCCATTTCGTCATACATTTTCGTTTTTAAATGTCGAATATTTTGATCGGGTTCTTCGATTTTTAATTTTGTTAGGATTAGACTTCTCACGTCTTGACATTTCATTCCGAATTAATACGGGGATTGGTTATTTTCCATTCTGAGGTTTATCAGGTCGACTACAAGGCATTTTATATTACGTTGGTCACCAAAATATGCAATTAGTATGCGTTTAAAGTCCTGCCATCCTTCAAAGTCATCTCGGCTGGCAATTGGTGTTAGTGCCCGGCCGGTCAGTTTATTTATTATTAGGCGTTAGAGTAATACATTTCTTTCGTTATCTCCAGGTTTGTAGAAGGTTTTCAAAAATATTTCGCAAGCAGCAATGAAATTCCCAAGATGTGCTTGCTCTCCATTAAAAATAGGAATCGTCTCAAGATAAATCTTTATGTCTAAAGTCTTTTGGTTAAGGGTTGCTTTCGCTTTTACTCCGTTTCAAATTTTGTAAAAATTGAAATTTATTTCGCGGTTTGTACTGTTACTTTTGGTTGGGTTTATTAATTTTTAGTTTGAAGTGAGTTGAGTTATTTAAAGAATCGTAGTTGCTTATAGTTGTACTTAGTTACACGGTGCAGTAATTAATTCGTGGAATTTATGCTCGATAATGTCGGGTTGCTTGCTGTCGCCTTGAATTCGTTTATTTTTTTACTTCGCGAATGTTAATTTTATTGTAAGTTTGCTTTCTGAAAGGTTTTCGATGTGAATGAATAAGTTCTCCCGGTAATTTACTTTACGTCAGTCAAGACCTTTTTATTTTTAATTCTACTGATTTTATTAAGTCTGTAATAATTATCGTTTATCCGTGGGTGTTGTATTTTTATAACTGTCTAAGATATTTCCTGTCTCGTCACCTTTGAGTTTTAATTTTAGTTGCAAGTTTTCAGTTAATTACCTTGTTCAATGTTGCCTGTTGCAATTAATACAATGTTCCTTTGTCTACTGTATATTTTGTTAGTCTCTTGATAATTTTAATTGCGTAAATGCTTTTGTATAGTGTACAATTATATTTATTGGAGTTATTAATACTTTTCTGAAGGAATTGTTTTCAGTCAGTGTGGGGATTAATAGTTTGCGTCTTTAATTCATTAATTACTGCATACAATGTTACGTTTAATAATTGTATTTCGTTATATTTAGATATTGCGATGCGTTTTCGAATGAATCTTTTTAGTAGTTGCTTTGCTATACTTAGCTTTTCGTACTAAAATAGCTTTTAATAACGTTGCGTTGGATGTATGATGTTTTATTCACTGATTACTTCCGGTCTTATCTTATGTAGGAATTGCACGCTTGTTTTAATTAATAATGGTTTAAGTTAATAATAGATTGCAGAGTGTGTTTCTGTAATTTATAGAGGTGTGATAAAAGGTCAAGTTTTAAAGTCTTTTCTGTAATTGAGTTGTTTTAATAGTAGAATTTTGATAAAGTTTAAGCCTGTAATAAATCGTTTCTGTTACCGCTTGTTTGTAAGAATTGCGTTTAACTTTTGGTATTAAATGATGGAGTTAATTGCATTCTATTTACGTTTGCTGAATTAAACCGTTGTGTTTTCGTATTAATAAGTATTCGTACTTCAGTTACGTTTGGTATTAATGTATTAATTGTGCACCAGCTATTTTTGTATCGGTTTGTTTAATAATTGTAATAATTGTATGTACTATTCAGTTCTAAAAATTCTTTCGTTTCAAAACAAAAATCTCTTAAAAATCAAGTCTCTTTTGCTTTAAAAATCTCTTTCGTGCTTGAAAACAATTCTCTTAATATATAAATAAATTATTTTCATTAAATGGCATAAAATTGCAATAATAATATAGAGTAGTTCACACATAGTGAACGAAAATTAATTTGTTGATTATTTTACAAAGAGAAAAGCAGCCCATCAGATAGAAGGCAATCAGACTGGCGCATTTCTCTTTGCAAAACAACCAACAAAGATCTTGAATTATAATGCCATCTTCACTAAAATATCAGAGATATGAAGAAAATTATGTCAGCATCAAGCGTATAAGCTTCTGTCGACCGAGATCCCTAGTAACATTAGGTGTAGTACTTTCTTAGAAGGTCTGCTAATGTTATAGTAAGTAATAGTTCATTTATTATTCCTACCTTAGTTGTCATAGACTAGTTAATATTATTAAATTGTGTCTGGCAATGTCATCTTCACTAAGATATCAGAGTTTTGAAGAAGTTTCCGATAGTTACTTGTGTACATTCGAGTACATATTAATACACTACGATTCCTTTATAATTCAAGATTTATCTTGGTTATTTTGCAAAGAGAAATGTGCCAGTCTTATGAACAAAATCGGTCATTAGCTTTTCTCGTTGTAAAATAATCAACAAAATAATTTTCGTTCACTGTACTTGAACTACTCATCTTCATACAAAATTATATACACTTATCACAGTTATAAATATTATAGAAACATGCAACGTTTGTACCTGGAACTAACTGTAATTTTCAAGAGACCTTTTGCAGGTGCCTTATTCAGGAAATAAAATATTTATCAACATAAACACATCTAACGGTAAAACTAAAATAAATAGTGGGTTCAATCGCTGGTATGAAAATAATACAATGCTTACAATAATGAACTTTGGGGCTACAAGGGTAACTTATATTAGCAAATTAAAGTTAAATCACCCAAAGATATAACCATTAATCATTCTCACGGGAGGGGAAGGGCAGATGCATGCCCTGCTGCTGCAACCAGCCTAATAGCTTTTTTGTGTGTAAAATTTCTTACTAATTCATTTTGTCATTTTGAGAACCGAATAAGCCACCCCTCAAGATTTTTTGACGCCACTGAAACTGGTTCCGAATATCAAAGAAATACTTCTTAATTTCGAGATCTTTTGCCCAGAACTGCAGACTGGTAAAAATTAGCACCTTGTCGTCAGGTTTAAATACAATATTTTTTTTATATTTTTTATCATGACAATCCTTTCGTTTTTCCACCCTTGACCTCGACCGATTATGAGCTAAAGCCAACAATTCTTGTTTTATTTTTTCCAAGGGATGAAGTTTTTGGACTGCACTAAATACAAATTGGGACCTTTTTTCGACACCATTGCTGCTGGTTTCGAATACAAAAGAAAAACTAAATTTCATGATCTTCTGCTGAGGACGTTACAAATTAACACCTTGTCGCTAGGGTTAAATCCTATACTCTTTTAATTTTCATCACGGCGGTGCTTTTGCTTTTCCACCCTTGACCTCAACTGATTACGCGCTAAAACCCACAATTCTTGTTTATTTTTACCAAGGGATGAAATTTTTGGACTGCACTAAATACAAATTGGGACCTTTTTTCGCCACCACTGTTGCTGGTCCCGAGTACAAAAGAAAAAACTTCTTAATTTTGCGAACTTCTGCCAAGGACGTAACGAATTAGCACCTTGTCGCTAGGTTTAAATCCTATACTTTTTTACTTTCATCATGATGGTGCTTTGGTTTTTTCCACCCTTGACTTCAACCGATATGACCTAAACCAACAATTCTTGTTTATTTATATCAAGGAATGCACTAAAAACAAATTGAGACCTTTTTTGACACCACTGTTGCTGGTCTCGAAGACAAAAGAAAAAACAACCTAGGAAGGGTATAGCAGAATTTGCAACCAGTCAGCATGGGTGATTTTTTTCCATTAAAAGTCAACAAGTCGCCTTGCATTTTACACACGATTCAGAATGATTCAAAATTAACAATGTACTTAGTGATTTTGTAATTTATAATTTTATTCGTTGGCAATTTCCAAAGAGAAGATAACCTAGGAAGAGTTTCACAGAATTTGCAAATGGTCTGTTCGAAAGATTTTTCTTTGCAAAAAACCAACGAGTTTCTTGAAATTATAAACATGATTCGGTATTCAAAATTATTATTGTAATTACTGATTGATTTCTGATTTGAAGTTTTATTTGTTTGGCAATTTCCAAAGAGAAATCAACCTACGAACGGTTTTCTAGTATATGCAACTGACCAGCTTGAGGGAGATCTCTTTACAAAAAAAAACAAGTTCCTAGGAATCCTAAACATGATAAGATTCAAAATTAATATTGCAGTTATGGATTCATTTGTGAGTTGAAATTATATTTCACCAAACTAGGAAAAATTTTGCAGAGTTTTCAACTTGATAGTTTGGGATATTTTTTTAAAATGCAGACAGGTTTTTGGAATCACAAAGGTAATTCAAACTTAATTTTCTAACTATTAATTGCATTTGTGATTTGAAATATTATTTGTTTAATAATTTCCAAAGAAAAACAACCTAGGAAGGAAGGGTTTCACAGAATTTGCAATTGGTCAGCTTTTGGGATTTTTCCTTACAAAAAAAAACGATTATTTAGAATCGTAAACATGATTCAGTATGATTCAAAATTAGCAATTGTAATTACGATTGATCTATGATTTGAAGTTTTGTTTGTTTGGCAGTTTCCAACGAGAAATCAACCTACGAATATTTTCGCAGAATTTACAATTGGTCAGTTTGAGGAATTTCTCTTCACAAAAAATCAATAAGTCCCTAGGAATCATAAACATGATTCAGTATAATTCAAAATTAATATTATAAATATTTATTGTTTTGCGATTTTAAATTTTATTTATTGGCAATTTCCAAAGAGAAAAGAACCTAGGACAGGTTTAGCAGAATTTGCAACTGGTCATCCTGGGGAATTTTTCTTCACAAAAAGCCAAAGAGTCTTGGAATCATAAACAAGATTTGATGACTCAATATTAATATTGCAATATGGATTCATTTGTGAGTTGAAATTTAATTTCACCAATCTAGGAAAGATTTCACAGAATTTTCAACTTTATACATTGGGAGATTTTTTTCTAAAAACGCAGACAGGTTTTTGGAATCACAAACTTGATTCAAACTTATTCTTTTAATTATTGATCGCATTTGTGAATTGAAATTTTATTTGTTTAATAATTTCCAAAGAGAGAACAACCTAGGAAGAGCTTCGTAGAATTTGCAACTGGTTAACACGAGGGATTTTTTTCACAAAAAGCCAACGAGTTGCCTGGCATATGAAACATGATACAGATTGGTTTAAAATAATCATTGTAAGTATTGATTGTTTTGTGATTTGAAATTGTATTTGTTGGCAATTTCCAAAGAAAAAACAACCAATGGAAGATTTCTCAGAATTTGTAACTGGTTGTTTGGGGGATTTCTTTTCATCAACAAACCAATGAGTCTCTTGGAATCATAAACATTATTCAGTATGATTCAAAATTAATATTGTAATTACTGATTGATTTCTGATTTGAAATTTTATTTGTTTGGTAGTTTCCAAAGAGAAATAAACCTACGTATGGTTTCAGACAATTTGCATCTGGTCAGCTTGAGGGATTTCTGTTCACAAATAAACCAACAAGTCTCTTGGAATCATAAACATGATTCAGTGTTTCAATGTTAATATTGTAATTATTGATTGATTTGTAATTTGAAATTTTATTTGTTGGCAGTTTCCAAAGAGTGTCACAGAATTTGCAACTAGTCTGCTTAAGGGATTTTTCCTTACGAAAAAACCAACGAGTCACTTGGAATCGTAAACCTGAGTCAGCGTGATTCAAAATCAATATTGTAATTATTCTTTTGAGATTTGAAATTTTATTTATTGGTAATTTCCGAAAGGAAAGAGCCCAAGAATGCATTTGCAGCATGTGCAACTGGTTAGCTAGAGGGATTTTTTTTTCACAAAGCCAATAAGCCTAGGAATCATAAACACAATTTAATATTACTCAAAAATGATATAGCAATTATTGATTTGTGATTTGAAATTTTATTTCTTGGCAATTTTCAAAGAGAAAAACACCTAGAAAGAGTTTCACAGAATTTGCAACTCATCAGCGTAGGGGATTTTTTTTCACAAAAAGCCCACAAGTCTGATTCATAAACATGATTGAATATGATTCAAAATCAATACTGTAATTATTGTTTTGTGATTTGAAATTTCATTTGTTGGTAATTTCCGAAAGGGAAACAGTCCAAGAAGACCTTTGATAATTTCTACAGAGAAAACAACATACGAAGAGTTTCGTAGAATTTGCAACTGGTCAGCAGGGGGATTTTTTTCACAAAAAGTCAATGCATTGCCTAGCATATTAATTTGTTAGCTTGAGGAATTCTTCTTCAGGTAAAACGACGAGTTACTTGGAATCGTAAACATGATTCAGTATGATTCAAAATCATTATTGTAATTAATGATCGTTTTGATATTTGAAATTTTATTTGTTGGCAATTTCCAAAGGGGAAATAACCTACGAAGGCTTTCGCAGAATGTGCCACTGGTTAGCTTGGGGGATTTTCTTTCACAAAAAGCCAATGAGTCTAGGAATCATAAACACGATTTAATATGATTCAAAATTGATAGTGCTATTATTGATTTGTGAGTTGAAATTTTTAATTTCTCGGCACTATCCAAATAGAAACACACTTAGGAAGGGTTTCACAGAATTTGCAACTCATCAGCTTAGGGGATTTTATTTCACAAAAGTCAACAAATCTTTGAATCATAAACATGATTGAATGTGATTCAAAATTAATATTGTAATTATTGTTTTGTAACTTGAAATTTTGTTTGTTGGCAATTTCCAAAGAGTAGACAACCTAGGAAGAGTTTCACAAAATTGGCAATTTGTCAGCTTTATGGATTCTTCTTCAGAAAAAAACGACGAGTTACTTGGAATCGTAAACATGATTCAGTATGATTCAAAATCATTAATGTAATGAATGATTGTTTTGTGATTTAAAATTTTATTTGCAAATGGTTAGCATGGGGGATTTTTCTTCACAAAAAGCCAACCACTTTCTTGGAATTATAAACATGATTCAGTATGATTAAAAATTAACATTGTAGTTATTGTTTTGTGACTTGAAGTTTTATTTATTTTTTCACAAAAAGCCAATGAGTCTAAGAATCATAAACACGATAAATGTGATTCAAAATTAATATTGCAATTATTGATTTGTGATTTGAAATTTTGTTTGTTGGAAATTTCCAAAGAGAAGACAACTCAGGAAGAGTTTCACAGAATTTGCAACTGGTCAATATGAGGGGATTTTTCTTCACAAAAGAACCAACGAGTCACTTGGAATCATAAGCATGATTCAGTATGATTCACAATCAATATTGTAATTATTGTTTTGCGATTTGAAATTTTATTTGTTGGTATTTTCCGAAGGGGAAACAGCCCAAAACGACCTTTGTAGAATGTGCCACTGGTTAGCTTGAGAGATTTTTTCACAAAGCCATTGAGTCAAGGAATCATAAACACGATGTAATATGATTCACAATTGATATAGCAATTATTGATTTGTGATTTGAAATTTTATTTCTTGGCAATTTCCACCATTTCGAATGGACCTGCACCTTGCCGAAGTTCTAGATTACTAGAACAGGTGAAATGGCTTGCGTGTTCTAATGAACTAAAGAGCCAAACCACAGGTCCAACCAAAGTAGTAGGGTCGTTAGTGAGGAACCAGACTAAGACAGGTCCCCGAAAGAGGGCAGCGGCTCTTTCGGTACTTAGATTGGCAGAGATTATAGGGGTCGGTATGGCAGTCTAAGACACACTACCGCGAAGTGGAAGGCAACGGGAAACCACCACATTACCTCCCAAGTACACAGCGTACCTAAATTATAATAAAATGATGGCATTCTCTGGGGTAAAAGATTCCGGAGTTAAAATAGTCCCCCATTCGGATCTCCGGGAGGGGACTACTTCGGAGGATGCGATCGGAAAGTTAAGAATAATAGTCGGGAACATTTTGCGAGTCGGAGCGTGGAATGTTAGAACTATGAAGCAAGTGGGTAAGCTAGAGAAGACCTAGATCAGATAGTGATAGATGCAGACTGTGCAAATTTCGAGGAAATCTGTAGGTTAGTTCAGAATAGGAAACAATGATGGTACGCGTCTAACCAGTTTCAGGACTGAAGACCCAATGATGATGATGATGATGATGATGATGGCAATTTCCAAAGATAAAACCACCTGGAAAGGGTTTCACAGAATTTGCAACTCATCAGCTTAGGTGATTTTTCTTCACAAAAATTCACCTAGTATTTGAATCATAAACATAATTGAATATGATTCAAAATGAATATTGTAATTATTGTTTTGTAACTTGAAAATTAGTTTGTTGGTAATTTCCAAAGAGAAGACAACCTAGAAAGAATTTCACAGAATTTGCAACTGGTCAGCATGAGGGGATTTGTCCTCACAAAAGAACCGATGAGTCACTTGGAATCGTAAGCATGATTCAGTATGATTTAAAATCAATATTGTAATAATTTTTTTGTGATTTGAAATTTTATTTGGTCGTTTCCGAAGGGGAAAGAGGCCAAGAAGGCCTTTGCAGAATGTGAAACTGGTTAGCTTTAGAGATTTTTTTACAAAGCCAATGATTCTAGGAATCATAAACACGATTTAATATGATTCACAATTGATATAGCAATTATTGATTTGTGATTTGAAATTTTATCTGTCGGCAATTTCCAAAGAGAAAACCACCTAGAGTTTGCAACTCATCAGCTTAGGGGATTTTTCTTCACAAAAACTAACAAGTCTTTGAATCATGAACGTGATTGAATATGATTCAAAATTAATATTGTAATTATTGTTTTGTGATTTGAAAATTTGTTTTTGGCAATTTCCAAAGAGAAAACCACCTAGGAAGAGTTTAACAGAATTTGCAACTGGTCAGCACGAGGGAATTTTTCTTCACAAAAGAACCAACGAGTCATTTGGAATCGTAAACATGATTCAGTACGATTCAAAATCAATATTGTAATTATCGTTTTGTAATTTGAATTTTTATTTGGCAATTTCCGAAGGGGAAAGAGCCCAAGAAGGCCTTTGCAGAATGTGCAACTGGTTAGCTAGAGGGATTTTTTCATAAAGCCAATGAATCTAAGAATCATAAACACGATTTAATATGATTCAAAATTGATGTTGCAATTATTGATTTGTGATTTGAAATTTTATTTCTTGGCAATTTCCAAAGAGAAAGCCACCTGCAAAAGGGTTTCACAAGAATTTGCAACTCATCAGCTTAGATGATTTATCCTCACAAAAAATCAACAAGTCTTTGAATCATGAACATGATTGAATATGATTCAAAATTAATATTGTAATTATTGTTTTGTGATTTGAAATTTGTTTGTTGGTAATTTCAAAGAGAAACAACCAAGAAGGTCTTTGCAGAATTGTGCAACTGGTTAGCACCGAGGATTTTTTCATAAAGAACCAACGAGTCATTTGGAATCATAAACATGATTCAATATGATTCAAAATCATGATATTGCAATTATCGTATTTCTGATTTGAAATTTTATTTCTTGGCAATTTCTGAAGAGAAACACCCACAGAAGGCCTTCAAAGAATTTGCAACTCATCAGCTTAGAGGATTTTCCTCACTAAAATCAACATGAGTCTTTAGAATCATAAAACGTGATTGAATATGATTCAAAATTAATATTGTAATTATTGATTTTGTGATTTGAAAATTTGTTTGTTGGCAATTTCAAAGAGAAGACAACCTAGAAGAGTTTCACAGAATTTGCAACTGGTCAGCTTAGAGGAATTTTTCTTCACAAAGAACCAACGAGTCATTTGGAATCATAAACATGATTCAGTACGATTCAAAATCAATATTGTAATTATCGTTTTGTAATTTGAAATTTTATTTGGCAATTTCTGAAGGAAAGAGCCCAAGAAGGCCTTGGCAGAATGTGCAACTGGTTAGCTAGAGGATTTTTCATAAAGCCAATGAATCTAAGAATCATAAACACGATTTAATATGACTCAAAAATGATATAGCAATTATTGATTTGTGATTTGAAATTTTATTTCTTGGCAATTTCCAAAGAGAAAGCCACCTGCAAAGGGTTTCACAGAATTCGCAACTCATCAGCTTAGATGATTTTTCTTCACAAAAAGCCAACAAGTATTTGAATCATGAACATGATTGAATATGATTCAAAATCAATACTGTAATTATTGTTTTGTGATTTGAAATTTCATTTGTTGGTAATTTCCAAAAGGGAAACAGCCCAAGAAGGTCTTTGCAGAATGTGCAACTGGTTAGCTAGAGGGATTTTTTCATAAAGCCAATGAGTCTAAGAATCATAAACACGATTTAATATGATTCAAAATTGATGTTGCAATTATTAATTTCTGATTTGAAATTTTATTTCTTCGCAATTTCCAAAGAGAAAACCACCCACAAAGGATTTCAAAGAATTTGCAACTCATCAGCTTAGGCGATTTATCCTCACAAAAAAATCAACAAGTCTTTGAATCATGAACGTGATTGAATATGATTCAAAATTAATATTGTAATTATTGTTTTGTGATTTGAAAATTTGTTTGTTGGCAATTTCCAAAGAGAAGACAACCTAAGAAGAGTTTCACAGAATTTGCAACTGGTCAGCACGAGGGAATTTTTCTTCACAAAAGAACCAACGAGTCATTTGGAATCGTAAACATGATTCAGTACGATTCAAAATCAATATTGTAATTATCGTTTTGTAATTTGAAATTTTATTTGGCAATTTCTGAAGGGGAAAGAGCCCAAGAAGGCCTTGGCAGAATGTGCAACTGGTTAGCTAGAGGGATTTTTTCATAAAGCCAATGAGTCTAAGAATCATAAACACGATTTAATATGATTCAAAATTGATATTGCAATTATTAATTTCTGATTTGAAATTTTATTTCTTTGCAATTTCCAAAGAGAAAACCACCCAGAAAGGATTTCAAAGAATTTTCAACTCATCAGCTTAGGCGATTTATCCTCATAAAAACCAACAAGTATTTGAATCATAAACATGATTGAATATGATTCAAAGTTAATATTGTAATTATTGTTTTATGGTTTGAAATTTTGTTTGTTGGCAATATCCAAAGAGAAGACAACCTAGGAAGAGTTTCACAGAATTTGCAACTGGTCAACATGAGGGGATATTTCTTCACAAGAGAAGCAATTAGTCACTTGGAATTTGCAAATGATCAGCTTGAGGGATATTTCCTCACAGAAAAATCAACAAGTCTTAGGAATCAGAAATATAATTCGTTGTGATTCAAAATTAATATTGTAATTATTGATTATTTTGTGATTTGAAACTTTATTTGTTGGAAATTTCCAAAAACTAGACAACCTAGGAAGAGTTTCACAGAATTTGAGGTTGGTCAGCCCGAGGGAAGTTCTTCACAAAAAACCAAGTTGCTTGAAACCGTAAACATGATTCAGTATGATTCAAAATCATTAATGTAATTAATGAATGTTTTGTGATTTAAAATCAACTTAGGAAGGATTACTCAGAATTTGCAAATGATCAGCTTGAAAAATTTCTCTTTACAAAAAAATCAACGAATCTTAGAAATCAAAAATATGATTCGTTATGATTCAAAATTAATATTGTAATTATTGATGTTTTGTGATTTGAAACTTTATTTGTTGGAAATTTCCAAAGAGTAGACAACCTAGGAAGGGTCAATCAACGAGTTTCGAGGAATCAGAAACATGATTCATTATGATTCAAAATTAATATTGTAATCATTGCATGTTTTGTGATTTGAAATTTTATTTGTTGGTAATTTCCAAAGAGAAAAGAACCTAGGAAAGATTTCACAGAATTTGCAACTGATCAGTTTGAGGGATTTCTCTTCACAAAAAAATCAACAAGTCTCTAGAAATCATAAACATGATTCAGTATGATTCAAAATTAATACTGTAATTATTGATTGATTTGTGATTTGAAATTTAATTGTTGACAATTTTCAAAGAGAAATCAACCTAGGAAGGTTTACCACCAGAATTTGCAAATGATCAGCTTGAGGGATTTATCTTCATAAAAAAATCAACGAGTCTTAAGAATCAGAAATATGATTCATTATGATTCAAAATTAATATTGTAATTATTGATTGTTTTGTGATTTGAAACTTTATTTGTTGGAAATTTCCAAAGAGTAGCCAATTTAAGAAGGGTTTCACAGAATTTGAGGTTGGTCAGCCTGAGGGATTGTTCTTCACAAAAAAACCGAGTTGCTTGAAATCGTAGACATGATTCAGTATGATTCAAAATCATTAATGTAATTAATGAATGTTTTGTGATTTAAAATCAACCTAGGAAGTATTACTCAGAGTTTGCAAGTGATCAGCTTGAGGGATTTCTCTTCACAAAAAAATCAACGAGTCTTAAGAATCAGAAATATAATTCGTTATGATTCAAAATTACTATTGTAATTATTGATTGTTTTGTGATTTGAAACTTTACTTGTTGAAAATTTCCAAAGAGTAGACAACCTAGGAAGGGTTTCTCAGGATTTGCAACTGATCAGCTCGAGAGATTGTTACACTTTTATTTTCTTAGTGTACAAAATGTTGAAGAAAAATATTTTCTTACTATTTTAAGAAGAGAATATAACTATATCTCTGCTGGAGTTTTATTTCTAGTAATATCTACACATCAGTATAATAAACAAACACACGTGGTACTTTTTACAAGGCATAAACATTTGACAACAAATATCACGTAATTAATTTTTAAAAAAATACACTTAATACATAGCACGAATGTTATGCGAAATATCGCAAGATACATTCAAAACATACTGAATACAAAAAAATTCATACATCACTACTAAAAACAAAAATGGCCATCGCGACCATATCGCGATCAACAACCCCCTGTTCAGTTTTCTTTTTTGCCGATTCTAGCTACCAACCTCCCCATTTCCTTAGCGGGAAATTTAAAATTCATGCATTTAACAGATGTTAGACTAAACTTAATATAGATTTCTTTTTTGTGTTGCTTTTTGTTACCGCAGATAGTTGTAGAATAATTATTAGCTATAAAAGCGATTTATCACCATATATTTATATAGATTAGAAAAATAAAAAGTTAGTATTTCAGGATTTCTCTTCACAAAAAAATCAACGAGTCTTAGGAATCGGAAATATGATTCGTTATGATTCAAAATTAAGAGTGTAATTATTGATTGATTTGTAATTTGAAATTTTATTTGTTGGAAATTTCCAAAGAGAAATCAACCTAGGAAGGGTTTCACAGAATTTGTAACTGATCAGCATGAGGGATTTCTCTTCATAAAAATTCAACGAGTCTCTAGGAATCAGAAACATGATTCATTATGATTCAAAATTAATATTGTAATTATTGCATGCTTTGTGATTTGAAATTTTATTTGTTGGCAATTTCCAAAGAGAAAAGAATCTAGGAAAGATTTCACAGAATTTACAACTGATCAGTTTGAGGGATTTCTCTTCACAAAAAAATCAACAAGTCTCTAGGAATCATAAACATGATTCAGTATGATCCAAAATTAATACTGTAGTTATTGATTGATTTGTGATTTGAAATTTTATTTGTTGGAAATTTCGAAAGAGTAGCCAACCTAGGAAGGGTTTCACAGAATTTGAGGGATTGTTCTTCACACAAAACCGAGTCGCTTGAAATCATAAACATGATTCAGTATGATTCAAAATCATTAATGTAATTAATGATTGTTTTGTGATTTAAAATCAACCTAGGAAGAATTACTCAGAATTTGCAAATGATCAGCTTGAGGGATTTCTCTTCACAAAAATATCAACATATCTTAGGAATCAGAAATATGATTCGTTGTGATTCAAAACTAATGTAATTATTGATTGTTTTGTGATTTGAAACTTTATTTGTTGGAAACTTCCAAAGAGTAGACAACCAAGGAAGAGTTTCACAGAATTTGCAACTGATCAGCTTGAGGGATTTCTCTTCATAAAAAATCAACGAGTCTCTAGGAATCAGAAACATGATTCAAAATTAATATTGTAATTATTGATTGTTTTGTGATTTGAAACTTTATTTGTTAGTAATTTCCAAAGAGAAAAGATCCTAGAAAAGATTTCACAGAATTTGCAACTGATCAGTTTGAGGAATTTCTCTTCACAAAAAACCAACGAGCTTCTTGGAATCATAAACATGATTCAGTAGATTCAAAATTATATTGTAATTATTGATTAATTTGTAATTTGAAATTTGATTTGTTTGCCAATTTCCAAAGAGAAATCAACCTACCAATGGTTTCGCAGAATTTGCAACTGATCAGCTTGTGGGATTTCTCTTCACGAAAAAACAAGTGTCTTGGAATCAGATTCAGTATGATTCAAAATTAATATTGTAATTATTGATTGATTTGAGATCTATAATTGATTCCTAAGTCTTCATTGTGGTTCTTGGATAGTACCTTTTAGCAAATATATTGAATATAGCAGGAGGTAGTATCCAATATTTTCAAATCCTATATATATGAGAAAATGCAGGAATTGTTTTTTTATCAGTTGGAAAAGTCTTTTGCGGCACATAACACACCATATACTTAAAGAATGTCCCTTTGTTAGAAAACACCTCTCGCTTTGAAGGATTGCATTGATGTGTTTACAGCCAATTAGGTAAAACTGTTTTTTATTGGGGTTTCCGAAACCGCCAGACACCATCAGTTAGATAATAACGTTTAGAAAATTTAATATACTGAGAAGTTCGTTGAAGTTACCCGGCATAACTGAATCCCTGTGGTTCGAAGTGCGATTTAACCGTTTTAAAAATTAATTACAAGATAAAAAAATTTCACTGGGGGTTTCATCGCGCGAAACCCAAACTATCTCCACAATAGGGCGCATTTTGAGTACAACAAAATACCAAACTCTTAAGCGTTGAAGCCAACTTCATACAATACTCACCCTAATAGGTTTAGCTAGTTTTTCAAGTGCGCCTGAAAAACTCACGTACAAAATAGCACCGCCATTAGAAAAACAGTGAATAAAAATAGGACGATTATCGAGTCCTGCCTCTTCTAGATGTTTAACAACGCTTTCTCCAACTTCAACTAATCGGTCGCGTTTCCAAAACACGACTTTCATAGGCGCAGTGTACCTCAGAGTAACAAACCTGCAAGAACAATTAAAATTCCAATAGACCCTTACAAACTGAAGTAAAACTTACCCCCTTTCCTCGTATATTTGAGAATACTTTGCTAAATGTTTGTCCAAACACCCAACCCATCCAAAGATTATCACCACAGGCGGTTTATCTTCATTGATAACACCTGATAAAACTAGTTCTTTTGTACTAGATTTTGGTTCTGGATATGTTATTTGATGTTCGACTAGTTCCATGTTGTCGACTGACTTTTATTGATGTTTTTAGGGGTTTAGTGACGCAGACGCGTTGCACTTGAAATCAGCTGACGTGCGGGTATTCTGTAAGAAAGAGCTAAATTAGAATAATGTACAATGTACAAGAACCTTCTTCACTTTCCTTGGAAAAGCGAAAGTGTGTACAGCAAAACTTGTCTTCCTTCAGTAAAAGTAATTGTTTCGAGGAACAAAAAGTGGTTCGCATTAGCTTCAAAATTCGTACAAATTTACTGTCAATGTACAACATCGCAGCTGCCTTGATTCTTAAAATTATAAACGGACGTTCTAAAAATAAGGGTCAAGAGAAATTTGTTTGTGGAAATTACGAAGTTTTTGAGTTGGAAATGAGTACGAGAATTCGTTTCAAGTTCAGAAATTCATTCAAATTTACTGACAAACCTTGGAGAAATTTAAATTGACGCTGCCTTGACTCATACAATTATACTTGGACGTTCTGAAAAAGGTCCACAGAATTTATTTGTGGAAATCGCGAAGTTTGTCAGTTGGAAAAGAGCACGAGAATTCGTTTCAAGTTTAAGAAATTTGTTCAAATTTGCTATCAAATATAGAAATGTAGAAATTTACAACTACATCGCGGCTGCCTTGCTTCATAAAATTAAAAAAGACGTTCTAAAAAAGGTCCACAGAAATTATTTGTGGAAATCACGAAGTTGTTCGTTGTTCGGTTGGAAATGAGCACGAGAGCTCGTTTCAAGTCCACAGGATTTATTTGTGGAAATCACCACAACTCGTTTCAAGTTGGAAATTTATTCAAATTTGCTATCAAATCTTGTAGAAATTTACAATTACATCGCGGCTGCCTTGACTCATAAAATTAGAAATGGATCGTTCAGAACAAGGTCCAAAGAATTTGTTTGTGGAAATCACCTATGTGAACTTAGCACCCGACTATGATAAATTTTTTTTTACATATATGCATTCGACTAAGCTCAGTTTGTATCCGTTTGTACCGCTTTTTATATCGTTTGTGCATCAAAGGGGTGAAAGTTACAGGGGGTAAAAAAATCTTCAGCACCCGACTTGGAGATACAGCATTTTCTAAATGCCATTCGATTAAGCATCGTTTGTACCACCGCCAGTTTCGTTTGTACCCTTAAGGGGGAGTTTGTATCGAATTTTCAAAATAGGGGTAATACCCCGCTTGTGGATTTAAGATATGTCTAAAAATGACGGGGTTAGGTGTTACCCTATTTTGAAAATTCGGTAGAAAAACCCCTTAAGGGTACAAACGAAACTGGCGGTGGTACAAACGAGTACAAACGATTCCAAAACAGCGCCCGCGTGCGCATTTAAGATATCTCTATAAATGGCAGAGTTAGGCGTTACCCCTATTTTGAAAATTCGGCACAAACACCCCCTTAAGGGTACAAACGAAACTGGCTATGGCACAAACTGGTACAAACGATTCTGAAACAGCACCCGCTTGCGGATTTAAGATATCTCTAAAAGTTGCGGAGTTAGGTGTTACCCCTATTTTGAAAATTCGGTACAGACACCCCCTTAAAGACACAAACGAAACTGGCGGTGGTACAAACGAACACAAACGATTACGAAACAGCACCCGCTTGCACATCTATGATATCTCTAAAAATGGCGGGGTTAGGTATTATCCCTATTCTGAAAATTCGGTACAAAACACCCCCTTAAGGGCACAAACGAAACTGGCGGTGGTACAAACGGGTACAAACGATTACGAAACAGCATCCGCTTGCGCATTTAAGATATCTCTAAAATGACGGATTTAAGTGTTACCCCTATTTTGAAAATTTGGTAAAAACACTCCGTTAAGGGTACAATCGAAACTGGCGGTGGCACAAACAGGTACAAACGATTCCAAAACAACACCCGCTTGCGGATTTAAGATATCTCTAAAAATGACGGAGTTAGGTGTTATCCATATTTTGAAAATTTGGTACAAACGTCCCCCTAACGGTATAGACGGAACTGACGGTGGTACAAACGGGTACAAACAATTACGAAATAGCACCCGCTGGTGCATTTAAGATATCTCTAAAAATTGCGAAGTTAGGTGTTACCCCTAATTTGAAAATTCGGTACAACACCCCCTTAAGGGTACAAACGAAACTGGCGGTGGCAGAAACGGGTACAAACGATTCCGAAACAGCAACCGCTTGCGGATTTAACATATTTCTAAAAATGGCGGTTAGGTGTTACCCATATTTTGAAAATTTGGTACAAACACATCTTTAAGAGTATAGACGGAAATGGCGGTGGTACAAACGATTACGCAATAGCACCCTCTTCTGCATTTAAGATATATCTAAAAATGGCGGAGATATGTGTTACCCCTATTTTGAAAATTCGGCACAAACACTCCGTTAATTGTACGAACAAAACTAGCAGTGGTACAAATGGGTACAAACGATTCCGAAACACCACCTGCCTGCGGATTTAAGATATCTCTAAAAATGGCGGAGTTAGGTGTTACCCATATTTTGAAAATTCGGCACAAACACCACCTTAAGGGTACAAACGAAACTGGCGGTGGGACTAACAATTATGAAACAGCACCCGCTTGTGCATTTAAGATATCTCTAAAGATGGCGGAGTTAGGTGTTACCCCTATTTTGAAAATTCTGTACAAACACCCCCTTAAGGGTACAAACGAAACTGTAGGTGATACAAACGGGTACAAACAAATCCGAAACAGCGCGCTCTCGCATTAAATATATCTTTAAAAATGACAGAGGCTTTGAAAATTCGGAACAAACACCCCTTTAAAGGTATAAACAAAACTGGCGGTGGTACAAACGGGTACAAACGATTGCGAAACAGCACGTGTTTGCGCATTTAAAATATATCTAAAAATAGCGGGGTTAGGTATTACCCTTACTTTGAAAATTCGGTACAAACACCGCCTTAATGGTACACCGAAACTGGCGGTGGTACAAACGGGTACAAACGATTACGAAACAGCATCCGCTTGCGCATTAAAGATATCTCTAAATATGGCGGAGTTAGGTGTTACCCCTATTTTGAAAATCTGTACAAACACCCCTTAAGGGTACAAACGAAACTTGCGGTGATACAAACGGGTACAAATGAATCCGAAACAGCTCGCACTTCCGCATTAAATATATCTCTAAAAATAGCGGAGATAAGTGTTACCCTATTTTGAAAATTCGTACAAACATCCCCTTAAAGGCACAAACGAAACTGGCGGTGGTACAAACGGATACAAACGATTACGAAATAGCACTCGCTTGCGCATTTAAGATATCTCTAAAAATGGCGGGGTTAGGTATTACCCCTATTCTGAAAATTCGGTACAAACACTCCCTTAATGGTACAAACCTACATTATCTGAAAGAGAAAAGACAAAGGCATGACACAGATAAACCTTGCTGTTCGACGTCTCGTTGGCTAATCCTCGTCGTGTCGGAAACCGCGCACTTCTTCCTCACTCCACGTCTGCGCATTCTCTTGCGCCGACGCAACTGTTCGAAGTGACGGAAATGAACAAGTTTATTTTTTAAAATATTGGCGCGAATTCAGTCACATATTTAAAACTTAAACCAAAAATGATACATAGCCGATTTTCGGCATGTAACAAAGTTTACTGTCAAACCTTGTAAAAATTTACAACTACATGGCGGCTGCCTTGATTCATGAAATTTAAAATTCATGTTCTGAAGAAGTCCAGAAAAGTTGTTTGTAGAAATCGGGAAGTTTTTCAACTGGAAATTAGTACAATAACACGTTTTAAGTTTAGAAATTCATACAAATTTACCGTCAAACCCCATAAAAGTTTATCCATCGCTGCTGACTTGACTCATTTAATTAAAAATGGACATTCTAAAAAAGTCCAGAGACATTGTTTGTGAAAATCAGGAATTTTTCAATTGGAAATGAGCACGAGAACTCGTTTCAAGTTTAGAAATTTATTCAAACTTGCTACCAAACCATGTAGCTACATCGCGACTGCCTTGACTTATAAAATTAAAAATGAACGTTCTGAAAAAGGTCCAGGAACTACGTTTGTGGAAATTAAGCAGTTTTCAGTTGGAAATGAGTGTGAGAACTCTTTTCAAGTTTAGATATTCATTCAAATTTGCTGTCAAACCTTGTAGAAATTTACAACTACCTTGAGTCATACAATTAAAAATACACGCGTTCAAAAAGATCCAAAGAATTTTGTTTGGAAATCACGAAGATTTCCAGTTGGAAATTATGACTAAGATCTTGTTTAAGATCAGTTAAATCTTCTAGGTGACGCGCATAGATGGAATGAATGCTTGTAACAGCAAGGGTGTGGCAAAATTCAAAATTTCCAGGTAAAAAAAACTCCCTTTCTGGCCAACGTAGTACCTTGGGGTGGAGCATTGGAAAAATCAAATGTAGGGTGGGATGATTAGAAAAGTTCACGGTGCTGCTCTTAAAGTCGCAGTTTCGAATCTCGATGAGGATGCTAAAAAATATTGACACAAAAATACGCCTGTGTGTGTGGCTCCAACGTTAAGGATCCTAACCTTGTTTGGTTTGGCAAGAGTTCGGCTAAATTCTAAATCTCCACCGCTTCTTGCTCAATTCAGTATGAGCATTGGAGATTAAAGTCATCCGAAAATAGGAAGCTCTCTCTTGGTGAACCTCGTATCATTTGTTAAAACCCGAAAGTCTAAAGTACATTTTTGACAAAGGATAACCTGGGATTAAGCCCCTCGCCTCCCAAAACGAAAATCCTCTTTTAAAATGTTACAGGCACTCGCCCTATCGTTTATTTGAAGTCGAAAATGCGCCTAGCCAAATTTAATAGCTATTTCTGCCTATGACTTCTCAGAAGAACACACAACGACTGTGATGATGGTTGTGTAGTTGGTTTGAAACCGAAAACCAATTGGAATTGTTAAACGCAATTTTGAAAAATTATAGAGAATGCTGAAAAGCTTATATTCGCATCAGTAATTTGAGTATTTTTTGCAGTATTTAATTGGAACGTCGACATGCGTGTAGATACTAGGCTAAAAAGTGTAAAACTGGCTGTTCTTAACTGAGTTATTTAATTATTAAAACAGCGAGATAGTTTATTTTCAATAAAGACAGATGTTTTCGTTAGTCATGGATATATTACTTAAAGTAGACTTCATCTGTTTCCAATGAACGAAATTATATATAAGGCGCATAACCAAATAAAAACTCTGCGTCTGTAGCCCATAACTGTGTCTTTAAGGTAATCACGTGTCGATTTACTTCCTGTACGCTCAAGCTGACTGGGAATTCTCAATTTGCTATGCTGTTCTATAGGACTTCATAATTGTGTTTTCGAACGTGTCTACGTGTTGCTTTAACGTAAAAACTAGTTCACCGGTTTATGTTAATATAGTTTAAATTATGTTGTTTTTAATCTTAGATTATCCAACACGGATGTGACGTCGTATTATGCTTAGGAATATAAACGTTGAACGAGTTTGCTATATTTGTGCATTTTAGTGGATGTAAATGATCGGAAACTATCGTTTAATAAAAGATAAATAAATTAAAACTAGATTTTGATTTGATTTAATGTTTTAAGTGGTTTAACCTTGCGCGTTTTTCTAAAAATCGATTATATCTAGAATTCTAGTGAATTTGCATTATTAAAACTTGAAAATTTAATAATTAAACGCAGGTACTGTAAAATAGATTGAAATCACGACGAATATTAATTATTTAAGATTTATTTGTGCTATTTTAAATGATGTGGGTCACTAAAATTATTAATATCATCCGTAATTTCAGTTAATTAGGTTAAAAACACCAAAAAGACTTAATTATAACTAATAAGCATTTACATAATTATCTTCACATTTCAATATGTATTTAAATCGTGTTTATGATGCAAAGACCTTCGTTGATTTTTTGTGAAGAGAGAAATTCGCCAATACGACGAGCTGTAAATACAGCAAAGCTCGCTATTGATTGTTCTCCCTTTGTAAACAGCCAAGGAACGCAATTAATATTTTACATTATTAAAATTTTAACTGTTTTATGCTATCTTTTAGGTTGATTTCTCAATTTACAAAGCTTATCAGGCCTCAGCCCCTGTGATTTCGAATTTCCACTAATTACATATCGAGGTTAGTTTTTAGTGCTGTCAACTCAAAAAACAGTCCTCGTGGATTTATTGTAATTGTTAAAGTGTAAGAAAAATAAATTTTTTAAAATAAATTACATTATATCAATACTTACAGCTATGGAATAATTCTGTAGTTACTTTTAGATTTATTAATCTACCAGGAACTATCTTGGACAAGTTTTCTTTAACTACTCGTCGAACTACTTCATTATCACTACAGAAAAACGTATTTCTTACATATTAATAACCTAACATATCGTGAGAAAGGTAAATTAAGTCTGGTAATTATTAGAATTATTTTATAAATGCTCTACGACGTTGAGAAATTAACGACGTGTTCAATATACAAGATTGCCTTTACGACGAAAAATTTGTTTCCAAGAAATGATACAAAAAGAAACATGGCCATTTGGGCGAGACGGTGTAACTTATCCTCGATTTGAAATGAGTAACGTCAAAAAGAATGTTGATCGTCAGTAACGCCCAAGAAGAGAATGCTTGTAATATATATGAATTAGAAAATTCGGGGTGGGGGTGGGGGTGGGATTAAATACAAAGGCGCCCAATCACCCCAAATAAGTGTTATCTTACCACAAATCTATGAAATAATATCGCATAATTATGAAAAAATCGCATGGTTTTGAGATAATATTTCACAATTCTATCTCGATTTTATGCGATACTATTTCAAAATAACAAATGCGTGAAGTGTTAATTTTGGGCTCAAAGCGCGTATGAAAGAAGGTTTGTAGAAGTTGTTAATTCACGTTCAGACTTACCTAATTGAAATATTCCATTTTTTCGAAATCTCCTTACCATTTTAAACAATTCCCAAAACTTTTACAAGAATAACCAACCATATCTGTCTCCTAACAGAAAAAGTCTAAAACGCATAAGAGCACCTGGGTTTGAAGTGGCACAAACAATATCTTATCGCATAATCTTAAAATAAATCAGAAGTATGAAATATCTCACCTCAAATTTGTAAAATGGCATCGCACAATTATGGAAAAAATCCCATAGTTATAGGATAATATTTCACAAATTTATGAGCTATTATTTCATAACTCAATGATAATAAGTGCACGAGGTATAGATTTTGCGCCAAGTTAATTGAAATATTTCATACTTTATCTCTTTACCATTTTAAACAATTACCAAAACAACTCACAGCCTTAAAAGAATAACTATGCCCCTTAACGAACAAAAAATAGTAATACGAACAGGAACAACAGGGTTTGAAATGGCAAAAAAATCTTATCGTATAAACTTGAAATAAAGTTCACAACTGTGAAATATCTTACCTCAAAAATGTAAACAGACGTCGCACAATTATCAAAAATCTTATAATTATAAAATATTTCACAGTTGTAAGATGTTATCTCAAATTTATGAGATCTTATTTTAAAAGTGAATAATAATAAGTGCGCAAAGTGATAATTTTACGATAAAACGCTTAACGTAAGTGCTTAGAACAAGAAGCTTATAGAAGTCCGTTTGAGTTAACGCCAAGTTCACTTCAAAGTAATTGAACCGTGAGTTTTCTTTAAAATCTACTTACCACTTTGGTCAATTTCAAAACCACTCACAGCTATATCCATTAAGTAACAGAAAATGCTGATACGCACAGATACAAATGGGTTTGAAATAGCACAAGAAATATCTTACCGCATACATTTGAAATAAAGGTAACAACTATGAAATAATATCTTTCCTCAAAATTATAACATGTTATCTTGAATTTATAAGATAAGATTTCAAAACTAAACGATAATAATAAGAGTGCAAAGTGTTAATTTTGCGTTAGAAAATGCATTGTAAATTCTAAGAACAAGAAAGTTACACAAGTAGGTTTGTTCAGGTCAAGCTAATTGAAATATTCCAATAT
Organism: Platerodrilus igneus; assembly: GCA_036346225.1. Taxonomy (NCBI): domain Eukaryota; kingdom Metazoa; phylum Arthropoda; class Insecta; order Coleoptera; family Lycidae; genus Platerodrilus; species Platerodrilus igneus. Next base: position 841,689 of record JARFIW010001230.1, read on the forward strand.
TTGTAATCTCTTTACCACTTTGACGAATTACTGAAACAGCTCACACTCGTACACGAATAACTATGTTCGTTAATTAACAAAAATACTGATACGTACAAGAACAACTGGGTGTGAAGTGTCACAAAAATATCTTATCGCATAATCATGAAATAAAGTACCACTATAATAATATGTTATCTTAGAATTGTGAAATAACATCGCATAATTATGAAAAATCGCATAATTATAAGAATAATGGGTGTGAAGTGTCACAAAAAAATCTTGTCGCATAATCATGAAATAAAGTACCACTATGAAATAATACGTTATCTCAGAATTGTGAAATAACATCGCATAATTATGAAAAATCGCGTATTATAAGTTATTTCACAATTATAAGATGGTATCTCGAATTCATGAGTTAATGATTCAAAGCTGAGTGATAATAATAAGTGCGCGAGAAGTTAATTTTGCGCCAAAAAACGCAATGTGAGTGCTAAGAACAAAAGATTATAAAAGTTTATTTGTTTAAGCCAAGCTAATGAAATTTTGTATTTTTTATTCTCTTTACCACTTTGACCAAAACAACTCACAGTTAACTAAAAAAATTTTATACGCACCCGATCAACTAAGTTTAAAGTGGTACAGAAATAACTAATCGCTATATCATGAAATATAACTCAGAAGTATGAAAGGATACCTTACCTCAAAATTGTAAAATAACATGTCATAATTATGAAAAACCCCTAGTTATAAAATATTTCATAGTTATAAGATGTTATCTCGAATTTATGAGATACTATTTCAATGCTAAATGCAAGCATTTATTTTTCGCCAAAAAAACGTAATGTGGAATGCAAAGAACAAAACGGTTATAAAAATTGAATTGTGCGAAATTTGCCATCGGGTCAACCTAATTGAAACGCTATATTTTTAAAATCCATTTACCAATTTAACCAATTGCCAAGACAACTCACAACTTTAGAAGAATAATTATGAATCTTAAATAACAAAAATACTGATACGTACAAGAACAAATGAGTTTGAAGTGGCGCAAATAATAGCTTATTGTATAATTATGAAATAAAGCTGATAATTATAAAATAATGTCTTACCTCAAAATTGTAAAATAATATCGCATAATTATGATAAATTTCATAATTATAGTATATTTTACAATTATAAGATGTTATCTCGAATTTATAAGATACAGTTTCGAAGTTGAATAATAATAATAAGTGCGTGGGCTACTAATTTTGCGCAAAAAAATAACTATGTGCCTTAACTAACAAAAAATACTGATGTGCAGAAGAACAATTAGGTTTAAAGTGACACAAAAATATCTTATCGCATAATCATGAAATAAAGTACCACTATGAAATAATGTGTTATCTCAGATTTGTGAAATAACATCGCATAATTATGAAAATTCGCGTAATTATAAGTTATTTCACAATTACAAGATGTTATCTCAAATTCATGAGACACTAATTCAAAGCTGAGTGATGATAATAAGTGCTCGAAGTATTAATTTTGCGTCAAAAAACGCAATATGAAATGCTAAGATCAAAAAAGCTATAAAAGTTGGTTTGTATTAACTCAAGTTCACGTCAAGCTATTTGAAACACTACATTTCTTAAAATCTCTTTACCACTTTAACCAATTACCAGGGTAACTCACAGTTTTATAACAATAACCACGTCAGTCAACTAATCAAAAATACTGATACCCACAAAAACAACTAGATATGAAATGGCAGAAAAATATCTTATAGAATAATCGCATAATCATGAAATAAAGATTATAATTATGAAATAACATCTTACTTCAAAATTGTGAAATAATATCGCATAATTAAGAAAAAATCCCATAGTTTTGGGATAATATTTCACAATTCTATCTCGATTTTGTGGGATACTATTTCAAAACTGAAGGGAAACAACAAGTGCGTGAAGTGTTAATTTAAGCGCGTAAAAGCAATGCTATGTCTCTTAACTACCAAACCATAGTACATAATACGCACAATAGGGTTTGAAATAGCAAAAAAAATCTTATCGCATAAACCTGAAATAAAGTTCATAACTGTGAAATATCTTACCTTGAAAATGTAAACAGACGTCGCAAAATTAAAAAAATCTCATAATTATAAGATATTTCACAATTGTAAGATGTTATCTCAAATTTATGAGATCCTATTTCAAAAGAGATAATTTTGCGATAAAAAATATAATGTAAGTTCTTTGAACAGAAAGCGTACAGCAGACCGTTTGGGTTGCTCCAGGTTCACGTGGAAGTAATTAAAACGTTAGCTTTCTTTAAAAGCTCTTTACCATTCTGGTCAATTATCAAAACCACTCACAGCTATGGCCGTTAACTAATAAAAAATACTGATACGTACAGAAACAAATGTGTTTGAAGTGACACAAAAAATATCTAACCGCATAAATTTGAAATAAAGGTGACAATTATGAAATAATATCTTTCCTCAAAATTATGAAATAACATCATAATTATAAAAAATTCTCATAACTATAAGATATTTCAAAATTTATAAGATGTTATCTCGAATTTATAAGATAAGGTTTCAAAGCTAAAGTGTGAAGTGTTAATTTTGTGTTAGAAAAGCGCATTGTAAAGAACAAGAAAGTTGTTCAGGCCAAGCTAATTGAAATATTCCAATATTTGCAATCTTTTTACCACTTTGACGAATTATAGAACAACTCACACTCTTATACCAATAACTATGTTCGTAAATTAACAAAAAATACTGATACGTACAAGAACAACTGGGTGTGAGGTGTCACAAAAATATCTTATCGCATAATCATGAAATAAAGTACCACTATGAAATAATTTGTTATCTCAGAATTGTGAAATAAAATCGCATAATTATGAAAAATCGTGTAATTATAAGTTATTTCACTATTATAAGATGGTATTTCGAATTAAATGAGATATTAATTCAAAGCAGAGTGATGATAATATCTGTGCGAAGTGTTAATTTTGCGCCAAAAAAACGCAATGTAAGTGCTAAGAACAAAAGGTTATAAAAGCTTATTTGTTAAGGCCAAGCTAATGAAATTTTGCATTTTTAAAAATCTCTTTACCACTTTGATCAGAACAACTCGCAGTTTTATAAGTATAACCATTTGCGTTAACTAATAAAAAATATTTATACGCACTCGATCAACTGAGTTTAAAGTGGCAGAAAATAACTAATCGCTTTATCATGAAATATAACTCAGAAGTATGAAAGGATACCTTACCTCAAAATTGTGAAATAACATGGCATAATTATGAAAAAAACCCTAGTTATAAGATATTTCATAGTTATAAGATGTTATCTCGAATTTATGAGATACTATTTCAATGCTAAATGACAAGCATTAATTTTTCGCAAAAAAACGCAATGTGGAATGCAAAGAACAAAAAAGTTACAAAAATTGAATTGTGCGAACTTCGCCTTCAGGTCAACCTAATTGAAGCGCTATATTTATAAAATCCATTTAGCAATTTAATCAAAAAATATCTTATCGCATAAATTTGAAATAAAGGTGACAACTATGAAATAATATCTTTCCCCAAAATTATGAAATAACATCATAATTATAAAAAATTCTCATAACTATAAGATATTTCAAAATTATAAAATGTTATATCGAATTTATAAGATAAGATTTTAAATCTGAATAATAATAATAAGCGCGCGAAGTGTAAATTTTGCGTTAGAAAATGGCATTCTAAATTTTAAGATCAAGAAAGTTATACAAGTAGGTTTGTTCAGGCCAAGCTAATTAAAATATTCCAAACCACTTTGACAAATTAGTGAAACAACTCGCACTCGTACACGAATAACTATGTTCGTTAATTAACAAAAAATACTGATACGTACAAGAACAACTGGGTTTGAAATGGCACAGAAAATATCTTATCGCATAATCATGAAATAAAGTATCACTATGAAATAATGTGTTATCTCAGAATTGTGAAATAACATCGTATAATTATGAAAAATCGCATAATTATAAGTTATTTCACAATTATAAGATGGTATCTCGAATGCATGAGATACTAATTCAAAGCGAAGTGATGATAGTAAGTACGCGAAGTGTCAATTTTGATTAAAAAAAAAGCAATGTGAGTGCTAAGAACAAAAGGTTATAAAAGTTTATTTGTTTAGGCCAAGCTAATGAAATTTTGCATTTTTGAAACTCTCCTTACCACTTTGACCAAAACAACTCACAGTTTTATAAGAATAACCATGCCCGTTAACTAACAAATTTTTATACGCACTCGATGTGGCAGAAAAATAACTAATCGCTTTATCATGAAATATAACTCAGAGGTATGAAATGATACCTTATCTCAAAATTGTGAAATAACGTGGCACAATTATGAAAAAAATCTCATAGTTATAAGATTTTATCTCGAATCTACGAGATACTATTTCAATGCTAAATGACAAGCATTAATTTTTCGCCAAAAAACGTAATGTAGAATGCAAAGAACAAAAAGGTTATAAAAATTGAATTGTGCGAAATTCGCCTTCGGGTCAACCTAATTGAAGCGCTATATTTTTAAAATCCATTTACCAATTTAACCAATTGCCAAGACAACTCACAACTTTAGAAGAATAACTTCACGTTCATGGAAGCTAATTAAACACCTTTTTTTTAATTTATCATTCGAACAATTACCAAACCAGGTCAGAATTTTATAAAAAGTGGCACAAACAATAGCTTATCGCATAATAATGAAATAGCATCGCATAATTATGAAAAATATCATAATTGGCATATTTTCTAATTATACGATGTTATTTCAAATTTATAAGATATTTCACATCCAAATGATAATAATAAGTGTCGAGAGGTGATAATTTTGCACTAAAATAGCGCATAAGCTTAGAACAAGAAGGTTATAAAAGTTGGTTTATGTTAATTTCACGTTCAGATCACGCTAATTGAAACACCTTTTTTTTAAATCTACTATTTGACCAATTACCAAAAAAATCTCATAATTATTGGATATTTCGCAATCGTAACAAGGTATCTAGAATTTATAAGATACTATTCCAAATCGAATGATGATAATAAGTGGGCGAGGTGAGGTGATAACTTTGCGTTAAAATAACGCAAGGCTTGTGCATAGGCACAAGAAAATTATAAAGGTTGGTTTGTGTTAACTTTTTAGATCTACCATTTGAACAATTAGCCAAACAGGTCACAATTTTATAAGGACAATGTTCGTTAACTAACTAAAAACACGCCAACGTGCACGATCAATTGAGTTTGATGTGCCACAAAAATCCTTATCACATAATCACAAAACAAAGCTGCAAGTATCTTACTTCAAAATTATGAAATAACAATGCATAATTATGAAAAAATTTCATAGATATTGGATATTTCTTAATTATAAGATGTAACCTCGAATTTATAAGATACAGTTTCAAAACTGAATGGCAATAATAAGTGCGCGAAGTGGTATTTTGCCCTAAAAAAACGCATAGTAAGTTCTAAGAGCAACGCGTTAGAGAAGTTGGTTTATGTTGAACTCACTTTCAGGTCAAGCTAATTGAAATATTACTTTTTTAAAATTTCTTTACCACTTTCGCCAAATACCGAAACAATTCACGGCTTTATAACAGTAGCTATGTTTGATGGCTAACAAAAAATCCGATTTGCAAAAGAATTACCTAGAAGTAGCACAAAAAATGTATCGCAGAACCATGAAATAAAGCTCATAAGTATGAAGTAATTAATATCCTAACTCAAAATTGTGAAATAATATCGCATAATTATAAATAATCTCGTAATTCGAGAATATTTCACAATTGTAAAATATTATCTGGAATGTGTGAAATACTATTTCAAAACTGAATAGCAGTAATAAGTGCACGACGCGTTAATCTTTTGCCAAAAAACAATGTGAAATGTTAAAAACAATAAGGTTATGAGTTAATTTGTGTTAACTGACGTTCACGTCACGACAATTGAAACAGTGAATTTTTAAAATCTTTTTACCATATTAACCAAGTTCCAGAGCACCTCACAGGTTTATAAGAATAACCATGTCCGTTAACTAACAGAAAATACGCTTACGCACTGGAACAACAGGGTATGAAGAAGCACAACAAATATCTTATCGCATAATCATGAAATATAGCTCATAAATGTGATATAACCTTACCTCAAAATTGTGAAATAACATCGCAAACTATGAAAAAGATTTCATAATTATAGGAAAATGTTTCACAAATACAAGACGTGATTTTGAATTTATGAGATACAATTTCACAACGAAATGATAATAATAAGCGCACGCTAAAAAAGCATAAGGTTATAGAAGTGGGTTTATGTTAACGTCAGGTTCAGACCAAGCTAATTGAAATATTCCATTTCTAAAATTTCTTTGCCTCTTTAAGCAATTACCAAACCAATTCACAGTTCACAGTTAATTAACAAAAAATACGCTTACGTATAGAAACAACTGCGTTTGAAGTGGCATGAAAATATCGCTTAATCATGAAACAAATCTCATAAATGTGAAATAATATCCTACCTGAAACTTGTGAATTAAGATCGTATATTTATGAAAAGTCTTACAATTAGAGGATATTTCACAATTATAAAATATTATCTCGAATCTATGAGATAATATTTCAAAAGTGAACGATTACGTGGGCGAAGTATTAATTTTGCGCCAAAAAAAAACGTAAAGCCAGTAATAAAAATTGGTTTATTTCAAGGTTACATACATGTCTAGCTAATTGAAACACTAATTGTTTTGAAAATCTCTACCGCTTGACAAACTACCAAAGGAACTCACAGCTTAGAAGTACTATGTTCCTTAAAAACTAACAAAAAATACTGATATGTACAGAAGTGGCACAAGGGTATCTCTTCGCCCAATGAAATAAAGCTCATAAATACGAAAAAATATCTTACCTCAAAATTGTGAAATGACATCACCTAATTATGAAAAAGAAAGTATCACAATTGTATGATATTTCACAATTACACGATGTTATCTCGAACGTGTGAGATATTATTTCAAAGCTGAATGACAATAATAAGTATACAAAGTATTAATTGTGCGCAAAAAAACGCAATGTAGAATGGTTAGAAAAAAAAGGTTAGAAAGATTGGATTGTTCATGCCAAGCTAATTGGAATATTCCATTTTCTAAAAACTCTTAACCATTTTGACTAATTACCAAAACCACTGATAGGTTTATAAGGATAACCATGTTCGCTTACCAAGAAAAAATACTGGTACGCACAGAAACCACTGGGTTTGAAATGGCACAAAACTACTTTATCACATAATCATGTGATATATCATCGCATAATTATGAAAAAATTCAATATTATAACATATTTCACAATCATAAGATGCTATTATCTCGAATTTATGAAATAGTATTTCAAAAGTGAATGACAATAATAAGTACGCGAAATGTTAATATTGCGCAAGAAAAAAAAACGCAATGAGAGTGCTAAGAAGCAGAAGGTTATAAAAGTTTGTTTGCTTTAATGCTAATTGAAACACTAATTTTTTGAAAATTTCTTTACCACTTTGACCAATTACCGAAACAACTTACAGCTTTATAAAGATAACTATGTTCATTAAATAACTAACTGTTACGCACATAAATAATTGGATTAAAAGTAATACAAAGAATATTTTATCGCATAATTATAAAATAAATCTCATAATTATGAAAATTCCAATCTCAAAATTTTGAAATAACATCGCATAAGTACGAAAAAATCTCATAATAATAAGATATTTCACAATTATAATACATTACTTCGAATTTACGAAATACTATTAAACTAAATAATAATAGTTAAGTGCGCAAGGTGGTAATTTTGCGTTAAAATAACGTGATGTAAGTGCTTAGAACAGGAAGTTGGGGGTTAACCTCACGTTCATGTCAAGCTAATTGAAATGCATTTTTTTAATTTTACCATTTGATAGATTATCAAAATAAAACACAGTTTTATAAGAATACATTAGCCAACCAAAGATACTGATACGCACAGAAACAACTAGGTATAAAGTGGCACAAAAAATATTCTATCGCATAATCATGAAATAAAGCTCATAAATATGAAGTGATATCTTACGGTCGATTTGTAAAATAATATCGCATAATTATGAAATCATGTCTGATAATTATAAGATGCTATCTCGAATTATAAGATACAGTCTCAAAAGTTAATGATAAAATTAGTGCACGAAGTGTTAATTTTGCGCTAAAAAGCGCCATGTAAGTTACGAGAACAAGGAGTTGGTGAAGTTGGTTTATTTTAAAGTCAGATTCAGGTCAAGCTAATTTTTAAAATTTCTTTACCACTTTCGCCAATAACCGAAACAATTCAGAGCTCTATCACAATAACTATGTTCCCTAGCTAAAAATATCTTATCGCATAATCAGAAAATAAAGCTCATAAGTATGAAGTCATATATTCAAAAGTGTGAAATAAGATCGCATAATGATAGAATCTCATAATTGCAGAATATTTCACAATTATAAAATCTATGAGATACTATTTCAAATCTGAATGATAATAATACGTGCGCGGAGGTATTACTTTTACGCTAAAAGACGCAATGTACATTCTAAGACCAAGAAGTTTATAAAAGTTTATTTGTTCAGACCAAGTTATTTGAAATATTCGATTGTTTAAAATCTTTTTATCATTTTAACCAAAACCACTCACAGCTATATAAGAGCTATCTTGGTTAATTACAAAAAATACTGACACACAACTGCGTTTGAAATGGCACAAAAACTATCTTGCATAATTATGAAATAAGGCTCATAACAATGACATAGTGTCCTATCTCAAAATTTTGAAATAACATCGCATAATTATGAAAAAAAATTTCATAATTAGAGTATATTTCAATATTAATACGAACGGTGAAATTTCAATTTTACGCCAGGAAACCCAATGAAGTGCTAAGAACAAGAAGGTTAGAAAAGTTTGTTTGTTTTAAACTACATTCGCGTCAAGCCAATTGAAACATTATTTTTTCTAAAAATTTCTTTACCATTTGACCAATTACCAAAACCACTGGTAGCTTTATAAGAATAACCGTTCCTTAACTAAAAAATACTAATACGCACCGGAGCAGCTGGGTTTGAAGCGGTATAGACAATATCTTATCGCATAATTATGAAAAATTTTATAATTACGGGATATTTAATAATTATAAGATGTTACCTCGAATTTATGAGATATATTTCAAATAGTAAATGGGCCACGTCATAATTTTGCTCTAAAATGCGTATTGTAATTGCGTAGGACAAGAAGGTTGTAAAATTTGGTTTGTGTTAACTTCACGTTAATGTCAAGCTAATTGAAACATCTACCATCTGACCAATTACCAAAACAACTCAGCCTTAGAGAAATAACTATGTTCGTTAAGTAACCAAAGATACAGATACGCAGAGGAACAACTGGGTTTGAAGTAACACAAATAATATATTATCGCATAATTATAAAATAACATCGCTTAATTATGAAAAAATCTCATAAGTATAGAATTGCAGAATTTTAGACTTGCAGAATTTTAGAATTGTAGAATTTTAGAATTGAAGAATCTCAGAATTGCCGAATCTCAGAATTGCAGAATCTCGGAATCTCAGAACTGCAGAATCTCAGACTTGCAGAATCCCAGACTTGCAGAATCCCAGACTTGCAGAATCTTAGAATTGCAGAATCTCAGAATTGCAGAATCTCAGAATTGCCTAATCTCAGAATTGCATATCTCATAATTGCATAATCTCATAATTGCAGAATCTTAGAATTGCAGAAATTCAGAATCTCAAAATTGCAGAATCTCAGATTTGCGGAATCGCATAATCTCAGAATTGCAGAATCTCAGATTTGCAGAATCTCAGAATTGCAGAATCTTAAAATTGCAGAATCTTAGAATTGCAGAATCCTAGAATTGCAGAATCTTAGAATTGAAGAATCTGTGAATGCAGAGGATCAGGTCATTGAGAGGTCATATTGCATAATCTTGTAAAAATCCAACGCCATAAAGTCGAGCAAATTCATGTAAAAGCCAATTTATGTCGATATTTATTTGTATAGAGAAGAGCATATTTGTGCAAACGCTCGATATATGGGGTATAAATGCATAAAGACCATGATTGAAAAAGTTTTCATGCTTATTTATTCTTAGTTACAAGAATAAGGATATTGGTATTTGCTATACTCTACGCGTAGGTGGGCGTTTTTCAAAGAGTTTTCATCCTTAAGTAGATAATTTAATAATGTGTTTACGTTCAACGGTATTTATTATACGCAAAAAGTGCATTAAAAGAAATTTAATTCAATAGTCAAAAGAATTTCATTCACATTTTGTTATCAAAGTACTCAATTGTGAATAAATTATGCGTAGAGACATGGGCATATTATAAAAGATTTTCATTTTACGGAAAGCCGCGTGTACAATATTTTAATTTCATTTTCCTTTTAATATTAAACATACGTTGGTGTTTTGATGAAAGCGTATTCAATTCATATGTCGTTTATTCTAAGAAGAAGTGCGGTTGTGTTTCAATCAAAAATTAACTAGGAACGTTTTTATTAACCTATATTTCAGAACAATCAACTGCTAAAATAAAACATAAAGAATGATGAAATAGCTGGAGACGATGTTAGAATTCGCGAAAGATATAAACTAAACAATAAAATATTGAATACTGATAACATAGGGGAACAACATTAATTAGTTAATGTATCTCAAGGCCGTTAGAACGATTAATCTCACCTTCCAAAACAACCAACTACAAGATTCAAGATTGATCACAATATTTCTTGATGCTTATATCACAGGAACTCGCTCTTATTAAATTCAATGGATGTTAAGAAGGGTTGTCATTTTTTATTCAAACGTCATGATGCGATAAACCTGATGATAATACCCCCACGTAATTAAAATGCTACAGTTTTAGAAATGAAATTTATTTAAATATGGTTTAAGAGACGATTTTATTGATATAGCGACGAAAAAGTGTTTTAAACAGTCAGAAGTGAGAAAGATTGTTTGAAGTACTTACAATGATTTCAAAATGAAGAATAAATAATTAACAATAAATAAACTACTGTAAGATAAAGTATATATGATTGGAGGGATATTTCTAAAATTCAATAGCATTTAATGGTAAAACAATTTGAATCATTTTGGAAGATTACGCTCTGAACATAGGCAACGACCAGCGGATTTGTATCGGTAAAATAAATCGGGTTTAAGTTTAGTGAAAGAGTCATATTTATAAAATAGTTATATAAGATTTTTGTATGATAGTATTTGAATTTAGAGTAGAGTGTGTGTACAAGTCGATAATTTTATTTGAACGATGGCAGTCCTTCGGTGCAGGTTTTGCCAGTATATAAGAATTTTGAAGGGGAGGTTGTTAAATTATCCGACTTAAGTTGATAAATTTTGTACATAATAAGGCTTAATTAGAGAGTTATTTGCAAATGAAATTAAGAGAAGTTATTTTTTATTTTGATGTTATATTGAAGATATTATTCGTAAAGCAAAGTTGTTGTGGCAGTTTTGGACTCTATTTTTAATATTTATAAATTTGTTTTTCCTAGATGTTATATTTAAGATATTGTTTGTAAGAGAAAAACTGTTGTGGATGTAGTAATTAGTATTTGAAAAATTGTCTGTAAAAGAATATTTCGTATCATTATAAATCTGATGTGTGATTTTAATGATTTTATTTGAAAAGAGCTAGTCATAAATAATTAGACAACAATAATCTATAGGAACACTGTGGCACGATTTAAATAAAATTAAATAAAAACCCTTAACCACAAAAAATATTTAAATTACTAGATACGTATTTCGACCACTATGTGGTCATCATCAGCAGAAAAAAAAAATTAGCTGTTGTTCTGGAACACTTCAGAGGATATTCTCCTCACCACTTAGGCTGAAGTGAACCTTTCCAACCTATAATTTACTATACTATACTATACTATACTACTACTATATAGTAAATTATAGGTTGGAAAGGTTCACTTCAGTCTAAGTGGTGAGGAGAATATCCTCTGAAGTGTTCCAGAACAACAACTAATTTTTTTTTTGTTCTACTGATGATGACCACATAGTGGTCGAAATACGTATCTAGTAATTTAAATATTTTTTGTGGTTAAGGGTTTTTATTTAATTTTATTTTAATTAGACAACAAGCAAATTTAAAACATTAATCTTTCATTGACACCCGATTTAGAAATGCTTCGGTCCACAGCACTTTTATTGGCTCCCAACGTCGAGCCTCTTTAATCCATAGCAATATATATATATATATATATATATATATATATATATATATTGCCGTGGAACCTATAAAAATTCGGGAACGAAACTGGGACAAAGCTTTAACATCAATCCTTTACTGGGCTGTCATAAAATTTTTCGAAAAACAAAATAAAAATTGTATAAATTTCTTACCCTTTTATTTCTCCTTCAAATTCCTTCAGCTTCCCTGGCTAGCTCAGCTGTGCCTCTTCTCGAATATCTAAATTTATAGACATATCTTTTTCACACTCGCACACCATTCAATAAAACTACCAAATAATACCACAACCATACAACCTTTTATTTACACCTATTCACAGATAAATTATATTTACATGTGTTAAAACAGTTACATACAATAATTATAAAACTCCAATTATGGTATGTTTTAAAGTCTTTGATTTTTCTAATTAATTTTAAACAACTTCAATGAGATCTGAGTAGATGGGCCGCCACATGTTACTCTAAACTGACTTCACACTGGAGTATGGTGAGCTCATAAAAACCCAGTTTAGTTTGTATATGCCTTTTAAACCTTGCATAAATTAAAAACCAAAAATTACAGACCCGTTTACCCTTTACAATTCAATTTTTATCCTGACTAAAATTTTGGATGTTCCAACTACACCCTTTTCCAATATTTAACATCAATAAATTGTCCAGTACATGTGTCTTTTACAATAAGTCTCTAGAACCATAAATATGCCGCCAAAAAAAATCAACCACGCAGCACAAAATTTCACAAATGTTTATAAGGCAACAGAAATTTTAAATAAATTACCTGGAGATTCTTCAGGCTTCCTTTTCCGTCGGAGATGAGTGCCAAAACACCCCTCCGCGTTGTCTTAATTTGCTGTGCTGCTCAGCGGATCCCTATACCTCTACCATCGGCTACCACTGTAAACTATGTGCCTTGTCTCACAGTACCATTCTATATCATGGTACATGGGTTTATTAGTTTTGTAGTAATTTTATGCAAGGTAAAAGGCATACATTAATAAACTGGGTTATTATGAGCACACCATACTCCAGTGTGCAATAAGTATAGGATATTATTTGGGGCCCATCTACTCATATTGTATTAAATGTGTTTGCAAATAATAATTTAAAACAAGGACTTTGAAACATATCACTTATTGAGTTGTAATTAGTGTACCAAACTGTGTATACCTGTGAATAATTTGGCTGTAAATAGCGTAAATAAAAGATTGTATGATTGTTGTATTATTTGGTTTTATTGAATGGTGTGCTAGTGGGAAGGAAGAATGATTGTAAATTTAGGTATCCGATAAGAGGCACAGCTGAACTAGCCAGGGAAGCTGCTGAAGATTGTTGCAGCAGAATAAACGGGTAAGAATATTTTTATACATTTTTTTTTTGAAAATCAGTGTTGACACTAGCGATGTCAGTCAAACCATTAAGACCCCGATTCACAGCAATATATATATATAAATATATATATATATATATATATATATATATATATTATAGTGGTTTTAAAGGGTTAAAAATAAAGATAAACGAAACAATTTCAAAACACCCTGTATAAAGGTACAAACTGAAATTACGTGCGAAATTTATATTAATTAATTCAATTCTTAAGTAACGGGTATTAACAAAATTGTACAAATAATAATTAAAAATTTAATAGCTTTGCAAAGAATTAAATGGTAGAAGCCAATGCCATGCATTTATTAATTTAATTGGAGTTAATTTAACAATTATTGATGTATAATAAGCATAAAAGCCTGTGAAAACCCAAGGTGAAGACGCGTTGCTAACAAACGGATATATCAGGAGGGTTGAAATACCATGAAACGAAGCTCGGAGAATTGTATTTAAAACGTTCATTATGATCGAACACCTGCAAACTTTTAAATGTCAAGTTCTAATAAATTTGAGTAGATAAACATGCAGATTCTACGTATATTGGAAACGGTTGAATGTTTTAGCATGAATTACTAAACAGGGGTTAGGTAAAGTCACGTTCGCAAGTCGACGTGTGTTTAGACAGCAGATAGTCAAGAATATCGATTTTGTACCACTCAGACCAGGGTAGAAAGGGACAGAGAAAACGCATAAATAAGAGACACTAATAGGATAGGAGGGATTTGTGAAGCGTCACTAAGTCTACGATTGGTCGATATGTTAGTTTGATTTGAAACAAGCACGAGGATAGTGGAGCGTGATATTCTTGAAATTTTATAACGAGGTATTAAAATTCGCGGATTTGAAAATGGAGTTGAGTGCAAAATTGCAAGAATGTGTGGTGTTAACAGGGGATTTCGCGTTAAGCAGGTATGGAGAGGTTACAATCGGAGTGTATAAATGCTTTTAGAGAACGTGGTGAGGGCCCTTAAGTTTTCGATCGCTCCAAACAACGTATCTAAGTATCACGAGTTGTAAGTATTACTAAATCAGTTAAATTATATTACAAGGTGATAGTCTCTTAATTAAATACGCGGTTAAGTGTGCTGAAATTACATTTTAATAGAGATATCATCTATAATTATAATCAACTCGTGTCGGGACATTAAGTAGCGTGGTTTGAAGCATCTAATTAATGAAGAAATAATTTTAAATGGAATTTGGAATTGGTTACACCGGGGAGGCGGCGTTTGCAGTTCAATTTGGATGGAGTTTTTCTAGTAACAGCTAGAAACGACCTGCAGAACGGACAGAAGAAATAGATGGCATCATCCTCAGAGCAGAGATCTACTATAAAATTGCAGAATCTTAGAATTGAAGAATCTTAGAATTGAAAAATCTGAGAATTTTAGAATTGCAGAATTTTAGAACTGCAGTTCTAGAATTATAGAATTACAAAATGTTACCTCGAATTAATGAAATACTATTTCAAATCGGATGATAATCATAAGTTTGCGAGGTGGTACTTTTGCGCTAAAATAGCGTGTTATAGGTGCTTAGATTATAAAGGTTTGTTTAGGTCTAGCTAATTGAAATTCTGCCGGTTTTAATTGGTTTAAAGTTGCGCGTTTTTCAAAAATCGATTATTTCTGGAATTCTAGTGAATTTGCATTATTAAAGCTTGAAAGTTTAAGAATTAAACGAACTATACTGTAAAATAGATTAAGATGACGACGTAAATTAATTATTTAAGATTTATTTGTGGTAGTTTAATTGATGTGAGTCCCTAAAATTATTAATATCATCCGTTACTATAAAAAACGTAATCTACAACCTAGTTTAAGTTGTTTTTTGTTGGTTAATGAGGTAAAAAAATCACCATTAAAAGACTTAATTATAACTAACGAGCATTGAGATAATTATTTTCATCTCAATATGTATTTAGATCGTGTTTATGATGCAAAGACCTTCGTTGATTTTTTGTGTAAAGAGAAATTCGCCAATTCGACGAGCTGCAAATACAGCAAAGCCCGCTACTGGTTGTTCTCTCTTTGAAAACAGCCAATGAACACAACTTACTGATTTTTCAATTTACAAGGTATATTTTGCCCAAGTCGCTAGGTAATTTTGAATTTCCGTTTATCAAATATTGAGGTTAGGTTTTAGTGCTGTCGACTCAAAAAACAGTCCTCGTCGATTTATTCTATTTGTTAAGTGTTTAAAAAAGAATTTTTTAACATAAATTACGTTATTTCAGTACTTACAGCTATAGATTAATTCTGTAGTTACTTTTACTGCCTTGGACAAGTTTTCTTTAACTACTTAGCGAACTACTTCGGGAGCACTATAGAAAAATGCATTTCTTAGATATTAATAATCTAACATAGCGTGAGATAGGTAAATTAAGTCTGGTAATTATTGGAATTATTTATAAATGCTCTACAACGTATGGGAAATTACTGATGTGATCGTTACGCAAGATTGCTTTTACGATTCATAAATTGACCTATTTCAAAGTAATAATACCAAAAACCACGACAACATCGGCGAGGGGTGTAACTTATCCCCTATTTAAAATGCGTAGCGCAAAAAAAATGTTGATCGACAGTGACGTCCAAAAAGAGAATGCTTCCAATATATGTGAATTAGAAAATTGGGGTGAGGGTGGAATATTTATAAGTAATTAGGGATGGACTCGGGCTCGGGCTTTCGGCCCGATTTCGGGCTCGAATCCGGGCCGGGCCGTTGACTACTTTATTCGAGCCGGGCCTATCTTTTTTCGGGCCGGGCCGGGCCAAACGTTCGGGCCGGCCCAAATTTTTCGGGCCAAAAAACGCATGAGTAGATACTACACCGTCCTTTCATTTTTATTTCACATTGAGTAAATAAACGTTAGTAGAGTATTTAGTGACGTTCTGGACCCACATTTGCTCCCAAAACACATTTGCTCCCAAATTTACATGTAAATTCTCATAAGGAGCAAATGTGGAGATGTGACTCCCACCTTGCTCTCCGCCTTGCTCGGACACCCCACAACCATTTTGATTACGTCACACCTGCATTCTTTCCACCCGCGATATAAATCTTTCTCCACCCACAAGATAAATGTACCTTGTTTGGTATCAATTAATATTAGAATTTTTTCAGCTACCCGAATCTCTAAAAATTTCTTAGATATCATCATCCCCCAGGGAACTACCCCAATTTTAAGATTTTTTGCTGGTAGCGATTTTATTTTCGTCCGCATAAATTTTTTATACATGTGGCACATCTTGTTAGTCTAAAATTTTACGCAGAATTTGAATCTGCAAACAGATTTAAAATCGAACCATCCCTTACAAAGTTACACTTTAAAGCTCTCAAACCTCTAAATTTTGCTCTTTGCTCCCACATTCTGAACCAAATAGTTTTCTTTGTCTAGCCATTGCATCTTTCGAGATAAACCTATCTTGTTTGGTATCAATTAATATTAGAATTTTCTCAGCTACCTGAATCTCTAGGAATTTCTTAGATTGCATCATCCCCCAGGGAGCTACCCCAATTTTAAGATTTTTTGCCGATAACGATTTTCTGACCGTCCTTATAAATTTTTTAACCATGTGACTCATCTTGTTAGTCTAGAATTTTACGTAGAATTTGAATCTGCAAACAGATTTAAAATCGGACCATCCCTTACCAAGTTACACTTTAAAGCTCTCAAACCTCTTTAAATTGTTTTGCTTATCTATAACATATGCTTTAAACAACCATTTCCCTAGAAATCTAAAACCGCAAGGATTTTAGAAACGAGTTCTTTATAAGCCATAAGTGTATAATATTTAAAACCATTTTTTCAAACAGTAATGTGCTGTTTTCAGAAATAATTACATGCTCAATGCTAAATATGTAGTTTGGAAAATACATTCATTTTACAAACTAATTGCTTTACAATTATGTGACGTATAGTGAAAGTAGCCTTTCTTTTTTATTAATTCGCGGCTATATGATTTGAAAAATACAATAGATATGCACAATGCTAAATAGTTGGAAAATACGTAGACGAGGACAAACTAATTGCTTTACAATTATGTGACGTAAAGTGAAAGTAGCCTTTCTTTTTATTAATTAGCAGCTATGTGATTTGAAAAATACAATAGATATGCTCAATGCCACCCATTAAAATCAACGCATCATTGCTGGAGGGTTTATTAATCATACACTGAGCGCTCTATTTTGGCCTCGATTGGGGAAAATACAAACGTCATTTAGTAATATAATTAACGGTTTTCAAACCGTATATAACGCAGTCTGATTAGTAGAATTCTATTAGTTTCGCACACTTTTGTGTTAAAGTACATCGAAATTTTAAACAATCGTTTCGTATAGTGACTTTTTGTGAAGATTTAAGGTAAGTTTACATTTTTTTTATTAAAATAGAACTGAATTTATTTGCAAACACCAATTATTGTTTCTGGTTGTATTTTAAAACATCTAAGACTCGTATAGATTCACATTAACCGGTATTAATTTTTCAAAGTAATGCGCTGTTTTACATATATATATATATATATATATATATATATATATATTGCTGTGATATTCTCCTTTGACTGCGGGAACTGGGTCCTTTCAACAAAAAAATTCTAGTCCCACAGATTGGGCGTCATAAACGGCTGTGATCCTCTTTTCGCCTCGGCTGCTCACCTAATGTTATAAACCTCCTCATTCATAAAAAAAAACAACACATTCCTACCAAAAACATCAACGTTAACTCTATTTACATCAATATTCAGAATACATTAAAATTTCAAAATTAAAACTCAGCATAAATTTCAGTTTTAAAAGAATTTCAAGATTAATTTTATTATCATTTTAATGTGCATCCAAAATTAAAGTCCTTGTTGGATGCCTACTAATTAATATAACAATATAAGCAGACCAGAGTCTGAGTATAAAGGGAGCATCTACCACCCCTTTACGTTAATTAACCAGGTTTGTCTAATTGAGCTCAAAGACATACCCAAATTTTCATCATATTACCGAACATCAAAACTAAATACCCTTTCTACCTCAACAAGCAAATTTCATCTTAAAATTAAAATTTTATGGTTAGTACAATTTCACTAATGTCCATTTAAAGTAAATCAATTATAAAGTTATTCAACACACACAAAAATGTCAAACAAAATAGTATAATTTACCTGAAGGTCACCGTCCTCGTAGCTTCAAAGTACATCGTCCCTTTAGTTAATCACACCATTCCAACAGGATTATATTTACGGCTTCTAATTCTCAACGCTTTTAAAATTTACTCCATCACCATTTATTTAAAGTTGTTTCTGGGCTTTTCCGGAATTCATCTGTGTATATCTGACCCTTGTTTCGTGGATCCAGACACGTATTTGAACCATTTAATTATTAACACCCCCGAAAAATAGCAAATAACTTCATACTTCTTTCACCAATATACGCCAAAACTGCCTACTTTTGTGTATACATTTGTCGTTGTAAATTTTGCTAATTGGTACAGTGAAACTAAATTTTATTACCTTGTATCTAAGTGCACTGAAGTACATTCATGTTAGCACGTAAATAACCAACTATTTTGAATCACTAAAATATACGAGCAAAATTTTAAATTTTTTCTCAAACTAAAATGCACTGTTTAACATCTTCAATCAAGTCGCGGATGTAAGAGCTTTTAACGCATCGAATAGTCAAAAGTCTAAGAGAGCTTGTTTATATTCATCTCGGTATATATAGCAAAAAGCCGGCACGTCGCTTTTGTCCTTAAAACGGGTAATTCTCAAGAATTCCTCATTCTATGTTCCCAGTCTGTCGCTCGCGCGTCGATTTTACGAATTTTCACTCGTCCCATTTAAATCTCAGAAATTTCAACACACGGCACGCAAGCATGTCCGAGAAATAACTAATTGACTTTTATACCGAAATTGTTGTTTCTACCTCTGATATTTGCATCCTATTTTCAACCAATTGTGACCCTCGTGACGTTGCTTAAATCCCGCCTTTTACTATATGTGTCTTTGCTTGACGCATTTTCTCTTTCCTTTTCTAACCTGTTCGTATTGGTGCAAATTGATATTCTTTATTATCGATTATATTTTAGTCCATGTGGACTGTTATCTGGGTTTAATAACCCCGTATCGCACATTCTCGTGAATATTAAGCCCCGGTTTCTCCAAGATTCTTTGAAACTATTAATTATCTACAAAATTTACGCCGTATGTGATATTTAAACTACGCAGGTGTTCAAAATAATATTAATTCTCAGAGCTTTATTTTCTGGTATTATAATCTTGGGTTTTACAAGTTTCTATAGATATTATCTGTTACTAACGGTTCAATTAACTTCAATTAAAATTAATACTCTTTAATTTTTAGTGAATCCTAATTAAATATTCAATTATTATCTGTACGTTTCGTTTAATACTCGTTGCCCAAACTTGAATCAATTCATATAAATCTTGCACGTAATTTCCATTTGATTCTTTACTTTGGAATAATTAAATTACACGTTGAGCATTTTAAAACTGCTTATTTTTATATGAAGCGTCTTGTAAATAATTTTAATCTCTTATTTTTAATAAAACGAATGAATTTTTATTCTCCACGGGTTTTAATAAAGCGTATTATCTAATAAACTTCCTTATACACGGTGATTAAAATTATTTGATGTAATTCATTAATTTTCTACCCTGGTCTAAATATGAGTAATAATATATATATATATATATATATATATATATATATATATATATATATATATATTTCTTTCAAATTTTAAAAATAGGCTTTTAGCTAAGATAAAAAAAACAATTCCTTACAAAATATTTTATTAAAAATTAAATACAAAAATATGTCTGAGATGGTTTCATCCTGTTTCCATAATGCGATTACATTGGCGTTATCTATGTTTTAAGTCTATGTTTTAAGGCACTAGCGTAAGTTTGACATAGATAGAACGAATCTATTGCTTTATGTCGGCCGAACGAGAAAAATTGAGTGATTTTGCTTTGCTCGTTTGCAGGTATATCATCGAATCACATCAAATCCTGGGTATAATCTGGAAAAGGAGCCTAACCACGTCATATATTATCCACTGAGCGTGACAGAAATTGATAATATTACAATCAGACTAGTCGATCATTTGGGTGAATTGGTAAACTTTTCACCGGAAACATACACCTGTGTACGACTGGAAATAAAAAGTAGCTAAAAATGCCCATCGATTTTGTATATAAAGCACGTTACAGCACCCCCAGACGACCAATAGTGAATACGACGTCAAAGCATCAAGTTGTCGAGAGACTTACAGCAGAAGAAATACGTTTTTTAAAATCTTTGGGATTAAAAGTTATAAATGATGGGCAGCAGAAGTAAACGCAGCTTAGATCTCCACGGCGAAGAAAACGTTAAACTTGGAAGGCTTAAACATGAGGACGTACCCAAATTGGATGTGTTTGAAGGTTATAAATTAGACGAAACCATAATAAAGTAAGATTATTATACATATCTTCCCTTTACATTGAATGCAGAAAACAACGATCGAATTTCAATTGAAATCCAGAGCAGTGATAACATCGCATACCCCCATGAAAGTTTCATATTTATAAGGGGCACCTATAAACCTACGGAAACATTAAGAGAAGCGTCAACAACTGTAGACCCGATTAGAGCAGCGGAACCAGATCCTAAAGCTTACGAATTTACTAGAAATGCACCATATTTTCTGTTTGAGGAAATTCAATACAAATTGGGTAATAATCAAATAATAGATGTCTGCAGAATCCCTGGAATTACTCGAACCATTAAAGGACTTGTATCCATGGAAGAATCAGAAACAAAATCTATTACACATACCGGGTGGAAGCCTGATACCATATTCCAAGATGGACGATTTAGTTGTGCTATACCTCTAAAAACCATTTTTGGGTTTTTCGAAGATTACAAGAAAACTATCGTCAACATGCCTCAAGAGCTGATTTTAATCAGATCCAAGTCGGACGTAAATTGCTACAAGTCGATTGGAAATACAGTAACGTTCAAAATACAACGTATTTCATGGGAGGTTCCGCATATAACATTAAGCGACTTCGCCAAGGCTTCGCTGCTTTCGGAGATGCAAAATCAATCATCTATAATGGCTGCATTCAGAAAATGGGAACTACACGAATTACCATCTCTAACACAATCAAAGTCGCAAGTATGGAGAATTAAAGTATCGAACGAAACAGAGAAGGCTCGATGGATATTACTGGTGCTGCAAAATGGGAAGTACGACAGGAAATAAGAAAATGCTACGAGCTTTACGAATGCCAATATAACCAATATCAAAGTGTTTTTAAACTCGCAGGCATTCCCTCAAGGTTGATTAAATTTGGATTTTGAGCAGAACGACTACTTGCCAGCGTACCTGTCTTATGCATCTTTTATGGAAAAATACTATCCGAACAAATCGTCAAATAAATGTTTAATGGACTACAACAGGTTTAAGGACTCACCCGTCTTTGTAATCAACTGTCTTCATCAATTTGAAAGCATCAAGGACGCACCTGTTGATGTAAGAATGGAATTAGAAGCTTCAAGAAATTTTGAACCGTCGATGAAGGCTTATACTTTAATTATACATGACTCTATGTTTGAATATAATCCGTTTACGGAAATTGTTAATAGATTTATTCACAATTAAATATTTTGTATATATTTTTTTAATAAAACAGTATAAAATCTATGTTGTTTTAATATTAATAAGATTTTTGGTGATCCAATGCAGTTTTTCGCGCATTCCGATGTACGCCTAAGCACGTCTGTGCCCATGCGCACCCCTGCGCGCGCGCATTCTTTGCCCATGCGCACCCCTGCGCGTGCACACCCCTGCCCATACGCACCCCTGCGCATGCGCGCCCCTGACCAGGCGCACCCCTGCGCGTGCGCACCCCTGCGTGTGCACACCCTTGCCCATGCGTACCCCTACGCGTGCGCGCCCTTTCCCATGCACACCCTTGCGCGAGCACACACCGGCCCATGCGCACCTCTGCGTGTGCGCACTCCTGCCCGTGCGCACCCGTGCGCGTGTGCACCCCTGCCCATGCGTATTCTTGTAATGCTGGTATATAAGGGGGTATTATTTTCAATTTGAATCAGTTTAAACTTATATATGAAAGATGTACGTCAAGGAATCTTTAGAGAAAGCAATTAGTAAAAGACAAAAAGGTATAAGTGTTAACTCTGCAAGTAGGTTATATGGTATACCTAGAAGAACGTTAAGCAGATATGTTAAAAGGTTGCAGAACGTAAAGAAATTACATAATTTCAACGATGCATCCAGAGATGTTATACCAGAAGTTAAAATACCTGTGCAGAATTATGTTAACTTTGCTATTGCTAGTGCAAAAGAGGATGGTAAACATGGAATTTTGTTCCCGTCTAACATACGAGCTGTATTCGCGGGACCATCGAGTTGTGGGAAGACCAACGCTTTAATATCTCTGATCTTGCACGAGAACGGACTTAGATTCCAAAACGTATATGTATTTTCGAAGAGTTTAAAATTCTAATATTAATTGATACCAAACAAGATAGGTTTATCTCGAAAGATGCAATGGCTAGTCGAAGAAAACTATTTGGTTCAGAATGTGGGAGCAAAGAGCAAAATTTAGAGGTTTGAGAGCTTTAAAGTGTAACTTTGTAAGGGATGGTTCGATTTTAAATCTGTTTGCAGATTCAAATTCTGCGTAAAATTTTAGACTAACAAGATGTGCCACATGTATAAAAAATTTATGCGGACGAAAATAAAATCGCTACCAGCAAAAAATCTTAAAATTGGGGTAGTTCCCTGGGGGATGATGATATCTAAGAAATTTTTAGAGATTCGGGTAGCTGAAAAAATTCTAATATTAATTGATACCAAACAAGGTACATTTATCTTGTGGGTGGAAATGCGGAGAAAGATTTATATCGCGGGTGGAAAGAATGCAGGTGTGACGTAATCAAAATGGTTGTGGGGTGTCCGAGCAAGGCGGAGAGCAAGGTGGGAGTCACATCTACACATTTGCTCCTTATGGGAATTTACATGTAAATTTGGGAGCAAATGTGGGTTTTGGGAGCAAATGTGGGTCCAGAACGTCACTAAATACTCTACTAACATTCTTAATTATATTTTCACGTAGTGTTTTTATGACCCCATTAATAATCAGTTTTGCGACTGGTTTGGTGTAAAAGACACGTGATATTATAACTCACTTCTTATCCCAAATATTTTTTTCTATTCCTATTTAATGTCCCTAATGTTGTATTTTAGGCAAGTTAAAAATGCCCGGGAACATCAAACTAGGTGATTTATTCATACGTTGAAGCATGAGCTGTGTCGAAGCAGGCCTCTTTCATTATTCCGCTTTTCAACTACCTGCAGGACATTGTCTCGAAGACGCAACACGTATGATTTTGTAGTTTAAATGTTGTGTAAAGTCACCATTTTCACCACCAAATGTGCTGCGCCTTTTGGTTTATCAAATTTTATTTTAATATGGGATAATGAGATTTTTGAATTCAGGACGGAAAGCTTTTTCCCATTCTTAAATTAATTTATTACGAGTGAAGTGTTATAAATATAATTTCACACGAACCAAAGGAGTCTTACTTTTCTAACTTTCAAACGACCTTTCCTTTTGTGAAACGCAGCGTCTTCATGTGCTTCGGCTACGCCTCCGGCACTTGGATCTCATTAGCAATTCTTTTTGAAACTATAATTGTATTTTCGGAGACATTTCTGGAGCAACAAATCGGCAAAAGAAAATTGTGTAATTTTTTATGTACGACAGAATTTGGGCGTAGAGAATGGCACAAACAAGTTAAAAAACTGTTCTGGTGACTTATAGAAACAGTCTAAAATGCAGTCTACTTAATTTATTATTTAGAGCTGTTTCTTTTTGACGCTAGACTTGAATTTTTGGGACATTTCTGGAACAACAAACCAACAAAAGAAAATTGTGTAATTTTTGAAGTTAGAATTGTATTGTTGGGGACATTTCTAGAGCAACCGACCGACAAAAGAAACTTGTGTAATTTTTTATGCACAACAGACTTTGGGCGTAGTGAATGGCTCGAACAAGTTAAAAAATAGTTCTGGTAACTTGCAGAAATAGAGAAAGTAGCCTATTTAATTTATTATTTATAACTGTTCTTTTATGCTAGACTTTAATTTTTGGTGACATTTCTGGACCTATGTGAACTTAGCACCCGACTTTGATAAAAAATTTCTTTCATATATGCATTCGTTTAAGCTTAGTTTGTACCTGTTTGTACCGCTTTTTATTTCGTTTGTACCTCAAAGGGGTGAAAGTTACAGGGGGGTAAAAACATCATCAGCACCCGACTTGAAGATACAGAAATTTTCTAAACGTCTTTCGATTAAGCATCGTTTGTACCCGTTTGTACCACCGCCAGTTTTGTTTGTACCCTTAAGGGGGTGTTTGTACCGAATTTTGAAAATAGGGGTGACACCTAACTCCGCAATGTTTAGAGATATCTTAAATGCGCAAGCGGGTGCTGTTTCGTAATCGTGTGTACCAGTTTGTACCACCGCCAGTTTAGTTTGTACCCTTAAGGGGGTGTTGGAACCGATTTTTCAAAATAGGGGTAACACCTAACTCCGCTATTTTTAAAGATATCTTAAATGCACAAGCGGGTACTAGTTCTTAATCGTTTGTATCCGTTTGTACCACTACCAGTTTCGTTTGTACCCCGTAAAGGGGTGTTTGTACCGAATTTCTAAAATAGAGGCAACACCTAACTTCGCCATTTTTAGAGATATCCTAAATCCGTAAGCAGGTGCTGCTTCGAAATCGTTTGTACCCGTTTGTACCATCGCAAGTTTTGTTTGTACCCTTAAGGAGGTGTTTGTACCGAATTTTGAAAATAGGGGTGACACCTAACTCCGCAATGTTTAGAGAGATCTTAAATGCGCAAGCGGGTGCTGTTTCGTAATCGTGTGTACCCGTTTGTACCACCGCCAGTTTAGTTTGTACCCTTAAGGGGGTGTTGGTACCGATTTTTCAAAATAGGGGTAACACCTAACTCCGCCATTTTTAAAGATATCTAAAATGCACAAGCGGGTGCTAGTTCGTAATCGTTTGTATCCGTTTGTACCACTACCAGTTTCGTTTGTACCCCGTAAAGGGGTGTTTGTACCGAATTTCTAAAATAGAGGCAACACCTAACTTCGCCATTTTTAGAGATATCTTAAATCCGTAAGCAGGTGCTGTTTCGAAATCGTTTGTACCCGTTTGTACCATCGCAAGTTTTGTTTGTACCCTTAAGGAGGTGTTTGTACCGAATTTTGAAAATAGGGGTGACACCTAACTCCGCAATGTTTAGAGAGATCTTAAATGCGCAAGCGGGTGCTGTTTCGTAATCGTGTGTACCCGTTTGTACCACCGCCAGTTTAGTTTGTACCCTTAAGGGGGTGTTGGTACCGATTTTTCAAAATAGGGGTAACACCTAACTCCGCCATTTTTAAAGATATCTAAAATGCACAAGCGGGTGCTAGTTCGTAATCGTTTGTATCCGTTTGTACCACTACCAGTTTCGTTTGTACCCCGTAAAGGGGTGTTTGTACCGAATTTCTAAAATAGAGGCAACACCTAACTTCGCCATTTTTAGAGATATCTTAAATCCGTAAGCAGGTGCTGTTTTGAAATCGTTTGTACCCGTTTGTACCACCTCCAGTTTTGTTTATACCCTTAAGGAGGTGTTTGTACCGAATTTTGAAAATAGGGGTGACACCTAACTCCGCAATGTTTAGAGATATCTTAAATGCGCAAGCGGGTGCTGTTTCGTAATCGTGTGTACCTGTTTGTACCACCGCCAGTTTAGTTTGTATCCTTAAGGGGGTGTTGGTACCGATTTTTCAAAATAGGGGTAACACCTAACTCCGCCATTTTTAAAGATATCTTAAATGCACAAGCGGGTGCTAGTTCGTAATCGTTTGTATTCGTTTGTACCACTAACAGTTTCGTTTGTACCCCGTAAGGAGTGTTTGTACCGAATTTCTAAAATAGAGGCAACACCTAACTCCGCCATTCTTAGAGATATCTTAAATCCATAAGCAGGTGCTCGTTTGAAATCGTTTGTACCCGTTGTACCACCCCAGTTTGTTTGTACCCTTAAGGAGGTGTTTGTACCGAATTTTGAAAATAGGGTAAACCTAACTCGCATTTTAGAGATATCTTAAATGCGCAAGCGGGTGCTGTTTCGTAATTGTTTGTACCCGTTTGAACCACCGCCAGTTTCGTTTGTACCCTTATGGGGTGTTTCTACCGAATTTTCAAAATAGGGGTAACACCTAACACCGCCATTTTTAAAGATATCTTAAATGCGCACGCGGGTGCTGTTTCGGAATCGTTTGTGCCCCCTTAGTTTGTTTGTACCACCGTTAGTTTGTTTGTGCCCTTAAAGGGGTGTTTGTGCCGAATTTTTTAAAATAGGGGTAACGTCTAACTCTGCCATTTTTAGAGATATCTTAAATGCGCAAACGGGTGCTGTTTCGTAATCGTTTGTACCCCCGTCAATTTGTTTGTACCGTTAAGGAGGTGTTTGTACCGAATTCTCAAAATGGGGGTAACGTCTAACTCGGCCATTTTTAAAGATATTTTAAATGCGCAAGCGAGTGCTATTTTGAAAATTCGGTACAAACACCCCCTTAAGGGTACACACGAAACTGGCGGTGATAGAAACGGGTACAAACGATTACGAAACAGCACTCGCCACGCATTTAAAATATCTCTGAACATTGCGGAGTTAGGTGTTACCCTTATTTTGAAAATTCGGTACAAACACTCCCTTAAGGGTACAAACAAAACTGGCGGAGGTACAAACGGGTACAAACGATGTTTAATCGAATGGCATTTAGAAAATTTCTATATCTTCAAGTCGGGTGCTGATGATTTTTTTACCCCCTGTAACTTTCACTCCTTTGAGGTACAAACGAAATAAAAAACGGTACAAACGGGTACAAACTGAGCTTAATCGAATGCATATATGAAAAAAAATGTTTACTATAGTCGGGTGCTAAGTTCACATAGGTCATTTCTGGAAGAAAAACCGCAAAACAAATTTCTGCAATTTTTTGACGTACGACAGATTTTGGGCGTAAAGAAAGGTACAAACAATTTAAAAAAATATTTCTGGTAACTTATAGAAACAGGCTAAAAGGTAGCCTACTTTATTTATTGTTTATAAGTAATTCTTTTTGAAACTATAATTGTATTTTTGGGGACATGCCTGGAGCAACAAACCGGCAAAAAAAATCGTGTAATTTTTTTATGTACGACAGATTTTGGTGTAGAGAATGGCAGAAACAAGTTAAAAAATAGTTCTGGTGACTTGTAAAAACAGACTAAAAGGCAATCTGCCGACAGTTTACTTAATTTATTATTTAGAACTGTTTTTTATGCTAGATTTGAATTTTAAACAATAATTTAAAACAATACTTCTGGTAACTTATAGATACAGACTGAAGGTAGCCTACTTAATTTATTGTTTATAAGTAATTCTTTTTGAAACTATAAGTGTATTTTTGGGGACATGTCTGGAGCAACAAATCGGCAAATGAAAATTATGTAATTTTTTATGTACGACAGACCTTGAGCGTGCAGAATGGCACAAACAAGTTAAAAAATAGTTCTGATAACTTGTAGAAACAGACTAAAAGGCAGTCTACTTAATTTATTATTTAGAACTGTTTCTTTTTGATGCTAGACTTGAAATTTTGAGGACATTTCTGGAACAACAAACCGACAAAAGAAAACTGTGTAATTTTTGATGTTACAATTGTATTTTTGTGGACATTTCTGGAGCAACAGACCGACAAAAGAAATTTGTGTAATTTTTTATGTACAACAGACTTTGGGCGTAGAGAATGGCACAAACAAGTTAAAAAAATACCTCTGGTAACTTGTAGAAACTTGTAGAAACTAAAAAGTAGCCTATTTAATTTATTATTCATAACTGTTTCTTTTTGATGCTAGATTTGAATTTTTGAGAACATTTCTGGAACAACAAACCGACAAAAGAAAATTGTGTAATTTTTTTACGTACGACAGATTTTAGGCGTAAAGAAAGGCACAAACAATTTAAAAAAACATTTGTGGTAACTTATAGAAACAGACTAAAAGGTAGCCTATTTAATTTATTGATTATAAGTAATTCTTTTTGAAACTATAATTGTATTTTTGGGGACATTTCTGGAGCAACAAACCGGCAAAAGAAAATTGTGTAATTTTTTATGTATGACAGACTTTGAGCGTAGAGAATGGCACAAACAAGTTAAAAAAATAGTTCTGGTAACTTGTAGAAACAGGCTAAAAAGTAGCCTATTTAAGTTATTATTTATAACTGGTTTTTATGCTAGACTTGAATTTTTGGGGCATTTCTGGAACAACAAATCGACAAAAAAAATTGTGTAATTTTTTGACGTACGACAGACTTTGGGCGTAAGAAAACGCACTAGCGATTTTAAAAAATATTTGTGGTAACTTATAGAAACAGACTAAAAAGTGCCTATTTAATTTATTATTTATAACTGTTTTTTTTTATGCTAGACTTGAATTTTTGGGGACATTTCTGGAAGAACAAACCGACAAAAGAAAATTGTGTAATTTTTGATGTACGTCAGATTTTGGGCGTAAAGAAAGGCACAAGCAATTTGAAAAAATATTTCTGGTAACTTATAGAAACAGACTAAAAGGTAGCCTACTTTATTTATTGTTTATAAGTAAGTAATTGTTTTTGGTTCTAGAATTTTGCTTTTGAGGACATTTATGGAGCAACAAACTGGCAAAAAATAATTGTGTAATTTTTGATGTATGACAGATTTTGGACGTAAAGAATGGCACAAACAAGTTAAAAAATAGTTCTGTTGACATAAAAACAGACTAAAAGGTAGTCTACTTAATGTATTATTTATAAGTAATTCTTTTTGACGATAGAATTGTATTTTTGGGGACATTTCTGGAGCAATAGCAAACTGTGTATTTTTTTGTGTATGTCAGTTTTTGGGCGTAAAGAAAGGCAAAAACAATTTAAAAAATTTTGTTACAGGCGGAAAAGCTACTAAGTGTATCTTTTCCAGTCAAATTATAAAATGGGGGCGGCCTGTAAAACAAAAATTAAAGGGGTGTCACCGGCACTAGCTAGCGGGAGGTCGTGGATCATATAGAGGGTTAAAATTTTGAAAAAAGGGTTAAATTAATTTATAATATACTACAAAAATGTGGCACTTACCTTTCATAAAATATTGTGGCTTAATGACAATTGCCAAGGGCGCCAGACAAGTCGAGAATGTCCAAATGTTCGTAAAAATCCTTGAGAGACTTGTCATCCCAAGGAGGACAATTGTTTCTTTTAATCAATTCCTCACTTTTTGTACTACTTATATAAAAAAATAAGAAAAATTATTGACTTAATCAACGGCAAACAAAACTATTTAATTCACAGAGCAATAAACGTGAACCTCTTACATGCACTGCTTTTAGTTTATAAATTTAGGTGAATAGGTGACTATGGAATTCATGAAAAGTTTGTGTACATAAGTAGATATCAAACACTTGTATATGCAAGAAACTTATATTATAAATCGTACACTAAATTAATCCTACGGTTTATGGCCAAAACGTCCTAACAAATAAACTAACTAAAAATTGGTCATGCTACTTAACTATAAAAGCTTACTTACTAATAATTGTCCATTGTTTGAGGGTTTGTTTTCCAACGTAGAGCAGTTCTTAATTTTGGGAAGAGAATCTCGCTTGTTGCTTCTGTTTGTAATGTTTAAGAAAATTGACTGGCACACGAACTCGGCAGAATTTTGACAATATCATTTACTTGCTGCGTCACACGCCTACAAGCTTTTTAAATATTTATCTTGCATCACTATAAATCCGCGACATATGGGCATAACCCTCGCGAAACTGGAAGAGTAACACTTTTTCCAATTTTTTTTTACTAACGTGATACGAAGTTTAATATTCTATGTCATGCCAGAGAACGCTAACCGCGAAACTACGTTTCTCTCTACTTCTTAACCACGGTCGGCCCCATTGGAAAAACTCCCCGTCTTTTGGCTAAGCCTTGAGTTATATAGACTAAATTACGTACGTCATTTTCTGTTATCCAATGACTGAACTGAACCTCCCACAAAACAAGATTTCAGAAACCAAATCCAACCCCTTTTTAGATGATGGTCACGGATGCAATCACTTTCCCACGAATTTAAATTATATTGTATTTTCTACGAATTACTTAAATATGGCAATGTGGAATCTATCTATGGCGACAGTGACTGCCATTAACAAAGACCGGCTAACCTACTTGAGCCGAAATGGATTTTAAATACAATAGATGTCTCCAGACTACTTAAGATTATTTGTAATATTTGAACAAATCAAATTGGAAATAGTTTCCGCTATTATAATGTTTTGTTTTGTCTAACCCGCTGTAAATCAACGAAAGTATTAATCTTTTCAAACTGAAATTGGTTTTCCTTTATTTACGCTAAAAAGGTACTATTACATTTTAATTTAATCGGATTTGTTAGTCTGTTACCGATCTAACTTTTAAGAAGTTTATTGTATTTGACTTACGATGGGGTCTAGAGCTTTAAATGATGACCTGCCGCTGGAATTTACTAGCCCGAAGCTATCGGTACATGTGCTCTTTTATACAAGGGAACCTGACTGAATGTAAAGTAATTTATTGTGGGAATTTTTGTCTATACTTTATTCAAGTTACTGAATTTTAATTAATTAATTTGTTTAATTGTTAACATTACAAAATAATGTTACAATTTTTCTGGAAAACTGTGTAATTTTTGAAGTTAGAGTTGTATTTTTGGGGACATTTCTGGAGCAACAGACCGGCTAAAGAAACTTTAGTAATTTTTTTATGTGCAACATACTTTCGGCATAGAGAATGGTACAAACAAATTGAAAAAGTAGTTCTGGTAACTTGTAGAAACAGACAAAAATAATACGGGCAATCATCTAGTATGAGCAATTCTGAAGCATTTTTTACGCATTGAGAACTGGAATCGTTTGCCCATGCGCCAGTGTCGTTTACCCACCTCGCGGAATCTAGTAATTAACAAAGGTGGAAAAACAATATTAACGCCTGGGCAAACGAAAAGAGCGAGTGGGCAAACGATTCTAGCTCTCAATGCGTAAAAAATGCTTCAGAATAGCTCATACTAGATGATTGTCCGTATTATTTTATTTATAATTATCTCTTGTTGGGTTGGGCAAACAACATGAACGTATGGGCAAACGAAAAAAGCGAGTGGGCAAACGATTCTAGCTCTCAATGCGTAAAATACTTCAGAATTGCTCATACTAGATGATTGTCCGTTTTATTTTATTTATAATTATCGTTTGTTGGGTGGGTAAACAACATGAACGCATGGGCAAACGAAAAGAACGAGTGGGCAAACGCTTCCAGTTCTCAATGCGTAAAAAATGCTTCAGAATTGCTCATACTAGATGATTGTTCGTATTATTTTATTTATAATTATCCTTTGTGGGGTGGGCAAACAACATGAACGCATGGGCAAACGATTCTAGCTCTCAATGCGTAAAAATGCTTCAGAATTGCTCATACTAGATGATTGTCCGTATTATTTTATTTATAATTATCCTTTGTTGGGTGGGCAAACAACATGAACGCATGGGCAAACGAAAAGAGCGAGTAGGCAAACGATTCTAGCTCTTAATGCGTAAAAAATGCTTCAGAATTGCTCATACTAGATGATTGTCCGTATTATTTTATTTATAATTATCCTTTGTGGGGTGGACAAACAACATGAACGCATGGGCAAACAAAAAGAGCGAGTGGGCAAACGAAAAGAGCGAGTGGGCAAACGATTCCAGCCTTCAATGCATAAAAAATAATTCAGAATTGCTCATACTAGATGTTTGCCCGTATTATTTTATTTATAACTATCCTTTGCGGGGTGGGCAAACAACATTAACGCATGGGCAAACGAAAAGAACGAGTGGGCAAACGATTCCAGCCCTCAATGCGTAAAAAATGCTTCAGAATTGCTCATACTAGATAATTGTCCGTATAATTTTATTTATAACTATCCTTTGAGAGGTGGGCAAACAAAAATTTGTGCTGGGCAAACGTGGGGAAACGAATTCTATGTGCACTTCGCAATTTTTTATTTAACTATAACTTTTTTAAAGGGTGGGCAAATAAAAATTTTGGTTGGGTAAACGTTAACAAATCATGGACAATCACATTCTTCTCACGAATTAAAGAATTTTTTGTATGGGGGCGCTGAGTTAAAAATTTGCTTTGTTTTTATTTTGCTCATAACTTTTTATTGGGAGGTGGGCAAACGAAAATTTATGTGGTTAAACGTGGACAAACCACGGGCTAACGAATTGTATGTGCATTTTGAGAAATTTTGTAACAGGGGTGGGAACTTCACGGTTTCCCAATTTTATTTAGGTATTCGGCTATAACTTTTTTTTTAAAAGGTGGCAAATAAAAATTTGTGTTGGGCAAATCGTGGGCAATCAAATTCTACTAACGAATTGAAGAATGTTTTGTACGGGGTGGTGGATGAAAATTTTGCTCCATTATTGTTTTGCTTATAACTTTTTATTGGGGGTGGGCAAACGAAAATTTATGTTGGGCAAACCACGGGCAAACGAATTGTATGTGCACTTTGAAAAATTTCGCAATTGGGGTATTAAGTTCGGGGTTTCCCAATTTTTTTATTTGGCTATAACTTTTTTTTAAAAGGTGGGAAAATAAAAATTTGTGTTGGAAAAACGTGGGCAAATCGTGGGCAATCAAATTCTACTAACGAATTGAAGAATGTTTTGCAAGAAGGTGCTGGATTAAAATTTTGCTCCATTTTTTGTTTTGCTTATAACTTTTTATTGGGAGATGAGCAAACGAAAATTTATGTTGGGTAAACGTGGGTAAACCATGGGCAAACGAATTGTATGTGCATTAAAAAAAAATCGCAATTGGGGTGATAACTTCACGGTTTCCCAATTTTTTTTATTCGGCTATAACTTTTTCTTAAAAGGTGGGCAAATAAAAATTTGTGTTGGGAGAACGTGGACAAATCGTGGGCAATCAAGTTCTACTAACGAATTGAAGAATTTTTTGCATGGGGGTGCTGGATTAACATTTTACTCCAGTTTTTGTTTTGTTTATGACTTTTTATTTGGAAGTGGGTAAACGAAAATTTATGTTGGGCAAACGTGGGCAAACCACGGGCAAACAAATTGTATGTGCATTTTGAAAAATTTCGCAATTGGGGTGGCAACTTCACGGTTTCCCAATATTTTCATTTGGCTATAACTTTTTTTTAGACGGTGGGCAAATAAAAATTTGTGTTGGGCAAACGTGGGCAAATCGTGGGCAATCAAATTCTACTAACGAATTAAAGAATTTTTTGCATGGGGGTGGTGGATTAACATTTTACTCCATTTTTTGTTTTGCTTATGACTTTTTATTTGGAGATGGGTAAACGAAAATTTATGTTGGGAAAACGTGGGCAAACCACGGACAAAAGAATTGTATGTACATTTTGAATAATTTCGCAATTGGGGTGGTAACTTCACGGTTTCCCAATTTTTTTTATTCGGCTATAACTTTTTTTAAAAGGTGGGCAAATAAAAATTTGTGTTGGGCAAACGTGGACAAATCGTGGGCAATCAAGTTCTACTAACGAATTGAAGAATGTTTTACAAGGAAGTGCTGAATTAAAATTTTGCTCAATTTTTTGTTTTGCTCATAACTTTTTATTGGGAGGTGGGTAAACGATAATTTGTATTGGGCAAACGTGGGCAAATCACGAGCAAACGAATTGTATGTACATTTTGAATAATTTCGCAATTGGGGTGGTAACTTCACGGTTTCCCAATTTTTTTTATTCGGTTATAACTTTTTTTAAAAGGTGGGCAAATAAAAATTTGTGTTGGGCAAACGTGGACAAATCGTGGGCAATCAAGTTCTACTAACGAATTGAAGATTTTTTTTGCATGGGGGTGCTGGATTAACATTTTACTCCATTTTTGTTTTGTTTATGACTTTTTATTTGGAGATAGGCAAACGAAAATTTATGTTGGGAAAACGTGGGCAAAGCACGGTCAAACGAATTACATGTGCATTTTGAAAAATTTCGCAATTGGGGTGGTAACTTCACGGTTTCCCAATTTTTTTTATTTGGCTATAACTTTTTTAAAAAGTGGGCAAATAAAAATTTGTGTTGGGCAAACCTGGGCAAAACGTGGGCAATCAAATTCTACTAATGAATTGAAGAATGTTTTACAAGGAAGTGCTGGATTAAAATTTTGCTCAATTTTTTGTTTTGCTCATAACTTTTTATTGGAAGGTGGGTAAACGATAATTTGTATTGGGCAAACGTGGGCAAATCACGGGCAAACGAATTGTATGTACATTTTGAATAATTTCGCAATTGGGGTAGTAACTTCACGGTATCCCAATTTTTTTTATTCGGCTATAACTTTTGTTTAAAAGGTGGGCAAATAAAAATTTGTGTTGGGCAAACGTGGGCAAATCGTGGGCAATCAAGTTCTACTAACGAATTGAAGAATTTTTTGCATGGGGTGCTGGATTAACATTTTACTCCATTTTTTGTTTTGCTTATGACTTTTTATTTGGAGATGGGCAAACGAAAATTTATGTTGAGCAAACGTGGGCAAATTACGGGCAAACGAATTGTATGTGCATTTTGAAAAATTTCGCAATTGGGGTGGTAACTTCACGGTTTCCCAATATTTTTATTTGGTTATAACTTTTTTTTAAAAGGTGGCAAATAAAAATTTGTGTTGGGCAAACGTGGGCAAATCGTGGGCAATCAAATTCTACTAACGAATTGAAGAATGTTTTGCACGGGGTGATGGATGAAAATGTTGCTCCATTCTTGTTTTGTTTATAACTTTTTATTGGGGGGTGGGCAAACGAAAATTTATGTTGGGCAAACCACGGGCAAACGAATTGTATGTGCATTTTAAAAAATTTCGCAATTGGGGTGGTAACTTCACGGTTCCCAATATTTTCATTTGGCTATAACTTTTTTTTAAAAGGTGGGCAAATAAAAATTTGTGCTGGGCAAACGTGGGCAAATCGTGGGCAATCAAATTCTACTAACAAATTGAAGAATATTTCGCATGGGGTGCTGGATTAAAATTTTGCTCCATTTTTGTTTTGCTCATAACTTTTTATTGCGAGGTGGGTAAACGAAAATTTATGTTGGGCAAACGTGGGCAAACCACGGGCAAACGAATTGTATGTTAATTTTGAAAAATTTCGCAATTGGGGTGGTAACTTCACGGTTTCCCAATTTTTTTTATTCGGCTATAACTTTTTTTAAAAGGTGGACAAATAAAAATTTGTGTTGGGCAATCGTGGACAAATCGTGGGCAATCAAGTTCTACTAACGAATTGAAGAATTTTTTGCATGGGGTGCTGGATTAAAATTTTGCTCAATTTTTTGTTTTGCTCATAACTTTTTATTGGGAGTGGGTGAACGAAAATTTGTGTTGTGCAAACGTGGGTAAATCGTGGGCAAACGAATTGTATGTGCATTTTGAAAAATTTTGCAATTGGGGTGGTAACTTCGCGGTTTCCCAATTTTTGTATTTGGCTATAACTTTTTTTAAAAGTTGGGAAAATAAAAAATTGGGTTGGGCAAACGTGGGCAAATCGTGGGCAATCAAATTCTACTAACGAATTGAAGAATGTTTTGCATGGGGTGCTGGATTAAAATTTTTCTCCATTTTTGTTTTGCTTATAACCTTTTATAGGGAGGTGGGCAAACGAAAATATATGTTAGGCAAACGTGGGCAAATCATGGGAAAACGAATTACATGTGCATTTTGAAAAGTTTCGCATTTGGGGTGGTAACTTCGCGTTTTCCCAATTTTTTTATTTGACTATCACTATTTTTTAAAAGGTGGGAAAATAAAAATTTGTGTTGGGCAAACGTGGGCAAATCGTGGGCAATCAAATTCTACTAACCAATTAAAGAATTTTTTGCATGGGTGCTGGATTAAAATTTTGCTCCATTTTTGTTTTGCTTATAACTTTTTATTGGGAGGTGGGAAAACGTTGGCAAACGAATTCCATGTACATTTTCAAAAATTTCCCATTTGGATGTGCCAACATAACGGACCTCTCACTCACTCTCTCACTTTTTATTTAACCATTATCAACAAGGTAAGCTTTCACCGAAAAAGAAATTTTTATTGCACAGCGTCGTTAAAATTACGAACCTCTGGCATATTATGAAAACAATTAACCTCAAATTAAGAAGTAAATGACACAGCGCATAGGGCTGGGTATCTTTACGTTAATTCCCAGTTATTAGCCCGTTTAAATCGATCGCATTAGCCTTGCTTTTCTAACTTTCACTCAACCTTTCCCTTTGTAAAACGCAGCGTCTTCAAGTGCTTCGGCTACGCCTTCGGCACTTGGATCTCATTAGTTAATGGATATTAAAACAACATACTAGAAGTGTACTTACATTAAATATCCACCAGAAAAGAAATCAAATCCAAAAGAACGAACGCCAAAATGCACTAATTTCGAACAAACCGGCATTACTTTCCGAGTCACTCCCGCTATATTTTCGTTTACCTACAAGTAGGAAGTTCCTGACATTCCTACATTAGTCACTTTTAAAACCCGGTGGTTATTTATAGTCTACACGGTGAAGATTTCACCAAATGAATAAACCCAAGAACTTAGCGATTTCAAACAAGTTTGGAGTGGGCACAAACCTGTTTTTGTCAAATAATTTTGAAGCGGTAAATACCAAACAAATTTAACGCGCTATTGTGACTGTAAGTTATTCAAGACAGGAGCGTGAGAACGTAACGAAAGACAGGTGTGCGCACGCCGTTACTATACATAACCTTGAATGCACTATTTCAAGTTGAAGCGTAAGGGAATGAAAAATGAGTACTCTCTTGTTTGAAGCGGTAAGTAGAAAATATGAATGAGCGTGCCTCAAAAGCAGGTAGGATTAAATGCAAGTAACAGTAAATTGTATCATAACGGAAGTATGTAATTAGCTTGCTAACATAATTACAGCAAGTAACTGTCTGATAATGTAACGTCTATTAATAAATATTATCTGTGGGTGGGAATGTTCTACATGTTGTAAGATAAACCTGGGAGTCGAGTAATAGGTGTTTTTTTAGCGCTAACAGTTTTGAACCATATTCGAGGATTTATTTAAAGCAGTTGCGTGATTGACGTCATTAATTGTGTGTTCGCAAGGCGTTACTTTTTACCGACAGTTTGTATAAGCTGCTACTTGACGTTCTATCGCACTTCTGTGATTATGTACTGTATCTCGTTCTCTTTGTTGCGAATAGTGTAAAGCAATGGCGAGAGGGCGCTAAGCAACAATTATAGATTAACTAATCTACCTCTACCTGTGTGAAAATAAAATATTTGCACCCTTATTACGGTTGAACATGAGCGAAGCTTAACGAAAACTACCGAATCCCAACATTTATTAGATGCTACATTTACGTAAAATTTTCATGCGTATATAAGTAGAGGTAGATATCTTCTTTCATGGTTGTACTATAATACTGCCCTCTAGCGAAAACGATGTATGTGAAAAAAATTTTTTATGAGTTTAATACCCAAAGAAGATTAAGAAGAATACTAAACAAACCACAACAAACATACAGGGAGTATTTACCTACATTGTTATACGCTGGTTAATCAGTTTCAGTAGTGCTGAGTAAAATTGCCGTAGGGTCATTGAACCGGTTTGCCGGTCATATGAACCTTTCTTTATATTGTATTAACAAAGATATGAACCCCCCTACTTAGGACGTTAATCTTTCCTATTCTTGCAATACCAAAAATACTATATGAAGTGTTGTTTTGTCCAGGTGCGTGAAGTTAGCGGAATAATATCGGCAGGAATAATTTTAATTGGTGTAATTGTTAGTGCTTCGTTAGTGCTTTTTAGTGCCCAAATATGAATGCCAGCGGACTACTCAAAAATAGTTATATGCTGTTAAAGTTATTCCGCGAACTTCACGCCTGGTGGAAAAATGTCGGCAGGAATGATTGTGGCAGGTGTTAGGGTTAGTGCTTTGTTGGTGCTTTTTAGTGCCCAATTATGGATGCCATGTGATTATCAAAAAGCTATTCCGCCAACTTCACGCTTAGCGGAAAAGTGTCGGCAGGAATGATTGTGGCAGGTGTAATGGTTAGTGCTTCGCTAGTGCTTTTTAGTACCCAAATATGAATGCCAGCGGACTACTCAAAAATAGTATTATGCAGTTAAAGTTATTCCGCCAACTTCACACCTGGCGGAAAAATGTCGGCAGGAATGATTGTAGTAGGTGTAATGGTTAGTGCTTTTTAGTGCCCAAATATGAATGCCAGCGGACTACTAAAAAAATAGTTATATGCTGTTAAAGGTATTCCGCCAACTTCACACCTGGCGGAAAAATGTTGGCAGGAACGATTGTAGCAGGTGTAATGGTTAGTGCTTTTTAGTGCCCAAATATGAATGCCAGCGAACTACTCAAAAAATAGTTATATGGAGTTAAAGTTAGTCCGCCAACATGACACCCGGCAGAAAAGTGTCGGCAGTAATGATTGTAGCAGATGTAATGGTTAGTGCTTTTTAGTGCCCAAATATGAATTTCAGCGAACTACTCAAAAAATAGTAAATATGTAGTTAAAATTGGTCCGCCAACATGACACCCTGCAGAAAAGTGTCGGCAGGAATAACTTTAGTCGACGTAGTGGCTAGTGCTTTGTTACTGATTTTTAGTGCCCAAATATGAATGCCAGTGCACTACTCAAAAAATAGTTACATGCAGTTAAAGTTAGTCCACCAACATGACGCCCAGCGGATTAGTGTCGGCAGGAATAATTTTAGCCGACGCAATGGTTAGTGCGTTTTAGTGCCCAAATATGAATGCCAGCGGAGTACTAAAAAAATAGTTATATGCAGTTAAAGTTAGACCGTCACGGAGACGCCCGGCGGATAAGTGTCGGCAGGAATAATTTTAGCCGACGCAATGTTAGTGCGTTTTAGTGCCCAAATATGAATGCCAGCGGACTACTAAAACAATAGTTATATGCAGTTAAAGTTAGACCGTCAAGGAGACGCCCGGCGAAAAAGTGTCGGCAGGAATAATTTTAGTCGACGTAATGGTTAGTGCTTTTTACTGCCCAAATATAAATGCCAGCGGGCTACTCAAAAAAAGTTATATGCAGTTAAAGTTAGTCCACCAACATGACGCCCAGCGGATAAGTGTCGGCAGGAATAATTTTAGCCGACATAATGGTTAGTGCTTCGTTAGTGCTTTTTAGTGCCCAAATATGAATGCCAGCGGACTACTCAAAAATAGTTATATGCAGTTAAAGTTATTCCGCCAACTTCACATCTGGCGGAAAAATGTCGGCAGGAATGATTGTGGCAGGTGTAATGGTTAGTGCTTTTTAGTGCCCAAATATGAATGCCAGCGGACTACTAAAAAATAGTTATATGCTGTTAAAGTTATTCCACCAACTTCACGCCTGGCGGAAAAATGTCGGCAGGAATGATTGTAGCAGGTGGAATGGTTAGTGCTTTTTACTGCCCAAATATGAATGCCAGCGGACTACTCAAAAGTAGTTATATGCGGTTAGAGTTATTCCGCCAACTTTACGCCTGGCGGAAAAATGTCGGCATGAATGATTGTGGCAGGTGTAATGGTTAGTGCTTCTTAGTGCCCAAATACGAATGCCAGCGAACTACTCAAAAATAGTTATTTGCTGTTAAAGTTATTCCGCCAACTTCACGCCTGGCGGAAAAATGTCGGCAGGAATGATTGTAGCAGGTGTAATGGTTAGTGCTTTTTAGTGACCAAATATGAATGCCAGCGAACTACTCAAAAAAAGTTATATGCAGTTAAAGTTAGTCCGCCAAGATGACGCCCGGCGGAAAAGTGTCGGCAGGATTAATTTTAGCCGATGCAATGGTTAGTGCTTTTTACTGCCCAAATATGAATGCCAGCGGACTACTAAAAAAATAGTTATATACAGTTAAAGTTAGACCGTCAAGGAGATGCCCGGCGGAAAAGTGTCGGCAGAATAATTTTAGTCGACGTAATGGTTAGTGCTTTTTAGTGCCCAAATATAAATGCCAGCGAACTACTACTTAAAAAAAAGTTATATGCAGTTAAAGTTAGTCCGCCAAAATGACGCCCGGCGGAAAAGTGTCGGCAGGAATAATTTTAGTCGACGTAATGGTTAGTGTTTTTTACTGCCCAAATATAAATGCCAGCGGGCTACTCAAAAATAGTTATATGCAGTTAAAGTTAGTCCGCCAACATGACGCCCAGCGGATAAGTGTCGGCAGGAATAATTTTAGCCGACGCAATGGTTAGTGCGTTTTAGTGCCCAAATATGAATGCCAGCGGACTACTAAAAAATAGTTATATGCAGTTAAAGTTAGTCCGCCAACATGACGCCCAGCGGATAAGTGTCGGCAGGAATAATTTTAGCCGACGCAATGGTTAGTGAATTTTACTGCCCAATTATGAATGCCAGCGGACTACTCAAAAATAGTTATATGCAGTTAAAGTTAGTCCACCAACATGACGCCTAGCGGATAAATGTCGGCAGGAATAATTTTAGCCGACGCAATGGTTAGTGCTTTGTTACTGCTTTTTAGTGCCCAAATATAAATGCCAGCGGACTACTAAAAACATAGTTATATGCAGTTAAAGTTAGACCGTCAAGGAGACGCCTGGCGGAAAAGTGTCGGCAAGAATAATTTTAGTCGACGTAACGGTTAGTGCTTTTTACTGCTCAAATATAAATACCAGCGGACTACTCAAAAAAAGTTATATGCAGTTAAAGTTAGTCCGTCAAGATGACGCCCGGCGGAAAAGTGTCGGCAGGATTAATTTTAGTCGACATAATGGTTAGTGCTTCGTTAGTGCTTTTTAGTGCCCAAATATGAATGACAGCGAACTACTCAAAAAATAGTTATATGCAGTTAAAGTTAGTCCACCAACATGACGCCCAGCGGATAAGTGTCGGCAGGAATAATTTTAGCCGACATAATGGTTAGTGCTTCGTTAGTGCTTTTTAGTGCCCAAATATGAATGCCAGCGGACTACTCAAAAAAAGTTATATGTAGTTAAAGTTAGTCCACCAACATGACGCCCAGCGGATAAGTGTCGGCTGGAATAATTTTAGCCGACGTAATGATTAGTGCTTTTTACTGCCC
The DNA here is from genome assembly GCA_036346225.1 of Platerodrilus igneus. NCBI lineage: Eukaryota > Metazoa > Arthropoda > Insecta > Coleoptera > Lycidae > Platerodrilus > Platerodrilus igneus. Next base: position 883,668 of record JARFIW010001230.1, read on the forward strand.
AAATATAAATGCCAGCGGACTACTCAAAAAAAAGTTATATGCAGTTAAAGTTAGTCCACCAAGATGACGCCCGACGGAAAAGTGTCGGCAGGAATAATTTTAGTCGACATAATGGTTAGTGCTATGTTAGTGCTTTTTAGTGCCTAAATATGAATGACAGCGAACTACTCAAAAAATAGTTATATGCAGTTAAAGTTAGTCCGCCAACATGACACCCGGCAGAAAAGTGTCGGCAGGAATAACTTTAGTCGACGTAGTGGTTAGTGCTTTGTTACTGCTTTTTAGTGCCCAAATATGAATGCAAAGGGACTACTCAAAAAATAGTTATATGCAGTTAAAGTTAGTCCACCAACATGACGCCCAGCGGATAAGTGTCGGCTGCAATAATTTTAGCCGACGCAATGGTTAGTGCGTTTTAGTGCCACAATATGAATGCCAGCGGACTACTAAAAAAAAAGTTATATGTAGTTAAAGTTAGTCCACCAACATGACGCCCAGCGGATAAGTGTCGGCAGGAATAATTTTAGCCGGCGCAATGGTGAGTGCGTTTTAGTTCCCAAATATGAATGCCAGCGGACTACTCAAAAATGTTATATGCAGTTAAAGTTAGTCCGCCAAGATGACGCCCGGCGGAAAAGTGTCGGCAGGAATAATTTTAGTCGACATAATGGTTAGTGCTTCGTTAGTGCTTTTTAGTGCCCAAATATAAATGACAGCGAACTACTCAAAAAATAGTTATATGTAGTTAAAGTTAGTCCGCCAACATGACACCCGGCAGAAAAGTGTCGGCAGTAATAATTGTAGCAGATGTAATGGTTAGTGCTTTTTAGTGCCCAAATATGAATGTCAGCGAACTACTCAAAAAACAGTTATATGTAGTTAAAGTTAGTCCGCCAACATGACACCCGGCATAATAATGTCGACAGGAATAACTTTAGTCGACGTAGTGGTTAGTGCTTTGTTACTGCTTTTTAGTGTCCAAATATGAATGCCAGGGGACTACTCAAAAAATAGTTATATGCAGTTAAAGTTAGTCCACCAACATGACGCCCAGCGGATTAGTGTCGGCAGGAATAATTTTACCCGACGCAATTGTTAGTGCGTTTTAATACCCAAATATGAATGCCAGCGGACTACTAAAAAAATAGTTATACGCAGTTAAAGTTAGACCGTCACGGAGACGTCCGGCGGATAAGTGTCGGCAGAAATAATTTTAGCCGACGCCTTGTTAGTGCGTTTTAGTGCCCAAATATGAATGCCAGCGGACTACTAACAAAATAGTTATATGCAGTTAAAGTTAGACCGTCAAGGAGACGCCCGGCGGAAAAGTGTCGGCAGGAATAGTTTTAGTCGACGTAATGGTTAGTGCTTTTTACTGCCCAAATATAAATGCCAGCGGACTACTCAAAAAAAGTTATATGCAGTTAAAGTTAGTCCGCCAAGATGACGCCCGGCGGAATAGTGTCGGCAGGAATAATTTTAGTCGACATAGCGGTTAGTGCTTTGTTAGTGCTTTTTAGTGCCCAAATATGAATGCTAGCGGACTACTCAAAAAATAGTTATATGCAGTTAAAGTTAGTCCGCCAACATGACACTACGCGAAAAAGTATCGGCAGGAATAACTTTAGTCGACGTAGTGGTTAGTGCTTCTTAGTGCCCAAATATGAATGCCAGCGGACTACTCAAAAAATAGTTATATGCAGTTAAAGTTAGTCCACCAACATGACGCCCAGCGGATAAGTGTCGGCAGGAATAATTTTAGCCGACGCAATGGTGAGTGCGTTTTAGTTCCCAAATATGAATGCCAGCGGACTACTCAAAAATGTTATATGCAGTTAAAGTTAGTCCACCAATATGACGCCCGGCGAATAAGTGTCGGCAGGAATAATTTTAGGCGACGTAGTGGTTAGTGCTTCGTTAGTGCTTTTTAGTGCCCAAATATGAATGCCAGCGCACCACTCAAAAAATAGTTATATGAAGTTAAAGTTAGTCCGCCAACATGACACCCGGCAGAAAAGTGTTCAATTCAATTCAATTCAATTTCTTTATTCAATTTGTTTTACATTTGCATCTTAAGCTAGCCATTTGCTGCTTGACAAGACGCTATAAACCAAATAAATTACTGCTAGCGAGTACACATAAACATCCTAAGTTAATTATTTTATAAATAATTACACTAACAGTAAAACTAGTTCCGATTCTTAGAGTTATATTAATTCATTTAAGCTCAACCCTCTATAATTTCATGTTGTCATTCCGCATTGAACGTATGTTCATTATAATTGCAAGGTGGGATGTTCAGTTTAAGAGGTTGAATTCATCACTTTCAGCTGTTTCTTATATCATTATACAATATATACTTAAGACATCATAAGTCACGTAAAACAATAATTTCAATTTCTATATGTAGATCAAAGTACGAACCCTTATAATAATACTAAGTGCAATTCCATAACTTAACATACATTTTGTAACATACATATATCAAATACATAAGTAATTGCAAAAACCGTATTTAACTGCCAAAAAGAAAAACAAATAAAAATAAAAATAAAAATAAAAACCTTTAAATTCCCAAAAAAAAAAGAAATCCCCGAATCCAACATAAATTTCTACTAATCGTTATACTCCTTATAATAAATACATCCTTAATTACCAATTTTGTAAGAATCTAAGTATATCTGTTACCCTAAACTTATTAAATCACTCCTAGAGTGCTAAATAATTCCTAAACCCCTTAAATGAATCAAAATAAGTAACAAATAACACAAGTAAAATAACATTACTAAATTCAGATGTTTAAAAATATAAATGTTTGTTCGTGGTATAATAATAAAGCATTCGTTCTATACTAATTTATGGGTACTGTGAGTTTAAGAAATCTTTTAAATCAGATTTTAGTTTTTTCATGTTTGAAAAATTTTGAATTTCAGGCGGAAGTTTGTTAAAAAGTTTGGGAACTATGTATGACAAATTATTCTCACCATATTTATTTAGCGCTAACGGAACCACATAATTGTTAGATCTTAATCCGTAATCGTTAGTTTTTCTTTCCAGATATGTATCTTTAAAAAAATTATCTATAACAATGTTAAAATAAAATAAACCTTTAACGCCTAATACATTAGATTGTGTAAGTAACTCTTGCATACTAGTACCTGGGTCAGCATTGGTAATTAGTTTTAATAATTGTCGCTGTACAACTCGAATTTTGTTTAACTGGATATTACCAGCAAAACCCCAGGCTGGTAATCCATATCTAATTATAGATTCAGCCAGCGCAATGTATAAAATCCTCTTAACTTTTAATGAAACCAAATTTCTGATATAGTACATTTTAACAAGGACCATTTTCAGTTTTTTACAAACATTATTGATTTGATGATCCCACCGAAAGAAGTTATCCACTGTGATTCCTAGGTATTGATAGATGGAGCACTGTGCAATATTCGTGCAGCTGCTTGTGCAAGAATTAAAGCCTCTTTTTTTCAATTGGAAGCATCTACAAGAGTGTATTATAATATTTGGTTCACCTCTTTGTATATATGGAGTTGTGATATGCATTAATTTGGTCTTCTCTCTGTTCAATACTAGGTAGTTATCATGAGACCATTTAGTCATGTTATCGGTATCAATTTGTAAAAACAGTTGTGCTGCTGGTAACTTTCTGTGAACTGATATTAATAGGACATTATCTGCAAACATAAAGATTTTACAGTTCTGAATTAAATTTGGCAAATCGTTCATGTAAAGTATAAATAATAAAGGGCCCAGCACCGACCCCTGAGGCACACCGATACCAAGTGGTTGTTTCCTGCTGTAAGTGTTACCAATTTTGACAGAAAACATTCTAAAAAGTAAATAATTTTGAAAAAGTTTGAGGGAAGGCCCTCTAAAGCTGTATGTTTCTAGCTTATCTAACAATATTTTGTGCTCTATGGTGTCAAAAGCCCTCGAATAATCCACAAATAAGCATAAGATATTCATATTGTTCTTTAGGTTATCGTACATAAAGTTAGAAAAATTAGATAATAATTTATTCGTACCCAAGCCTTTTACAAAGCCATATTGAGTTTTAGTTAGAATCATGTTTTCGTCGATATATTTGTAGATGCGCTCTGCTATATATTTCTCAAATATTTTCTCAATTATTGGCAAAATTGAAATGGGTCGGTAATTACAGAATTCAGAGAAGCTACCTTTTTTTATGTATTGGTCTTACAATTGCTATTTTGAGGTTTTGAGGCACAACTGTAGTCTTTATAATGAGATTTATTAATTTTGCGATCACTGAATACATATCTTCTCCTAAAAATAGCAGGTCTTTTAGTCTAATATTATCAATTCCAGGAGATTTTTTATGTTCATTTTGATAATTCTCTTTTCACAAAGTCAACCGTTACTCTATTTAAGTACAAGCTACAATTTAGTGGATTAATTCCAGGGTACCCGTCTAACAATTTTTCACTACAATCGTGTTTAATAGAAAGGACACTGTTATAAAAAAATGCAGTAAAATTATTTGCGATTACTAAATCCCCAGCATTTGTAAATGCTTTCCTTATTACCTCATCAGTATTTGATTTCTTCTTATTCTGTAGTAATTCATTTAAATTACCCCATAACGCTTTTGTGTCGTTAACTACTGACTGAAATTTGTTATTATAAAACTGTTGTTTTACTTTCCGTATTTTTAATTGTAGCCAATTCCTAAATTTTTTATAATTGTCTCGATCCGTTTCATTTTTGATTGTTGCCATTTTTATACATATTATCCCTCATTTTATACTTTGAAACAAGTCCGGTGTCATCCAATTCTTTTTAAATTTTCTGTAATTTTGCTATTTTTGTGCGTTAATGAGTGGTTTATAGTTGTGCAGCTATTTTTATATATTTTGTCAAATTGCCCTACAATTCGCTTGTAGAGAACCTCAGGATGCTCTGAATAATTGAGAAGCGTATAATTAAAATTTTTGAGCGAACGCAGTACTTTACTTTCATTATATATTTGCCGTAAATCATTATGTTCCATGATAAGATGATTATAATATATTTTAATACTAACATATAGTGATCCGAAATTTTGTTTGCAATACTCCAGAATAAACTTCTTCACAAATGCCTCGAATGAATAGATGGTCTATACTCGAACACACGAGGGTTTCATTGTAAAATTCTTCTCTAGTATTTCCCAAAATACATTTATAAAAGCCCTTGGAGCTAAGAGTAGCCTCATACTCATTCGTGGTTTTAGAGTGATCCATCAGATTTATATTAACATCTCCGCCATAAAGGATATATTTGTCATCACCACAATTTCGTAATTGAATTCTAACTTCATTAACAAAATCGTACACATTGCTGCTGGGAGGTCTATATACAAATATTACCTTACACAATAAATTATTGGTCATCGTAATAGTTCCCTGTTGGCAGTAATGATTGTAGCAGATGTAATGGTTAGTGCTTTTTAGTGCCCAAATATGGATGTAAGCGAACTACTCAAAAAATAGTTATATGTAGTTAAAGTTAGTCCGCCAACATGACGCCCAGCAGAAAAGTGTCGGCAGGAATAATTTTAGTCGAATAATTGTTAGTGCTATGTTAGTGCTTTTTAGTGCCCAAATATGAATGACAGCGAACTACTCAAAAAATAGTTATATGTAGTTAAAGTTAGTCCGCCAACATGACGCCCGGCAGAAAAGTGTCGGCAGGAATAACTTTAGTCGACGTAGTGGTTAGTGCTTTGTTACTGCTTTTTAGTGCCCAAATATGAATGCCAGGGGACTACTCAAAAAATAGTTATATGCAGTTAAAGTTAGTCCACCAACATGACGCCCAGCGGATAAGTGTCGGCAGGAATAATTTTAGCCGACGCAATGGTTAGTGCGTTTTAGTGCCCAAATATGAATGCCAGCGGACTACTAAAAAAAAAGTTATATGTAGTTAAAGTTAGTCCACCAACATGACGCCCAGCGGATAAGTGTCGGCAGGAATAATTTTAGACGACGCAGTAGTTAGTGTTTCGTTAGTTCTTGTTAGTGCCCAAATATGAATGACAGCGGACTACTCAAAAAATTGTTATATTCTTACCAGTTTTGATATTATCGCATTTTTATATTTTAAAGATTTTGTATTTTTGAAGTCTAGCATTTCTGTATTTTCGTAATTTCGTATTTTTGTACTTTTGTATTTTAATGATTTTTATTTTGATATTTCCGTGATTTTGAATTTGCGTATTGTGATGATTTCGTGTACTGAAAATTTAGTAATTTGAAATTTTGTATTTTATTATCACAACATTTTAATATTTTGAATTTTCGTATTTTTGATTTTGTACTTAGGAATTTTGGTATTCACTTAATTTTATATTTTGGTATTTTCATATTTTCGTATGTCACAATAGAAAAAATACAAAAATATAGAAATACAGAACGCTATAATATCGAAAACACGAAAATTCCAAAATAAAAAGAAATGATTATACCAAAATCGAATATAGAAGACATCAAGAATTAAAAAATTTTAAAATATAAAAATTAAAAAATACCAACATCACAAATTTACGAAAATACCAAAATATAAAAATACAGAAACACAAAAATTCTACAATGCAAAGATATGATAATACGGAAGTATAAAAATATTGAAACCTCGATAATTCTAAAATAAAAAAAAATTCATAATACGAAGTTTAAAAATACGAACAGTGAAATATAAAAATACCAAAATTGAGAACGCCAAAATACAAAAATTCAAACACACATTAGGAAATATCAAAATTCAACAATAATAAAATACAAAAATACAAAAATCGAAAACATATACGAAAACACACATGAAAATTAAAAAATATCGAAATATAAAAATATTAAGATCCAAAACGACAAAAAGTAATAATACAAATATAGGACAAATCTAAAATATGAAATGCACTAATACAAGAATAGGTAAATACAAACTGCAAAAATACAGAGATAGAGATATATGAAAATACTAAAGTACAAATATATGAAACTACCACATGAAATTGTGTGAATAGGAAAATTCAAATATACGAAAGTTCAAAATAATGTCGAAATATCCAAATTCAAAAATTTGAAAATTTGAAAATAAAAAATTCAAAAATAAAAAAACGAAAATACCAAAATATGAAATTATACAAATAGAAAATCAAGAAGTACAATAATATGAAAATTCAAAACTTCAAAAATGTAGAAATACGAAAATATCAAAACCGATAGCATCTAAATACAAGTTTTTACACGAAAATATCAAAATACAAAAATTTCATCGATAGAAACCCAAAATACGAAACTTAAAAAATTGCGGAAATACAAAGATTTGAATATTCCAAAATACGAAAAGTCAAAAATAGGAGAATACCAAAATACGAAAAATCCAAAAATTGGAAATTACAAAACTATGAAAATCCAAAAATACGAAAATATTCAAACAAGAACATTTAAAAATACAAAATCATAAAATACGAAAAAACGAAATACAAAATTTAAAAGGGAAATAAAAAAAGAATTTCATAAATTGGAAACCAAAAATACGAAAATATCAGAACACGAAAGTTCAAAATAATGTCGAAGTTGTTACATGCCGAAAATTCGGCATATAAACATTTCTAAAAGTTTTAATTTGTAAGGATTTCGCGCCAATAATTTTGAAAAGACGTACGTGTATTTCCGTCGCTTGAAATAGTTGCGTTTGCGCGAGATTGCGCCGACGCGGAGTGCAAAAAAGGAAGTAGTGGTGGATTTCTGGGACACGTCGGGACTGATGACCGAGACGTGGACGAATGTAGTTATCTTTGTGTCTTATCGTGTCTTTTTTTTTTGTTATGTAGGTTTTCTTTTATCTACCCAATTATCGTTCCTTATACCAGTTTCCTGTCGCTCTCTACATAGGAACGAAGAAGACAAATTTAATTTGGTTTCAACCGGGGCAACGAATTACCCACGCCCGAAAGATCAACGAAGCCCCGCTGCCGCCATCATGGAGTAATGCTGTGAGAAGCCCTATAGTTTACGTAAGTACTTTTTTCGTTTTTTATGTGATGTAGTAATTTTGAATAAATATGTGACGTAATGTCTTATTTGCGCATCATTTTTGCAATTATTTAACATTGCTACCAACTGACTGTAGTGGCTCGCGTACCGTACCGGCGGGGATATAATAAAGTATCAAAATTCAAAATTTTAAAAATTTTAAAATAAAAAATTCAAAAATAAAAAAACCAAAATACCAAAATATGAAATTATACAAATAGAAAATCAAGAAGTACAATAATATGGAAATTCAAAACTTCAAAAATGTAGAAATACGAAAATATCAAAACCGATAACACCAAAATACTAGTTTTTAAACGAAAATATCAAAATACAAAAATTTCATCTATAGAAACCCAAAATACGAAACTCAAAAAATTATGGAAATACAAATATTCGAATATTCCAAAATACGAAAAGTCAAAAATAGGAAAATCCCAAAATACGAAAATTCCAAAAATTGGAAATTACAAAACTATGAAAATCCAAAAATACGAAAATATCCAAACAAGAACATATAAAAATACAAAATCATAAAATACGAAAAAACGAAATACAAAATTTAAAAGGGAATTAAAAAAAGAATTTCATAAATTGGAAACCAGAAATACGAAAATATCAGAACACGAAAAATATAAAGTGCAAAATATCGAAATTCAAATATACGAAAGTTCAAAATAATGTCGAAGTTGTTACATGCCGAAGATTCGGCATATAAACATTTCTATAAGTTTTAATGTGTAAGGATTTCGCGCCAATAATTTTGAAAAGACGTACGTGTATTTCCGTCGCTTGAAATAGTTGCGTTTGCGCGAGATTGCGCCGACGCGGAGTGCAAAAAAGGAAGTAGTGGTGGATTTCTGGGACACGTCGGGACGGATGACCGAGACGTGGACGAATGTAGTTATCTTTGTGTCTTATCGTGTCTTTTTTTTTTGTTATGTAGGTTTTCTTTTATCTACCCAATTATCGTTCCTTATACCAGTTTCCTGTCGCTCTCTACATAGGAACGAAGAAGACAAATTTAATTTGGTTTCAACCGGGGCAACGAATTACCCACGCCCGAAAGATCAACGAAGCCCCGCTGCTGCCATCATGGAGTAATGCTGTGAGAAGCCCTATAGTTTACGTAAGTACTTTTTTCGTTTTTTATGTGATGTAGTAATTTTGAATAAATATGTGACGTAATGTCTTATTTGCGCATCATTTTTGCAATTATTTAACATTGCTACCAACTGACTGTAGTGGCTCGCGTACCGTACCGGCGGGGATATAATAAAGTATCAAAATTCAAAATTTTAAAAATTTTAAAATAAAAAATTCAAAAATAAAAAAACCAAAATACCAAAATATGAAATTATACAAATAGAAAATCAAGAAGTACAATAATATGGAAATTCAAAACTTCAAAAATGTAGAAATACGAAAATATCAAAACCGATAACACCAAAATACTAGTTTTTAAACGAAAATATCAAAATACAAAAATTTCATCTATAGAAACCCAAAATACGAAACTCAAAAAATTATGGAAATACAAATATTCGAATATTCCAAAATACGAAAAGTCAAAAATAGGAAAATCCCAAAATACGAAAATTCCAAAAATTGGAAATTACAAAACTATGAAAATCCAAAAATACGAAAATATCCAAACAAGAACATATAAAAATACAAAATCATAAAATACGAAAAAACGAAATACAAAATTTAAAAGGAATTAAAAAAGAATTTCATAAATTGGAAACCAAAATACGAAAATATCAGAACACGAAAAATATAAAGTGCAAAATATCGAAATTCAAATATACGAAAGTTCAAAATAATGTCGAAGTTGTTACATGCCGAAGATTCGGCATATAAACATTTCTATAAGTTTTAATGTGTAAGGATTTCGCGCCAATAATTTTGAAAAGACGTACGTGTATTTCCGTCGCTTGAAATAGTTGCGTTTGCGCGAGATTGCGCCGACGCGGAGTGCAAAAAGGAAGTAGTGGTGGATTTCTGGGACACGTCGGGACGGATGACCGAGACGTGGACGAATGTAGTTATCTTTGTGTCTTATCGTGTCTTTTTTTTGTTATGTAGGTTTTCTTTATCTACCCAATTATCGTTCCTTATACCAGTTTCCTGTCGCTCTCTACATAGGAACGAAGAAGACAAATTTAATTTGGTTTCAACCGGGGCAACGAATTACCCACGCCCGAAAGATCAACGAAGCCCCGCTGCGCCATCATGGAGTAATGCTGTGAGAAGCCCTAAGTTTACTAAGTACTTTTTCGTTTTTATGTGATGTAGTAATTTTGAATAAATATGTGACGTAATGTCTTATTTGCGCATCATTTTGCAATTATTTAACATTGCACCAACTGACGTAGTGGCTGCGTACCGTACCGGCGGGGATATAATAAAGTATCAAAATTCAAAATTTTAAAATTTTAAAATAAAAATTCAAAAATAAAAACCAAAATACCAAAATATGAAATTATACAAATAGAAAATCAAGAAGTACAATAATATGGAAATTCAAAACTTCAAAAATGTAGAAATACGAAAATATCAAAACCGATAACACCAAAATACAGTTTTTAAACGAAAATATCAAAATACAAAAATTTCATCATAGAAACCCAAAATACGAAACTCAAAAATTATGGAAATACAAATATTCGAATATTCCAAAATACGAAAAGTCAAAATAGGAAAATCCCAAAATACGAAAATTCCAAAATTGGAAATTACAAAACTATGAAAATCCAAAAATACGAAAATATCCAAACAAGAACATATAAAATACAAAATCATAAAATACGAAAAAACGAAATACAAAATTTAAAAGGGAATTAAAAAAAGAATTTCATAAATTGGAAACCAAAAATACGAAAATATCAGAACACGAAAAATATAAAGTGCAAAATATCGAAATTCAAATATACGAAAGTTCAAAATAATGTCGAAGTTGTTACATGCCGAAGATTCGGCATATAAACATTTCTATAAGTTTTAATGTGTAAGGATTTCGCGCCAATAATTTTGAAAAGACGTACGTGTATTTCCGTCGCTTGAAATAGTTGCGTTTGCGCGAGATTGCGCCGACGCGGAGTGCAAAAAAGGAAGTAGTGGTGGATTTCTGGGACACGTCGGGACTGATGACCGAGACGTGGACGAATGTAGTTATCTTTGTGTCTTATCGTGTCTTTTTTTTTTGTTATGTAGGTTTTCTTTTATCTACCCAATTATCGTTCCTTATACCAGTTTCCTGTCGCTCTCTACATAGGAACGAAGAAGACAAATTTAATTTGGTTTCAACCGGGGCAACGAATTACCCACGCCCGAAAGATCAACGAAGCCCCGCTGCCGCCATCATGGAGTAATGCTGTGAGAAGCCCTACAGTTTACATAAGTACTTTTCTCGTTTTTTATGTGATGTAGTGACTTTGAATAAATATGTGACGTAATGTCTTATTTGCGCATCATTTATGCAATTATTTAACATTGCCACCAACTGACCGTAGTGGCTTGCGTACCGTACCGGCGGGGATATAATAAAGTATCAAAATTCAAAATTTTAAAAATTGTAAAATAAAAAATTCAAAAATAAAAAAGCGAAAATACCAAAATATGAAAGTATACAAATAGAAAATCAAGAAGTACAATAATATGGAAATTCAAAACTTCAAAAATGTAGAAATACGAAAATATCAAAACCGATAGCACCAAAATACAAGTTTTTAAACGAAAATATCAAAATACAAAAATTTCATCGATAGAAACCTAAAATACGAAACTTAAAAAATTACGGAAATACAAAGATTTGAATATTCCAAAATACGAAAAGTCAAAAATAGGAAAATACCAAAATACGAAAATTCCAAAAATTGGAAATTACAAAACTATGAAAATCCAAAAATACGAAAATATCCAAACAAGAGCATATAAAAATACAAAATCATAAAATACGAAAAAACGAAATACAAAATTTAAAAGGGAATTAAAAAAAGAATTTCATAAATTGGAAACCAAAAATACGAAAATACCAGAACACGAAAAATACAAAATGCAAAATATCGAAATTCAAATATACGAAAGTTCAAAATAAAGTCGAAGTTGTTACATGCCGAAAATTCGGCATATAAACATCTCTATAAGTTTTAATTTGTAAGGATTTTGCGCCAATAATTTTAAAAAGACGTACGTGTATTTCCGTCACTTGAAATAGTTGCGTTTGCGCGAGATTGCGCCGACGCGGAGTGCAAAATAGGAAGTAGTGGTGGATTTCCGGGACACGTCGGGACTGGTGACCGAGACGTGGACGAATGTAGTTACCTTTGTGTCTTATCGTGTCTTCTTTTTTTGTTATGTAGGTTTTCTTTTATCTACCCAATTATCGTTTCTTATACCAGTTTCCCGTCGCTCTTTACATAGGAACGAAGAAGACAAATTTAATTTGGTTTCAACCGGGGCAACGAATTACCCACGCCCGAAAGATCAACGGAGCTCCGCTGCCGCCATCATGGAGTAATGCTGTGAGAAGCCCTATAGTTTACGTAAGTACTTTTTTCGTTTTTGATGTGATGTAGTAATTTTGAATAAATATGTGACGTAATGTCTTATTTGCGCATCATTTTTGCAATTATTTAACATTGCTACCAACTGACTGTAGTGGCTCGCGTACCGTACCGGCGGGGATATAATAAAGTATCAAAATTCAAAATTTTAAAAATTTTAAATTAAAAAATTCAAAAATAAAAAAACGAAAATACCAAAGTATGAAATTATACAAAAAATACAAAAATTTCATCGATAGAAACCCAAAATACAAAACTTAAAAAATCACGAAAATACAAAGATGTAAATACTTCAAAATTTGAAAAGTGAAAAATAGAAGAATACCAAAATACGAAAATTTTAAAAATTGAAAGTTATAAAACTACGAAAATCCAAAAATACGAAAATACAAAAAACGAAAATACGAAAATATCCAAACAAGAACACAAAAATACAAAACCATAAAATACGAAAAAACGAAATACAAAATTTAAAAGTAGGGAAATAAAAAAGAACTTTATAAATTGGAAACCGAAAAATACGAAAATATCAGAACACGAAGAATACAAAATGCAAAATATCGAAATACAAATATATGAAAATTCAAAAATACGAAAGTTTTAAAATACAAAGATTTAAAAATACGAAACAATAACAATACGAAAATACAAATATACGAAAAATATAAAATATAGAAAAATCAAAATAGGATGATTCAAATATTCTAAATACAAAAAAATACGAAACTTTGAAAATGCTAAAATTTAAAAATACAAAATAGGACGATACCAAAATAAATAATTTTAAACATTTGAAGAATGTAATAAGTAACTGAAATTAGGAAAATGCCAAAAAAGCAATAGTTATAAAATATAAATATATGAAGATACCATAATACAAGAAGTGCAAGATACCAAAACACCAAAAAATTCAAAATATGAAAATACGAACATACATAAATACAGAAATAAAAACTTAAAGATACAAAAATTCAGTAATACGAAAATATCAAAATACGATAATTCAAAATTTCGGAAATACAAAAGTAAAAAATATTTTGTAATAAGAAATCGAACCTATCCAAGTACGAAAATACATATATTCTAAAATTCGCAAATACGAAAAAACGAAATACAAAAATTCAAAGATACAGAAATACAAAAATATTAGAAGTTTAAAATTCAAAAGCTATAGGTAGAAAGTCACGCATTGTTTGTTATTCCGTTCAACGACAGCTAGCATTTGCATGATAAATCGAAATATCACAAGAAAACATTTGCATGGATTAGTAAGTAAAACGATCAGAATTTACGTATAATAAGACAAGTCAATTTCGTATTGTTGAGATCGGTAACGAATTAGATACTTTGTTATGAAGTGAAACTTTTATTGGTTTGGACTACGTGATTTGTATCAAGTTTGATACTCCGATAATATAGAAACTTTTCTGAAGATATTGTTTACAATGTGGATATATATGCGGGAATAGTAATTTTAAGAGCATTTATTCTTGTTATTCTGCGAACAAATGAAATAATTTAAAATAAAAATTAGTGGAAGCAAAATATTGCAATCGATACAAAGTGTTTGCAGTTAGCTGAATTCGCTGATTATAAAACATTGTAGGTGAACAAGCATTTTTAAAATTAGTTTAAGTACTAGAGACTATTTAATGGCTTCAAATTTTAAGCAACTTCAATTAAACTCAATTCTACTCTAATTCAATTCGTTGTAAATTAGCTTTCTTGGCTTTGTGCCGTGAAGGTCATGTGTAATTTAATTCAAGGAACAATCACGTCGTGAAGGAAGTTTGGTAGTGATTTATAAGAGGGAATTCTTATATAAAGAACATTTACATTTATAGTGTTTGAAGTTTAATGTATTGAAAACTGGCTAATCCGGAGTTATTTCAAGGCACCGAAGACTAAAGGTTGGAGTAACTTTTAAGATTTGTGATTTTTTTTTGTATAAAACTCGATAAATATATTTAAGTCTGTAATTAATATTTATTGGTTTCTTGTGAGAAGTAATATATTTAAGGCTTAATTTTATTTACGAAATTTATTTAAATAACATAAGGCAAGTTACACATTTTTTGACAAAAGGTTTTTAAAAGAGTAGGTACGGTTGTGAGAGTATACTCTGACGCCAGAAGTACAACGTAAGTTTATTTTGGGTGTAAGTTAAAAGTTTTTTTGTATTTTTTCGGAGATTTATACTGCACAAATATTTGTACTTTAAAATTTTAGAATAGGTTGATACACTATCTATTCGAGCTGGAGAGTTTCTAAATGTTCTACTAAATGAAAAAGTCGAGGAACTGGATTCTTGAATTTAGGTTTGAGATTCTGCGCGTTGTGTTGAGAAACAAGAAATATAATTTCAACTTCACTTCACAAAATTTAATAGCCTACTCGTGGGGGTGATCAACATCGCAGCAGAATTAATTAGCGCCCAACGCAACTTGCACATAACACAGCAATATATATATATATATATATATATATATATATATATATATTTAATTAAAGAACATGTTTAGACTATTTTCCAAGTAAAACAACCAACTTACCAAATTGATTCCAAGTAAAAACCTGGAAGCGATTAATTAATTAGATCATGGGTACCATCTTTTTACTATTATTACAATGTCCTTTTTTAAAAACAATTGAACAAACACTCAAATGTAATAAAATTTTCCCATTACTTTCACATTTAAATCCATCTACTTACGTATAGGCCGATGACGAACTCACAAATTTTAATACAGCATAGATATTGATTTTACTCTAGAGATTTTAGAAAATTTAGGTTAAACGAATTTTTAGATGGCTTCAGCTCGGCTACTTTCTAACCTCCGCGAGAGTTGAAGAATACTGACCTTACAGAAGAAGGCCCGATTCAAAGCAGGTATGGAATGCAAGTCGCGTGCGTCATTAATTTAAATAAGTGACATTAACCTTAACCTGAAAGGTTTTTTTAAGAGTGAATGATCGTCAATCTAAAACGCATTATTATTTAAAATGTTTTGAAAGAAATACAAATGGAGTAAAAGTGAGAGGAAAAGGTGTTTTTTAAAATCTAATCGTAAAGAAGATTATGCATAATGATGGCTACAAAATATTTAAATAAAGTTTCCTAGTAAATTGTTAATAATTGGTTGTAAATTGGTCGTAAATGCTCATAATTACTGGTAATATTGTAATTCTTTACTGTAATATGACCAAAGAAATCGCAATTCAAGATTATAATCTGGGGTCAATGTACAGATTGCATATTATAAGATGCATTTAGAGGTTAGGTTGTATTTTAGTGAAATACTTTATTATATATATATATATATATATATATATATATATATAATAAAAAAGAATTAATGGCAAGTGACGCAAATTCAGCGACGAGGGCATCCTGTCGACGCGTTTCGCCCTAATTGGGGCTCATCAGGACAGGAGTAGCAAAGTTGTAACATTTAATACAGACACCTTATGGGAAGTACAGCATCACCTAGCTCACAATTTGTGTCTTATTGTAGTTTAATTTCGGCACTTTAACTCACTCAAGTGTTCTTTATAATTGCCCATTATTTTCATGGCGTGGTTGAGATCGTCTTGCGGCTTGTATGGTCTTTATTGGTGAATAGCTTTTATTCGCGTTAAAATTATATAATCTGTTTCGATAATATATTACGTTTTCTTCTTCTATGATCATATTTATTGCTTCTTCTAAATTTTGGGGATGTTGGAATCTTATTTTACCTGATAATCGTTCTGGTAAGGCGTTTATGTAGGTGTCCAGTGCCATTTCGTCTTACATTTTTGTCTTTAGTAGGCGGATATTTTGGTCGGATTCTTCGATTTTTAATTTTGTTAGAATTAAACTTCTTACGTCTTGATATTGCATTCCGAATTGATATGGGAATTGGTTACTTTCCATTCTAAGGTTTATTAGATCGCGAATAAGACATTTAATGTTTTTTTGGTTTCCGAAATATGCTATTAATATGCGTTTAAAATCTTCCCACTGTTCTAAACCGTCTCGGCTGGCTATTAGCGTTAGTGTCCGTCCGGTCAGTTTACGTATTATTAGGAGTAAAAGTAGTACATTGCTTTCTTCTTAATTTTCTTTGGGAATTAAATTACTCATAGTTTTTAAAATCATCTTTATTTACGTTTCGATCCATGACCTTGGATCGAAACGTAAATATAGATGATTTTAAAAACTATGAGTGGTTTAATTCCCAAAGAAAATTAAGAAGAATGCTAAACAAACCACAATAAACATACAGGGAGTATTAGTACATTGCTTTCGCTATCTCCTGGTTTGTAAAAGGTTTTCAATAATATTTTACACGCTGTAATGAAATTTCCTAGAAAGGTTGATCTCCGTTGAATTGGGGTATACTTTCGAGGTAAATTTTTATATCTGAACTTATGAGTGTTAAGGGTTGTTCGAATAATTAGTCGTTACTTTCGATTTTAACTAATTTCAAGTTTTTGTAAAACTTGAGATTTATTTTACAATTTGTATTGTTATTTTTTAGTTTGGTTTGTTAATTCTCAGTTTGGATTGTGTTGGGTTATTTAAAGAATCGCTTTACTTATTTTTTGTATGTAGTTATACAGTGTTATAATTAAATTAAAGGATTTGTGCTTGGTAATGTGGTTAATTACTGTAGCCTTGGATTCGTTTATTTTTATACTTCGCGGATGTTATCGTCGTCACGGGCTTTAATTTTCTGAAAAGTTTCTATGTGGATTAATAATTTATTAGAATAATTGCGTTGTACTTTGAACGTTTTGTTGCGCCAGTTATGATTTTATTTTATTTCAGTCCTGTTGATTAATTGAGTCTGCTTTAGTTATCTCGTTTCCGTAAGTGTTATAATTGATAAGTGCATAAAAATGCTTCCTTTCAATTGTATTGTATAGTTACCTTGAATGTCTAAATATAGAGTTGCAAGTTTTCAGTCGACTGTTTTGTTACAGTGGTTGCATTACTGTTTCCTTTATAATTTATACAATAAAATTGTTTAAATTATAAGTTTTAAGTTCCTGAAAGGTTTTTATTTTCAGTCTCGATGATAAATGAATACTTTGCGTAATGTTTTTGTATAACTAGATATCCGCGTCCTGAAAAATATTTAATTATACTTCATAAAGTTTGATTTTGTTCGAATGGTTTTATTCCGTAAGGGTTTCCGGTAATAATTTGTGTAAGAATCGCGCTATACATTTGCACGCTTTGAGTCAACTTGTGATGGGTTAATTTGAATAGTAAATTGAAAGATGTTTCTACAATTATACACTAGGGGCTTAATTATAGACTTTGATGGAGGTTAAAACTTTGAATATTTGTTTCTATAAGCTTTCGGTGATAAAATGGTAAAATTTATTGCGTTCTATTTTTTTTTGTTTTAGACTTGCTGAATTGAATTTGTTTTTGTTTTGTATTAATAATAATTCGTAATAATTGTACTAATAATTGCGTATATAAATGCGTCTTTTCGGTTCTCTTGCTTAAAATTTTCTTGTTTTAAAACATAAGTTATCGTGTTTGAAAATAATTTCTCTCAATAGACAAGTAAATTATTTTCATAAAATGGCATAAATTACAATAATTAAAAAATCTGTACAAACATAAAATAATAAAAATTTTCTTTTACTAGCTAATATCAATAAATTTGCAAAAAGAATAAATTGGTTTAGGAAAATGAACTTACATAATTTTCATCGTCTTTTTCATTGGTTTTCTGGCTGTGGGCTCGATTGATTTTTGTACTTCGTTCACGTTTTGTTTCTTTGGGCTCGGTTAATTCTTGTACCTCGTCTAAATTTGTTTGGTTGGGTTCGGTTGATGTTTGTTTGGGTTTTTCCAGATTGTGAATTGAAATTCTTGGTCACCAGTTCTCCGATTTTTGGATTCGTAGTGCCTTTCTAGATCCTACCGACTGCACCAGTTACGTTTCGGGCTTTGGGAGCGGTCTTTTTAAAAACTTCTTGTAACAATTTATTTGCTTAAACAGAAATTACAATTGAATTTTGACAAACTGGATTGATTTATACTAAGTCGAAATTTAAATACTAATTGGAGTGTAATAAGGGCAAATAGCTTAAGCAAACGGCAATGTTAAAGCTGAAATACTCAAGACTGACCGATGGTTTGGAGGCTCTAGGGGTATTTATGTTGTCCCTGCCCTTCACATGTCTGTGGAAACTTGCAGAGCTCACGTCTGTTTATTTCTTAATTCTATTCATTATACAATGCAACAATCTTAATTTCTAAGTAATCGCGGTTTCTTAACCGTCTGTGACCTGTACCTGCAGTGTCACTTACTGTCTGGAATACAATGTATTGCATCCGTTCTCACAACTTGCTTTGTGAACTTTCAATAACCTTTCTGTAGTTATCCTTGAAATTAATTGTTGCATATAACTTAAGTTTCTTTAACAATTTCTAATAATTCCTAATAAATTCTATTTTGTTATACATACATAGATTGGGGGATTTATAACTCGCGTAACGTACGAATTGATATGGGGATTGGTTACTTTCCATTCTAAGGTTTATTAAATCGCGGATAAGACATTAGATGTTTTTTTGGTTTCCGAAATATGCTATCCATATGCGTTTAAAATCTTTTCACTAGTCTAAATCGTCTTGGCTGGCTATTAGCGTTAGTGCCCGTCCGGTCAGTTTACTTATTATTAGGCGTAAAAGTAGTACATTTCTTTCGTTATCCCTGATTTGTAAAAGGTTTTCAAAAATATTTCGCACGCTGTAATGAATTTTCCTAGAAAGGCTATAACGTCTCTTGATTATTTCCCAGTTTTGTTCGTTAACCTTTTTTGACAGCACTGCCAGATCTAGGATATTTTTATCTCTAATACCGAGTCCATTTGAAAGCCCGAGTCTGGAAAGGTACGCCTATCTCTCTGGATGTCTTCCTCGAAAGTTTGCTTCTCGAATGGCTCCCACCTCACTATTTTGAGCCAGTTTTCCATCGACTGCCTTTTTAGTACTCCTGTACATCTGGCTAAATTGATTGTAACATTTAAAATTTTTCCTTTCATGTTGGGGTTTTTTAATATCAGGTTTTCCAGGTCTACTGAGCACTTTGCAATTGTTTTTAATTTTTCCATCAGCGTACACACTTCCTGGCTTTCTTTTTCTTATACGGTTCTACCTCCGTATAGTCGTTATCTCGTGCGTCCATCTTTGAAAGGTAACCCTTGTTGTGGGGTTTTCTGCGCAGTCTTACGCATTTCACAAAATAGGTCCTGCTTTGTTTTTGAATTTATAATAAAATCCCTCTTTGCCGTAGAGAGCTCGGGCGACATGGTATACATAGTGATCGGCTTAAACAACACAAATCGCTCACCGACGAGTTTTAAGGCATTGTCGTCCTATACTTACCCAAAGGAATAGCATCTCCACTGGGGCACTGGGGCTCCTTACTAAAATAAATCGGGGAATCAACGGCACCAAGACCGTGGGCACTCTCTAGGGTGTGCGTTACCCCGAAACCTCCACGGAGCTAAACGTCTGAGTCCGTAATAATCGCAAGGGTTTCCGGCATTATGCCCCGCTTCACCGGCCCTACATGACAAATCATCTTTAGTATCCGTATTCATGGTTTTAGACTTTGGGAGGATCTGTACTCAAATCCACGTGGCTTGTGTACGTAGGTACCTGTGTACTTTTTTCGTAGTGAGAAATAGAAAATAGGTCCTTCTGCCCGCGGGTACCCTAATGACCAAGAAGTGCCTGAAGAACAAAGGTCTGGAGACTAGTTCACCCTCCGATAGAAAAGAAGAATGATTTGTAGAAGTACAGTATCGTATAGGTATTAGTGTAAGGGCATGCACGTGTGCGTGTAAGTGGTATTTGTGTGCGTGCTGGCAGAGGTGTATGTGTAAGTGATGTTGAATTTACGCTAGACTGCGTAGATTGCGTATAGAGTACCGGTCCCCTTCACTACTACAAGTTTACCTTTGGAGAGGGGGGGGGGGGCTGGTTCCATTAGTTATTTTCTACCCGTACAGGTTTTTTTACACTATTTCCAGACCAATGGCCTATCCTAGTGCTAAATATTACATACTATGGAAGTTTGGTCTTGAGGCGTCCGTTCTTGCTAACTTCCTCATCGCCATTGATCCAGGTCCTACTTCGTTATAGAGTATGTGCTAGGTCGTGCTAAGTTTTGGAGGTGAGATGTGGGTGAGATCGTTTAGGGGTTGGGGTTGAGTGATAGAAACCTGTCAAACAGTGGGGCGGTGGGAGGCTAGGAATGTAGTGCTTGGAAGGAAGAAAACTAGTCTAAGTCAATTGAGAGTTTCAGGATAGGCTGGGGGAGGGTTTTAGTAGTTAAGGCTTGTGTATATAAAGTGCTGGGGAGTTTCAGTAGGTCTTGATTTGAGCAGGGGCATTGTGAAGAACGCATTAAATAAAAGATGTAGTTTTTATTCAAATTTACAATGGCGTGTGAGGAATTGGACAATGGAGTCGCTAGAGGAGGGGATGTGGCTGTAGATGATGGTAATGATGAGAAAAATTGCGTAGGTGTGTCGTTCGGTGGGGAAGTTGCCCATAGTTCTTGCCATAAATGAACCAGCGAGTCGTATATGGGGGATGTCAGTGATTGTCAGTTTTTGGTAGTTAGGGGGGGATGGGGGTGCGGTGTACGGTCGTGCAAACGGATGGAACAGTTGTGTTTTATATTTTGGATTTGGGCTTCTATGGGCGGTATTTAAAAAAGTGTGTAAAGTACAGATGTGGAGATAGTTTTGTATGCTCTGGTCGCAATGAGTAGGAACGGACGGGCTATAACATGTAGTACCTTTCGAGAGTGGCGGATGTTAGGGCTACCAACGCCGTATCTAATAATTATTTGCTTTAGAATAAGTTTACTGGTGGGTCGAGTAAGGTGAATGGATTTGGAATGTGAGCGGAGTAAGCTGTTTAGGATCGCTTTTGTTTTGGATAGGTGGGAAAGTGTTTGTAATCTAGTTTCAAGATGGACGCTTAAGCATGAAAACAAAATCGGAAAATGTTAACAGGGTTCCTAGGATGTGTTATAGGATTACGGCAAGGATCAAGGTGACCTTTTAAAAAGAGCATTATGGATTTGGTTGTGTCGCAAGGGTTGCTTGTTTTAGATTGACCAGGTTTCCATGAGGTTTATTCATGTTTGCAGATACACGTGAAAAACGGGTTGCTAAGAATGACGTAAGTAAGGTCGTCTGTACAAGCAACTGTTGAGGTATTCTGTTACGTTTTCCCGCGTTTCATATTATTGCGCAATCGTTCAATATAACGTACAATTACGCGGCAAATTACGTGCCATTTGTATCAAATACCAAACACTTTTAAAAGTGACACAACGGTCAATTTTTTGGCACAATATAAATAAAAGCAATGTACTCACTTAAATCGTATCCCAGGGCCATCTCGTTGTGGGTCACATCACGCCATTTGTTGAGCCAGATTTTATCCGTCCATCCTCTATGTTCGTTTGTAGGTGGGACGAGAAGGAACAACCAGGTATAAGGAACGACACAAGGTCGAGATAAAGAACCTACATTCTAAAAAGAGAAAAGACAGACACGCAACACTGGTAGATGTTATTGGCTTCAGATCTCGTAGCTTAATGACGTCTTATTACACAGCGCGCACTTGCGCCATTCACTCCGCGCAGGCGCAACTTGGTGACGACGGAAATTGACAAGTTCATTTAAAAACAATTGCTGGAATTTATTTACATATTTAACAATATATATTGCCAATTTTGGCATGTATCAATTCGAGATATTGGAGATTAGTAAAGGATCGCAAGATTCCATAGGGTCGGGAATTCATGGGGGCAGCCTGGGTTATGGTTTTAGAAATAGAGAAAAAATTGGAGTTCAGGGTAGCGATACAGTTGGTCATATATGATTTAATGATGTTGAAGATATTGGATGAGAAGTTAGCAAGATTCAGTTGGTTTAAGGATATTGGGTCAGCAGAGGAGATCGAAATCGGAACGAAAGTCTAGGAATATAGCCATGACGTATTTTTAGCATAAGGGTTTCACTGAGTATATTAAAAAATGGATGGTTTGCTCTGCGCTATGGCCCTTTTGGAAACCGTGTTGGTCATGGGAGATGAGGGAGTGATCTTATATGTGGGAATTGATTTTGGTGTGGTTGATACACCGAGAAGATTACCAAGAGCTGGTAGGAGTCCCACTGGTTTATAGTGTTTTGGGTCTTGGGGGGTTTGGATGACTTAAGAATGAGGGATATGAATGCTTGTTGTAGGATGTCCAGAAAAGTACCGGTTAAAGGTATTTTTGGAATATGAGCAAGGATACTTCGATGGTGATGTTTGTAATATGATCGCAACAGGAGTTTGGATGTAATGGCGTCCATAAGATCTATGTCAAGTTGTGGAGTTATTGATTGTTAGTTGTTGAGCTAGGTTGAGCACATCACTGACCTATAGTGTTTTGGGTCTTCGGGAGGTTTGGATGACAAGAATGAGGGATATGAATGCTTGTTATAGGATGTCCAGAAAAGTACCTGCTTAAGGGTAATTTTTGGAATATGAGGATATTTCGATGGTGATGTTTGTAATATGATCGGAACAGGGGATTGGATGTAATGGCGTCCATAAGATCAATGTCAAGCTAGGTTGTGCTCATCAGGGGTGATAACTGTGTCTGAGAACGTGATTAGTGTTCATTCAATAGACTATTCTGGTTGATTGGCAGGTGTTGTTGGGGTTTGATTAGTCTTCGGTATTGCGTCCCAGGGTCACTGTTGTCCTCTGCTATGACTGTTTGAAGATGAAGTTTCTTAGTCTCAGTTATTTGTAGTTATTTTTTACGGTAATATGTTATAGATGGTAGCTGTGTTATTGTTTCGTCTGGCTGTTTATAGTTGTGGTCGGAGAGTGGCAACTGCGTCGCGTGAGGCTTAGTTCTTAAGTTCACCATGAGGTTTGTTGTACTGGTGGCAGTGTGCCTGTATGTTTGAAGTGACTGTAGGGATGTTGGAGATAATTTTGGAGGCAAGGCAATGAAATCTATTTTGTGATATGCAACGGATGGGATAGGATGTGTTAATAATGATAGGTTTGTAAGGAATTGTTGCCAGTTTTGTTTTTTGGTAGGTTCTCTATGGACGGTTGGGGAAAATTGTAAGCGATATAGAGTTATGCTCGTTCGGCTGTAGGTACCAAGAGACTTTTTATGTTGGTGGATGTGGAATAAGAGGCAAAGGTGAGGTCAATGTTGAAATGGTAGTTGGTGGATATTTCGTGTTGTTATTGCGCATAAACGTGGATCTGGCGTTAGTGTCTGTGCAAATTATAGTGTGTTTATCGCCAATTTTTGTGAAGAATTGTGTCTGGCGTCTCCGTGGATCAGACAGCTGATCGCAAGGTGCCAGGTTCGATTTCCGACACGGACCACTTGAAAAGCATCAGGCGAGCAGTTTTCACAAAAATACGCTCTAGTTTGGCTAATAGGTAGAATGTAGATCCAGAGTGTAAGTGAAAGACTCCTATCTTACTTGGAATAATAAGGATGGGGCAATATTCAGAATTTCCAGGTAAAAAACTCGCTTATTGACCAACGTAGTACTTTTGGATAGAGCATTGTGTGGAGAAATGCGCCGAGTTGGTGTAAATATATGTTGATGTCGTGATAGTATTGAAGGTGGGGATATGAGGAATTTGAAGCCAGCTTTAGAATCTGTTAATAGTTTGTGGGAAGAAAAGAGATGATACGAATGCTGCGTCGATTGTCGGGTCTGTAATGATGATGGTGTCGGTAAAGTTCGGGTATGTAGGGTTAGGATGATTGTAGGTACGTGCGTTGGGAAGTAGATTTCGGATCTTTTTGTCGATGACCTATGGTTCTTGGATTAGGGCTAGGGTTCTCTTGGATGGATCGGGTCAGTTCAATGTAGCTGCACGGAAATGTTGGAGATAGATCGCTTTTCAAGTTGTTGTAAGCACGGCCATGATTGCATTTTCGACGTGACAATCTATCTTGAAGGAGTGCATGTGTACATTATAGAATGTGGTGAAGTTATACCCTCGATTTCTATAACTATCCTCTCATCGTACATTACCTTGTCTTGTTCCCGTTTATGTTGTAGCAAACCAACACTTTCGCTACTGAATTTGAGAGCGCCAAACCACACTCACGCGAAATAACTGAAATAAATAATAATTATCTGGTACAGAGCGTACCAATCTGTATTAAGCTAGAAGGTTAGCAGGGCTACTAACTAATTTACATTGTTAATTTGAAGCGCAAATTACTATTCTATTTGTAAATTCTGTGTATATATTACGCCCTTTGCACAGGCAAGCGATAACTAAACCTGTAACTTAAATTGTAATAAAACGAGCATACGTGTGTTCTAAATTCGCGTTCATATTGCTGGGTGACAGGATTTGTGGCAGGATCATAGTGGATAGCTGGATAAATCTAGGGCTACCATATAAAATAGTCAACGATTACTGGTTTGATTTAAATATTTATTGCTCGCAACAGAACAATATCTACATGTCCTCAACAGATACACCTGCTATCAAGTTTTAAGCCTACAAACTACCGCTACATTTTGAATTACTTAGGAAATTACGAATAAAAATGACAGCACAGAGTTTTATTGGCTTATTTAATTCCATGACTTGCCTACACTTAAAAACAAAAGTTTGCTTAATCAATTAAACGATGCAATGTGCTGCGTCATTAAGACTTTGAAATAACTTGTGCTTGTGACGTTCAACAACACAGTTGCATTGTTTGCGCGATTCTTGTTTAATAAGTGCGTCTTTATCACAATACTAAGTACAAAATAAATTCTTGAAAATGACCTTGAACTTAAGGGGCAGAACTGGTACATACTTTCTACTGACATCCAAATAACCCGCAATTTAATTACTTAGACTTAAGACATTTTACTAAAAAATTGCAAACTCCTTCTAGGTATTCCTTTGGATGTTCGAGGTAATGCTTAACGTGGGGGCTGTCGTCAAAACGTAGCACAGTAACATCAACGTCTAGATCTCTTCTAATATTTATAAAGGCTTCGACGTCCTAAAATCAAATCGTAAATTTAAAAGAACTAAAGTAATAGGTTAAGTACTGTGTAGGATATTAAGTCGTCGGCTTTAGAATAAATAAAAAGCTGGGGACAAACATTTTCTTGCCTTTTTAGCCACTGGACTGGATCCACTTCAAAATTATCGCCAAAGAGGATGCTCCTAAACACCTGCAACAAATAAAAGATTTATATTACACGGATATATCGGTAGGAAATACACGGCTTATGATCAAGCTCAACAACGTTACATTCTCGTCACAAATTAGTTGTCGGAATATTATTTTTAAGTGCAAGATTTATTTGTGTTAGGACCAAACACATTTTTCTCAGGCAGTTAGTTCTGTTAGTTAGTTAGAAGAGAGTGAAAGAGAACGAGAAAGAGAAAGAGAAAAACAAAAGAAAGAGAAAGAGAAAAGGATAGGGAAAAGAAAAGGAAAAGGAAAAGGAAAAGGAAAAGGAAAAGGAAAAGGAAAAGGAAAAGGAAAAGGAAAAGGAAAAGGAAAAGGAAAAGGAAAAGGAAAAGGAAAAGGAAAAGGAAAAGGAAAAGGAAAGGAAAGGAAAGAAAAAGGAAAAGGAAAAGGAAAAGGAAAAGGAAAAGGAAAAGGAAAAGGAAAAGAAAAAGGAAAAGGAAAAGGAAAAGGAAAAGGAAAAGGAAAAGGAAAAGGAAAAGGAAAAGGAAAAGGAAAAGGAAAAGGAAAAGGAAAAGGAAAAGGAAAAGGAAAAGGAAAAGGAAAAGGAAAAGGAAAAGGAAAAGGAAAAGGAAAAGGAAAAGGAAAAGGAAAAGGAAAAGGAAAAGGAAAAGGAAAAGGAAAAGGAAAAGGAAAAGGAAAAGGAAAAGGAAAAGGAAAAGGAAAAGGAAAAGGAAAAGGAAAAGGAAAAGGAAAAGGAAAAGGAAAAGGAAAAGGAAAAGGAAAAGGATAAGAAAACCGTACAATTGTAAATCTCAAAAGATTGGGGTAATACTTGACTGGGGAATGTAGCTGGTGGTATTATCCTAGCAATCCAGCGTGACGTGCCATAACCCCTGTAAATGTTCTATTGTTTTGAGGAATAGAAAAGGCCGCTTTGCGACCTTTCACATTGATACGCTTTATTTTTAAAGCTATTGGTAATAAAATTCATTAATTTAGAAGTTAGGGACTTTTATAGAATTTGCAAAGTTCCCGTTAATTAGTGAAATTTTGTTGATGTTGTGAAACCCTCGATTTAGTAACGTTAACACGGATCTGGACGGCAGTTGCTTATCTTTGCAATTGTAGGATTCTGTCGTGAGAACTTTATCTTCTCGCGAATGCAGGCGGAAGTACGTTAATCTCGGTTAGAGGGGAAGACATTTAAGGCGAGGGCCGCCGTTTAGCTCGTCAGATTTTGTCACATCTATCCTACTGACAGACTTACCGCACCGTTACCGGACAGTGCGTTCCCACTCTTTATACCCATCCTACCGTCTAGTTAGTGCAGCCCTTTACCAGCCGAAGCCGGCGCAGTAACTCCAACAACTCACAACAAGACAAAGCAGAAAGGACAACGCCCCTGAGAGCCTGAGACGTGAAATAACGCGAAGTAACCTTCGGAGTAAGTGTTACTTCATTTGCCCTGGGGATTTACTGAAATGCTCGAGTGTGATAATTTGGCGACCACGTCGGGCGCCAACTTTTCCAGTAAATTTCCGGGCACAGGATAAAAAGTTATTAAAGACATTTACCCTAAAAGTTACTTGATGTTGATCCCAGGGGCGTTGTGTTTTCCACTTTGTTTTGTTACGAGTTGTTGGAGTCGCTGCGCCGGCTCCTGATGGTGTAGGGCTGCACTGATTAGACTGTAGGATAGGTAGAAAGGGTGGAAATAGAACGCACTTGCGCTAGCACTGCCCGGAACGGTACGATTAGTCTATCTGTAAGATAGAGGTGACGGTACGATAAAATCTGACCAAATAAGCAGCGGCCCTCGTCTTAAGTGTCCCCACCACCCGAGATTAACGTGCTTCGGCCTGCGTTTGTGGGAAGATGAACTCTTCTCACGACAGAACCCTACGTCAGCGTTTACAATTACAAAGATAAGCAACTGACGTCGAAATCCGTGTGAACGTTACTAAATCCAGAGTTTCACAACGTCAACGAAATTCCACTAACTAATGGAGATTTTTACAAATTCTAAAAAGTTCCTAACTTCTAAACTTTAAATAAAGCGTAACAACTTTCAGCGACATTAACAAAAATTGTACGAGCCTATGGACTTTTTTATTTTTAGGATGAGGATATGACTGGAAACGTATTGTTTGAACGAAACAGATGAAAAGCTTAGTGGTTGAGGGTAAATGATTTCTGGAAAAAGAGATGTAACCCGAGTGCGTTACCTTATACAAACATTAGGTAATATAAAAGAATTTAGGAAATTTAGTTAGTTAAATCCAAGGAAGCTATTTGAAAAAGTTATAGAAACTGTTGTGGTTTACCTTAATAACAGCTATTTCAATGTAGTATTGAATTAGGACCCATAAATGAACAGAAAAACATCCAATATATTAAATACAAACGTCAGTAGAGATCGCGACTTTACACCCTTTGTATAAAATTTAGAAAAATTTAAAATAGATTTCGGTAAATCACCGGCCATAAGAAAAGTTAATTTGTACACATTCACACGAGCTCAATCATGAATTTGGGTTCACACACCCAACAACCACAATAATCACAAAACCACCCATAAAAATTATTGCGCTACATGTAAACCATGGGAGGAATTACGATTACACACATTGGCATCGTCTATAGAACTTCCTTAGTCGCACAATCCGCGACAACGAGTACACGGGGTACTAACCTAGGGGTATTGAAACTTATAAAATCGACGGATCATGAAAGAGGGGTGATTCGAATGCAAGCAGCAGAGCAAAGCTTAAAAGTAGTTGACATGCAACGAACGCCGTGCTGATAAAGTTTTAAATAGGATAGTTAAAGTTGCGGTATTAAAAATCCCGGAACTGTGGGTAAGCAGGTGTCTGAACGCGGCAACAGCACGGAGATAAAAATACCGTTTGTGAAAGTGGCCTGTGTTGGGCATTTCTATTCACTGCGGCCATTCCTACATCGTGAAGATCGACGGAGTCTTATCGAGGACAAACAAAACCGTAAGTAGCTTGAATTTATATTTTCCCTCTTATAAATATTATGTGATGTTTTAAATCACACCTGCGGCGGGATTAGTTCCCTGGAATCTGGCAACACACCAGTGTGGCCTGGATTTCACCTAGACGGGAGGTCGAGACTAACCCATCCCGATCAATCGGCTATGTTGTCGGGTCAGTCCGCTGACTGGGTGAGCTCTTGGGGGTAGAGGGCGTGTAGTCGGTACTGCGGATGATTGGCACATTCTAGGTGTGTGCTGATACAAAGCGGTATATAGGCTCGTAGGTAACCTACCCCCCCTCCCATAAGGGTAGGTTACCTACGAGCTATATCTTCCTGGTAGCCCTGGTGTCGAATTTGGCATCCCAGTTTGGACTTCGTGGTGGATGATAAGCCGAGAAGATGAATTTTTATTATCTAACATGGATGGAAATGTTAATGTAGTTAATCTAGAGGATGCGTCTTAGGACACCCCTCAATCTATGTTGCAGACTGCACTAGAGCAGCAGCAACTACAACAGCAGCAGCCTCTACATAGCAGACAGCAACACCAGCTAGATGACTGGCAACAACAGCGTCTACAAAGGAACAAGATCCGTGGAGCTTAACAGAAGAGAAGGAGGAAGGCACATCTGGCAGTACAGACGGCTGCCACGGATAAGGCTGGTTCATCGGTTAACCAATCCATGGATCAGCCTCCTGAACCAGGCACTCTCCACCTTCAAACCTTCCACCTCCTCCCCAAGGCCGTCAGAAGTCAAATCGGGTA
This sequence comes from Platerodrilus igneus, assembly GCA_036346225.1. Classification (NCBI taxonomy): domain Eukaryota; kingdom Metazoa; phylum Arthropoda; class Insecta; order Coleoptera; family Lycidae; genus Platerodrilus; species Platerodrilus igneus. The sequence goes on from JARFIW010001230.1 coordinate 913,273, forward strand.
GGAGCAAGAAAAGGGTGCGATCTCACGGCACTCCACCGCAGACAGCTTCCAAGCACTTCCATGTGGCGTGATCGACAGGTGCAACCCTTGGGGAAAAATAACTAAGTCTCAGGCTGAATTAGTACAAGCAGCTATCGAGAAGGCGTTGGACGAGTATTTGTTCTCCCTTCCCGATAACACCACTCCGCCAACCTTCAGGAGGTAGGCGTACTCGGACGAGATCTTTCAGATCTGGTGCGAGGATGACCACTCCCTGAAGTGGATATCAGAGGCGGTTGGCAACCTCCCTCAGCTGTGGGAGGCTGCACACCTAGTGGTCGTCCAGGTGGGATTGCTACCCAGTCCCCTGAAGGCGGCACTGTGGATTCCGGGACCTCCGGAAGATATGGATGTTGTTTAAAGACGTCTGCGGGCGCAAAACCCTTGAATAGACATATCCAAGTATGAACGCAAGCAGAAGTGCGTCAATCTCGGTTGGAGTGGAGAGACTTTTAACGCGAGAACGTCGCCTAGTTCGACAATTACCGTACCGACTTCCAACGTTTATCGTCCGGTTTACCGGGTAGTACTGGCGTGAGTTTGTTTCCGTTCCCACTCTTTTACCCCTATCCCTACGGTATTGTCAGCAAAGCCCTACCAGCAGGAGCAGCGATCTACCACAGGCAACAGCAGAGAGAACCGCCCCTGAGGTCAACGTTCATGTAAATGTCATGGTGAGTGTTTTTAGAACTTTATTTCCTTCCCCGCGGGGTTACTGGGAGGGTTGAACGTAATAAGCTCTTATTAATTGTGACAGCTATGGAAACCTACTACCGCCACAAAAAGTGGAAGGATATTTGAATAGTAAGATCCATGCGTTGCTGTGGATGGCAAACATTTATGCTTACAATTTTTAAGCAGTACCTAGAACCGTGTATTAAAAACACCAAACACCTGTTTTACTAAGCAACTTTAACCCTCTTATAAGTTTGGATTGTAATTCGGAGTTAGGATTAACCAAATTTGATAATACAGGCTCCCTTCTTTCTCCATAACCGTATATCTTGAGCAATTTGTTCCCATACTGGGCTATTTAACCCTATATATGAAGAAATTTTGCCCTGTTGCACTGTGTATAGAGTAATTAGGTCCTAGATTACAGGGTTTAGTGTGTAAATTCACCCTTCTGATGTGGAAGGTACAAGTATATGTCTACCTTTCTTGCACTCAAACAAAGCCACGCGGAGAAATTGCAAGGTATTTAAATAGGTGATAATTTCTTATATTTTCAAGTTATATCTGCTACAAATAATACTTACGTCATACTGCCAAACAAGCAGTAAAAATGTTGTTACCAACATTGAAACTGGAACATTGTACCAAACATTGCCTCCCACAATGGCCGAAATGGCTTTGTATAGTTTTGTAATATGTCTTTCTCCTGGAGCAGAATCAAAGATCAATCCTTTCACCTAAAAATTGAAACAAATTATTTATATTTATATATATATATATATATATATATTATAGTGGTTTTAAAAGGTTAAAAATATATATAAACGAAGCAATTTCAAAACACCCTGTATAAAGGATACAACCAGAATTTATGTGCAAAATTTATGCCAGTTAATTCATTTTTAAGTAACAGGTATTAACAAAATTTTACAAATAATGATTAAAATTTAGTAGGTTTGCAAAGTATAAGTGGTAGAAGCCAATGCAATTAATTTATTTATTTAATTGAGTTTAATTGAACGGTCATTTACGTATAATATGCATAAAAGCGTGTAAAAATCAATAAATCCAAGGTGAAGCGCGTTGCTAACAAACAAATATATCGGTGGGGTTGAAATACGCTGAAATCCAACTCGTAGAAGTGTTATTTAAAACGTTTGTTAAAATTAAACACCTGCGTATTTTCTAAATGTCAAGTTCCAGTTATTTTTGTAGATAAAGCTACCAGTTTCAAAGAATATCGGGTAAACCGACAAATGTGTTCGCAGTAAATACTAATGAGGGGTATTTAAATCACGTAGGAAGTCCACGTGGGGTTAGATAGCAGATGGACAGGAATATCGATTTTCTACCACTCAAGCAAGGTTAGAAAGAGACGTAGAAAACGCATAAGCAAGGGACAACGGTAGTATAGGCGGGGTTTGTAGAACGTCAGTGAATATACGATTGGTCGATATTGTTAGTTGGACATGCGACAGATACGAGCATAGTGTATATTAATTCTCAGAAAAGATCGTAACGGTGCACTGAAATTCGCGGACTTAGAAATCGATTGAGCAAAATTTTAAGAACGTGCTGTTGTAGATGAAGGAGTTCGGATGAAATGCGGCCAGGAGGTGGCAGCCTAAGTTGTATAAATATTTTCGATAATATAATGAAAGCCCTTAATATTTCGATCGCTTCCGACGACGTATGAAAGTATCACGAGTTTGTATGTATGATAAAATTATTTTAAATTATATTGCACGGTGTTAGCTTTATAATTTGTACGCGGTTTGTGTGCGAGTTTAAAATTTATAGAGGCATCACCTATATTTTTTTTAACAAACTCGAGTAGTGACGTCGTGTAAAGCGGATTAAATTAAATAACCATGAAAGACGTATAATTAATTTGGATTTGGAAATTGAATACACCGTGAAGGCAGCGCTAGCAGCTCAATGTACATGGGGTTCTTTTACTAATAGCTAGAAGAGGCCTGTAGACCAGAAAGAAGCAAATACATGACATCGTCCACGGAGCAGTGATCTTCTAGAAATTCTAGGTAACGCTTTGAAATTGTGTTGTTATAAACTATGAAACGATGAATATTGGGTGACGTATAAGAGTGATTTTGAAGGTAGTGTGCATTATTTTGCGTATTGAACATAATACGTATAACTAACTGTATTATGGTATTTAAATAGAAATCTAAAGCTTATTAACGTTCCTTCAGGAAGTTAAATTTTGTGAAGAGTACATGGGTGTTTTTTTTGTTTGTTGTAAGAGTATGCAAAGTATAAGGGCATACATTATTCATAATTAACTGGGTTATCATGAACTCACCATACTTCAGAGTTTACATAGATTTAAAATAAATTATATAAAAGGAATGAGAAATAAGGTATTTTTCAGGGCCCATTTACTCCGGGTACATTCTATGTGTTTGATAATTTAAATAAAAAAATACAGGACATTACAAAATAGGATTTATTGAGGTGTAACTTAATCACTGAAAAGTGGATAATATTGAATTTTATTTGTAAATAGTGAAAAATAAAAAATTGTATGTTTGTTTTATTTTGTGGTTTTATTGGGAGTGTGCGTGAACGATAGAATATGAGAATGAATCTAGATATTCAAGAGGAGGTCCAACTGAGCTAGCCGGAAGCAGTTGAAGAAAGCAATTCAACCGAAGAAGAGAGGAAAACGGGTAAGAAATTATATTTTTGAATTAGGTAATTTTTGAAAATTTCCTATTATATGCAATTTTCGAGTTTTTGAAAATTTAATAAAATTTTTGAATATATTTTTGTTGATCAGTCGAGGCATATCCAGAGAACCACGGCAATCTTATGACGGCCCAACGTAGGGGCTCGAATGTTTTTTTTCTTCTCAGAAGAGGCATATCCAGAGAACCACGGCAATATATATATATATATATATATATATATATATATTGCCGTGGTTCTCTGATATGCTCTTCTTATATATATATATATATATATATATATATATATATATATATATTACTGTGATATTTAGGGGTTAAAAGGGCGTTATTATTTATTTGGTAATTTATTTCGTGGTTCAGCATGTGAAAATAACATACAACGTCGAGACGCGTTTTTAAATTCAGTAGTTTTAGAATTTAATTTGTTTCAGAAACTTTCAAAAAGCTAAAATGTAATTTAGCATAATCTTTCAGATATAAATACTCATAAAGTATAGCGTGTGTTATATTAGAAACAGCCTATGTAAAATAAAACAACTTAAACTTTAAATGTAACCTACGTATTGACATAAAATTCAAACCCTCTTATTTACAGCAAAGTTGAAAGCTTCTTTAAGATTTAAAAGTGTTTATTTTTCCGAGTAGGGTTAACTAAAAGCAAAGTTGGACGTTATATTTGTTAAAAGCGTTTGAAGTGTGTTTTGAAGAAGCCTACCTAGTATTATTAAATAGGCGAGATAGAACGTTTATTTTTCCGTGTATTATTAAGTAGGGTAGATAAAACGTTGCACAAACAAACAGAAATTCCAGATAGTTGTTAGTTCCAACGTCAATTGGAATAAATTTATAGCCTTTTAAAAAGATGCAAAACTTAAGTTGGAAGAGTAACTGTTGACCGTTACAAAAGAAGCTTGCAAACGGGGAAACAAAAAGGAGGTTATTTGATAGTATGTGTATAAGTGGGATGAAAATAAAACGTGTTGAGATAGGATAGTTTGAACCTTAGCGTTCGTTGACTTGAGTGAATACACAAAGTTATTAGAGGGGGTAGCAGTTGTTCGACGAGCGTCTCGCGGCAGTAATGCCGTGGCTGCAATGATAGGTTAGGTTACTGTTAGAAATAGATATTATTATTAAAAAACACAAATCACTTAACACGCATATCACAACAGTTGTTGTTAAAACTATGGCAGACTGTTCTGATGTGCGTGTTAAGTGATTTGTGTTTTGTGTTTTTTAATAATAATATCTAATTTGTGTTTTTTAATAATAATATCTATTTCTAACAGTAACTTAACCTGTCATTGCAACCACGGCATTACTGCCGTGAGACGCTCGTGTTGTTCGTTGTACAACGGAGATTGAAAACAAAGTAAGAGATAGATGATTTATAGCGTATATGCAGAACTGGGATGAAAATAACAAATGTCAAAATAGGCGTAGTTTAAACGGTAACTTTTGTCAGCTAGATTGAATATACACGACGATTATGAAATAAGATGTTTGAATACAGCAAAATGATTTAGTATGTGGTAAAGCACTATTACTTTCTCTGATTTAATTAATTGGAAAACTTTACCTGAGGTAATTATTGATATAGAAATGTACTGTTAAGAGAGTATTTTTAAATGGGATGCAAATTAATGTGTGAAAGAGGAGTTTAATTTTGATTTTGACGTGTACATTCTTTCTGGTATGTTAATAAATGTAGGCTATTTACTGTCGCAGCGTTTTATTATCGAGTAGTTAGTTTCGTATTTTAGGAATCAGCTGAGCAGCCGTGGAAAACTTTATTAAGCAGATGTAGTATTTAAAATAGGAAAATCACTTCACCACCAATAGTCTTAAGAGTGGAAGGAGATCGCGGCAATTAGTAGCACCCAGAACGTGGGGCTTTTTGTATTAATGAGTGACGCCCAGCAACGGACATCGTAGTAATATATATATATATATATATATATATATATATATATATATATATATATATATTGACGTGGAGTTATAGGTTAAATAGGTGTAGACAACAAAATTTTATTAACTGTGTATATAGAAATAGGAGCAAATTATTTATGCGCTAAATTAATTAATTTATATAGTGAAAACGGACGGTTATTAAAATATTTTTCTATTTGTATATTGGAATGTTAAAATTGCATAAGGAAAGTAGCTTTTGAGTACATAAAAACTCAAGGATACGCATAAGTAATTATGATAATTTTAAATCAAACGCATGGGAGCAAAAAGGGAGCTTGCGTGTATAGAAAATCAATAACTTTAAACGCAAATATTTCCATATACATAAAAGCCAACGTTCGTTTATACAAATACTAAGAATGGTTAAACTAGAAATTGTTATTTTCAACGGTCGTTTGCTTCGAAGGACACCTGTTGGTTATATGTCAGGTTCATGGAATCTTAAACGGACGTTAGCACAAAATTCTATAGAATTGTGTTTACAACGGTCACTGTATGAGCTGCTATAATAACAAGTGCCTTGAAGACTGAGTGGAATAAACGATCGATAATGTAAGACAGACAGAGAAGAGTATAAAGAAAGCGTTGGGTACAAGTCACGTACGAAATGCACGGGTAAATGTAAAGGCCAACTACAATATCGATTTTCTGTGGCTTAAGAGGGGTTCTAAAGGAGACAACAAATATGCGTGGAATGGAGATAGCTGGAGCGTTGTGACGAGGGAAAATTATATCATTGATCGATGGCTAGCAGTTTTTAAGAAGCGCGCGTCCGTAGAGGGTATCGAACAAAATTCTATGTAACAGCACGACGAATAGAGATTTTTCAGAAGTTAGAGTTCGTTACGTTCGAAATTTTAAGAATCAGTTTAGAAAATAAGCTTTTCAAGGGAAATAGGTTCCATATGGGAGTTTTGAAAATCATATAAATACACGGAGAAAGATATTGAGGCTCTCTTTCCTTTGAGATTTGAGATCGTGCTTGGATCTGCAACGTAATAATAGTTTATGCTCTTACGTGTATTAATTATTGTGTATTCGGTCAAGTTTGCATATAACATCCTGTTTTGAAATTATGAAAGCTGTAGTAACGTACCGCAAAAGTTGTAAAATGTGATATTGCACGAGTTGGTGCTGTTGTTTAGATAAAAGGTGCCGTTACTACAACGACTCGATTAAAGGAAGGGATGATATTTGGGTAAGCGAAGCCTAAAGCGTAACTTGTATGCATGAGGTATATTTGGTATGGAATGTTACGTTTGAGATAAAGCTAATATCTGGGTAGAAGAATTCTGGTGGTGGCTGAGATCTGGATGGTGGGGGATCAGTTGGATCCTGGCACAATAGAAGTATATGGACACAACGACGAGGGTTTCTGGTAACCATCCTCAGCGGTGACGAGGAACAAAGGCGACTTCAGGTAAAGAACCTTAATTTCCTGTTTTTGTATAAACATTTGTGTTGATATTTTTGTGTTTGTGTGTTTTGACTTATTGGGGGTGGATTTATTACCATAAAACTTGTTTAAAGAGGTATATGTGCTGGACAATTAATTTTTGATTATTAAAAAGGTTTATTGATGATATATAAATGTTTATTCATGCTCTAAAAATGTTGTTGTATAGGAGTAAACGGGTCTTTAAATTTGTTTTCAATAAAATGCAAGGTTTAAAAGCATTTACAGAAACTGGGTTATAATGAGCTCACAATAGACCAGAATTAAGTCAAGCTGGGGTTGCATGTGGGGCCCATCTACTCGTATTATATAGAATTGGTTAAAATTGATTAAAACCAAGGATTTTAAAGTATTTAATGATTGAGCTGGTAACAGTTGTAACAAACTGTCTGTACCAAGGTGTAAATAATTTATTAATAATGGAAGCTTGTTAATATGTGTAAATAAAAAGGTTGTATGTTTGTTGCATTATTGAGTGTTAATTTCATTTGACTGTGTATATGTGTGTGTGTGTGTGTGAGAAAGGTATGCACTTAAAATGGTAGGTATTCAAGAAGAGGCCGATTGCTGAGCTAGCCAGGGTGAGCAGAGAAATAAGGAGGCGCACAAAAGTAGTGTACAAAATTTTTTTTTGTATTTTTTTTCAGAAAATTTTATGACGGCCCATCGCTGGGGCTCGATGTTAAAGCTTGTTCCTGACGATTCCACGGCAATATATATATATATATATATATATATATATATATTGCTGTAATTATAGGGTTAATTTAGGGGTAGGTTAAGTCATAGGGGTCGTAGAATAAACAAAAGAAACTCCCAAGTAACAAAAGCACATAATTACAGATATTAGAAGAGTAAATAAGTCATTATAAATATTATTAGTTAAGAGCACACTGTGTATAGCAGCATAAACGATTAAAACACATATCCAAGAGTAGCTACGAGCAAAGATAAGAATTAAAAAATGTAACGAAAATTGAAATTAAATCAGTAAAAAACCTGCATGGATTGGCTAGATAAATATTCAAAAAGTGCGTTAATATATCATCTTAAACGCACGCATAAATTAAATTAAATCTGATGTCAAAAAAATTTTTTTTTATCGAATGAGATGAAAAAAAATTTTCTTGACAAACAATTGGTGTTAACAGTTAGATTAGAGTATATATTCTTATTTTTGCTTGTAAAAAATAACAAAACTAAAAATATATATTATAATCTAACATTTTTTTGCAAACTATCAGTGTCACATGTTAGATTATAATATTTAATGCTGTAATTATAGGGTTAATTTAGGGGTAGATTAAGTCATAGGGGTCGTAGAATAAACAAAAGAAACTCTCAAGTTACAAAAGCATATAATTACAGATATTAGAAGAGTAAATAGGTCATTATAAATATTATTAGTTGAGAGCACACTGTATGTAGCAGCAGTACAAGCGATTAAACGCATATCCAAGAGCAGCTACGAGCAAAGATAAAAATTTAAAAATGCAACAAAACGCATCGAAATTAAATCAATGAGAAACCTGTATGAATTGGCTAGATAAACATTCAAAAAGTGCGTTAATATATCATCATAAACACAGACAGAAATTATGCATTATTTAAAAAGCGTACGTGATCGAAAAGTATTACATTTGTTCAAAAATCCAATTTAACTAGGAAATAAACAAACACCAAATTTATTCCATTCAGATTAGAATAAAGCCAACAACAATAATACGTGATTTTATGAACGAAGATTCCTGGGATTTCTGAATTAAATGTGAGGTATAACAATAAATTACGTGACAAACTGAACATCCTCCATGCAATTAACCAGTACAATTGGTAAAGTTTCCCAAAATAACAACAGATAAGACATTTGATGTCGCCCAGCACGTGGAGTCAACGAATCGCAAACAAAAAAGGCCGGGCCTATAAATATGATGACAATTGAACAAAGAGTTAGTATACTTTTGAAACTGGGCAGTCACTATACTCGAAAGTGCTAAATATTTACGCGAACAGTTAATTAAATTAAAGTGAGAATCATTTTAAAAAAGTGTAAAATTGTTTAAGCGAGCCGTACTTCTACAGCCGTAAGTAAACCAGATTTAATGAAATTATACAATTTCTAATAATAAATACAACAGGGTTTTCAATAAAGATCTTGTTACGATTCTTAATAAAGATCTTGTTACGACTCCTGTTAAAACTTTTAATAACGATCTTAATTACGATCTTAAATACAATCTTGGATACGAGTCAGGAAGACTCTGGAGAATGCTGCGTGTTAAATTAATTTGGTATACTCTGAAAATGGTAAATATTCATTAATTACAGAGATGAAAAACCTTTTATTGGAACAACCTCACTAACAACGATTTGGATAGTACTTTGGTTGGATGTCGACCTTCAAATTACTCAGAACATTCAGGCTAGACACGAAAATTCTTGAAGATGCAGAGAACCTACTGAACCACTTCAGGTTAGATATTTTGATATGATTTATTTCTATAAACTGTTTTATTTCAATAATAATTCAAAATGTAAGAGACGACAAACTGGGGTTTCTTGGATAAATTTATGAAAGGCAATAGGCATCTTGAAACGTTTCAAAAGATCTCTAAATGTAATAAAAAGCTCGTTTTGCTGGCTTCATTTTCTAAAAATCTGACAGATGTAAATAATGATAAAAGGGGGAAGATATTTGAAAAGGTTGTAAATATTTAATCATTATACTGTGTATTGTAGAATTGCTTTATTTAATTGAATCAGCCAGTTGAGGAAAAGAGATTTAACATATTTACAAGTGCTTAAGTAATAACAGGGGCTGCGAATATCACAACATTTATGGGCTGTCCAACCGTTGGCGGAATTAATCACAGCATTTATGACATGTCCAAGTCGTGGGGCTTAACATAAGGGTAATATCACAGCATTTTATGTTCGACCGAATCGTGGGGCTAAATATTAATATAATAACAAGGTGTTAACAGGAAGATAACACAGCAATATATATTATAATCCAACATGCTATTAATTGTTTGTCAAAAAAAGCTTTTTTTTGTTGATTTGTTTGGACAACAAATTTTTTATCTTTACTGTTTTGTCAAACGATTTTTTATTTTTTCTAATAATTTTTTTTTACAAACCACTAGTATCATCATGATAGGTATTAAATATATTGCTGTGATAAGGGGTTGTTTAAGGGCGTACTTTGTTACGTTTATTTTCCTAAATCATTAGTTAGTTATATACAATAATTTTTATCTTAAATTCCTTTGGCGTTCAACACAAAAATTAATTCCGTTAATTAAAAATAATCCTTTCGTGTATTAAAATTTGTTTGGTAATTAGTAATAAATATCCTATCTATGTCAGTTGATAGATCTTTTGTGCTTCATTAGAAAAATAAATATCTTTTCTAAGAATTTCGTCCCGTGAAATTTACGCCTTAATTAGATAGGCGACTTTCCAAGTATTTTAATAATTAAATGCTGGTGTGTTTTCCATTTTTAACAAATTCCGCGAATTTATTTTAATAAAATTAGGGTTTTCCTGGTTTATTTCCTTGCTTTGGTGCTTTAACAAATGTAACAATTCATTTGCTGTTCGATTAGCGACCAGAAAACACGTTGTTTTGTTTCGCTTGTTTTCTTGATGCGAATTTCCGGCACGCATTATTTAGCGTGGTGAGTATATGGAGTTTATATAAAACCATACGTTTCGGCTTCATTAAATTAATTTATTGTTCGTAACTATTCTAGCTTCCTGCGGGGGCACGTTAATCCCTTGAGTTGCGCTTCTTTTGAGGGACTGCGAAGTCCAATGCGCTCCGCTTGGGCGTAAGCTTGCCTGTTCGCTGACGCAGACCAGCGACAGCCTCCACCCCAATGTCAGTAACCCAAGGGTGAGTCTTTTTTTTTTTTTGTATGCGATTCTGATTACGGAACCAGAACGTTCTAAGATGGCATTTCCAAATTTGATTTTTTAATATATGAAAATTATTAAATCATTTTGGCATTTACTGCCCTTGTGTTACGGCCTTACTACTTGTTGCTAAATTACTAAAACTATACATTGTTTGTAAAAATAGGTTAAGTGAATATTTACGATATTCTAGAGCTGTGGTTTTTAGGGTTGCGTTTGGTTCTTTTCTTTTCTTACTAAATTCTGTCAGGGGGTTATTATCTAAAAATTACAGCTCGCCCCTTTTCATAAATAATTTTTTTACTGTGTTGTGTACATATTTTGTTTAATTATAAGTTCTATCTTTTCCGTTGTATGTTTTGTTCTGTGTGTGAATGAGTGAGTGTTTATATAAATTTTTTTCTTTATTTTAGGTTTCTTTTTTTTATTTAGCTATAGATATAAGACCCCGCCCACTCGCCGCCTGAGCCCGGACTTACTTTCTTCTTTCTTTTTCTTTTTTTTTATGTTACGTCAATGCACGTAGCAACTTTATAGTAAAAGTCGTTTAGGAATTAGAACTTACAATAGAAAGCAGAAAACTGCATGTATTTAGTAAAGAATGGAGAAATGGAGATAGTTTATAAATAGTAGGCAGTCAACACCCTGTATATAAAGTATAGGTAGTTTTAAGCGACGCAAATAAACATAGGAAGACGCATAGTTAGCGTAGGAATAAGAAAGACATGCATTAGGTAAATAGGAGATATTTAACACCATGTAGATAGAGTTTTAGTTAATTTAGGCAATGCAAATAATGATATCTTTCAGTGGAAGCACGCGTATTTATAAGTAAACATAATAAAGTGTAATTAAGCACGCATTCAAAAGAGTTCCAAACAATTAGGCTAATACGGAGATAAGAAATAGAGCTTCAGGAAGCATAGTGTAAACGCGTACAAAATAGTTAACCATTTTTAATAAGAAAGGAGATTAAAAATTGCGTAAATAACATGCATATATGAAAATTAAAAATCGAATTGCATCAGTTGTTTATGAAAAAACGATTAGATTCGTCAAAACACCGCATGTTTGATAACGAGGCACCTGCGACCAGGCTACAATTATTTGAAAGCGTAGAAAATTACATCAGAAACTACTTTAAATGCAAAGATTTGATTGGTTAAAATTAGCGACGAGATTGTAGACCATGCCCACTGACGGAGTAGGAGGTCAATTATATATTAACAGGTACAGTGATAACGAAGCAGTTTTCAATTCAACAAAGGCCGAGGTGCGCCACTTTGAGACAAAGTGAGATACGTAATAATAATTTAAAGTAAAAAGTTGTGTTAGCGCGACTAAGATGAAGATTACGATTGCCGATTAAACGTAAGTAGATTTTAGGGAATTTATTTAAACTAACGCACAATAATAATAGGGCTTCCGAGTCCGGGAGAATAATAATACAATTTCTGAGTCCGGGTAGAATAGATGGTATTCTAAGTTTGGGGAAATTGATAAGAAGTAATAAGTCTGAATGAGATGACAATAAATTGGGGTGCATAAGTATAAGTTAATAATGGTAGTTCAGAGGGTGATGGCAATAATTTAAATGCAATGGTTCAAGCGTGTGGATAGACAATATTTCTAATGGGCATGTAATAATCCTGAATTGGGGGAAAATAAATTTTATTTAAATGGATGGCTTAATGCATGGGAAATACTAGTTGATTATGGATGCGTCAATGCGAAGAGAATAGACCAGGTCAGATTTTTAGTTATAAGACATTTTTTTCTATTTTTTATTTGAATATTGAATTTGCTTAATATAAATGATTGTGAAAAAGTCAACAAAAAGAGGACTTGCATACGTATAAAGTGCGTGATATGATAAGAGGTTTTGAACGTTCCACACTTCTTTTTTTATAAAAATAATAGGTTTTTTTGGTGACTTTGGGTTTGATTAAAAAGTATATGATTTTTGATAAATGAGATTTACAACATTAAATAATTGAAAAGTGTATTTTAAATAATTTACAAAAACTGTACATAATATTTGTTTCATTATATAGAATCGAATTAACTGAATTTTGTAATTCCAAATAAATGCTAGTCGAGGTCATAAGATAAAGTTAATGGGAGTGATTTGATAATTTAAACAATCAAGGAGGAGCTATAAGTTAAATACGAAATTGATAACGAGTAAGGCGGTAACGTATCAAATTTTGTTATTGGTCGACAAGGTTGGTTCAAGATAAAATCCAGTCAAGCTCCTGGAGGGAGCATAGCAATATTAATAGGCGGCCTAACGTCGGGGCTCCGATAATTCCAATTCCAGTTTATATATAGCAATATATTTTAAGATTTGTTAATTTTTAAAAAGCAACAATAAAAAAAATAAAAACATACTTATAATCTAACATGATGACAATGATCGTTTGTCAAAGAAAAAAAATTTTTTCGTTTTTGAAATGATTTTTTTTTTTCATATTTGACAAATAAAGGTAAGAGTACGGTTTAGAAAGACAAACATTTTTAGGGGTCGTATATATATTTCGATTCGACTTGGTCCCCTGAGTCAAACGACATACGACTTTTGTTTAGGAAACGATCCCTTAAAAACTTATGATCAATAAACTAACCCATGTTAAGCCTATGGGATTTTTTTTTCTACCAAAAAATTTTTTTTTTCGTAAAACCAAACCTAACCTAACGTAACCTAACCTAAGCAAACCTAACCTAACCTAACCTAACCTAACCTAACCTAACCTAACCTAACTTAACCTATGTGGATTTTTCTACCAAAAAATTTTTTCCGTAAAACCAAACCTAACCTAACGTAATCTAACCTAACCTAGCCTAACCTAACCTAACCTAACCTAACCTAACCAAACCAAACCTAACCTATGGTTTTTCCCAAAAGCTTAACATGGGACAGTTTATTGACCATAACTTTTTAAGGGGTCGTTTCCTAAACAAAAGTCGTATGTCTTTAAACTCATAGGACCAAAACTAATCTAAATATATATACGACCCATAAAAATATTTGTCTTTCTAAACCGAACTCTAGCCCAAATAAATTTTTGTTTCATTTTTTAAACAATTTTTTTTTATTTTTTTGTCAAACCACTGGTGTCATCATGTTAGATTATAATATATATATATATATATATATATATATATATATATTGTAATGTAAAGGGGGTACAAGGCTTCTAAGAGTAGATTTGTGTTAAAAAGGGTGTATGCCAAACGACATAATTCATATATAAGATCCAGTAATTCAAAAACTATATTTTGCCGTACTTTACATATGCTAAAGTATTTACCATTTTAGTTTGAAACGTATGTGCCAAAAGGTAAACAAGATGACTTAATGACGTTGATACAATGCACGGTACTCAAGGTTTTATACTAAGTTGAAATTTTATAAGCCATTGAAAGTACATTTGCCGTCGGAAAACCGGACGCGTCTACGGATATTTACAATCAACCAAGCGTCCAGGTCTTGTGTGAATTATTTTGGCTTTTCATTTAAGTAGAATCAACTTTTGGACGAATTGTAAATTCAAAATTATAAGTGAATAGTAATATCAAAGATATAATTGGAGAATTGTGAAGTGTTTAGGACCAATGGTAGAAATTAGGATTGTATGTAAAGACTATAGTTAAGGTATTTGTGACACTAGAGAAAAGAAAAGTTGTTATTGGATAGTTTTATGCTTTTAAAATGTGATTAAGTAAGCTAGTTTTGTTGTGCTTATTGCCTAGCGAAGTAAATAATGAGATTCTATTTCGACTACTTTTAGTAAAAAGACGTGTTTTGCAAACCTGCGTTAAAGTTGTATAAATATTTGGATAAAATAAATGTTTTTGAGTTTAAATAGTATGATTATTAAAGTGAAGGTATAAAAGCGACGATTATAGAAGAATATTTAAAGTGAAGTGCGACGGGAAAGCAACGGATATTTAATTAGATTTGAGTGAGATTGGTATTGGAATTGGAACGATTTTGGTTAAAAGGCTTTAGGAGATTCGAGTGGTTATACAAAGCGACGGCGAAGCAACGACGATATTAAGAATTTTGGAGTGATTTGGATAAAGTTTAACGGCAGTAGGACATAGAGTGGACAATGAAGTATAGCAGGGCATAGATTGAATTGGAACAGGACAGCAGGATAGGTTTGGGATTGACTACGGAAAGGCGAAAGGATTAATTGGAGCACGCAGAGAGAAAACAGGAGAGCAGCAAAGTACAGGGGAAGAATCAACGCAAGGGAACACGGAAGGATTAACGCAGGGGAAGTAAATACTACGGTTTATTCAAAATTCTAAAATCAGGGTAAATTATTTCAGATTTGGGGTCATCAAAATTATATCAAGACACCTGGAGGCGATACGCAAGTTCATCAGTGATTGTGAATCCTTGTAAAGGCGCGTACGGCTAATAAGAACTTGAGCCAGCAACATTTAAAGAAGGCATCAGCGCAGTATAATTCAGGTGAGTACCGTGAAATATCTTAAAATGTCAGATAAGTCATAAATTTGTGGTAGTAATTTAATTTGGCACAAGGCAAAGTTGATCGTAATAAAAATTTGGCATATACAAAAGTAGATTAAAAATTTAGTACTAAAACAAAAGAGTGTGCAGTTTGGTTGGGCATTGCACATCTACTTATAACGGAACTCACTATAAGTAGGTGAACACCCTGAGATAAAGGTTTCATATAGTCGAGGCACTGTAATAAACAGTTAAATAGATAACCAACCAAACTTTGCTAAAACACATCATATAGGAGTCATTTATTGAATACTAAAAATAGGGGCGACGACAAAAGTCGTGTATCAGAATTTATAAATAAATAAAAGTAAAATTAAAATATTAAAAAAATAAATATTAGGGCGGAGGGGTAGAGTAATAGCAGCAGGTAATAATATTAATAAAAATAATCCACCAATGTGACACTAGTGATTTGTAAAAAAATTTTGTTTGTTAAAATAAAATGAAAAAAAATTTTGGATGTCAAAAATTTTTTTTGGTCCAAAGAGATGAAAAGAAAATATTTTCCTTGACAAACAATTAGTGTTATCAGTTAGATTATAGTATATATTTTTATTTTTATGGTTCCTTGTAATAGATAACAAAAATAAAAATATATATTATAATCCAACATCTTTTTTTGCAAACTACAGTGACATTTCTAATTTAATTTTTACTGTTGTTGCGTTTTTAAGAATCGTTACCTTTTATTTATACTGTACTACCCAATTTATTACATTAATCGTACGAAAATGAATTAAATATATTCGAAAATGTAGCCAAAAAAGAATATTATCTTATTTATCACGTGACCTAAAAACCACAAGAAACATTTAAAATATATTTATATTGGGAGGTCTTAAACAAAATAAGTTGTAATATATATTGGCGAAACCTATATACCTTAATTTGGTTAGGAGACTCCGTTAAAGCGCTAGCAAAATTTTTATATAAAAAAGCTCCCCCGTTTGAAAAACAATGCACAACAACAGGATGCCCATCTAGATTAACTTCCTGCAATAATTTCACAAATCGCTGACACAGCGTTTGCATCTGACGCCGTTTCCAGAATATTAATTTAGCATTAGTTGCATGCCGTAAAGTAATTAAACTACAAGAAAATTCGCAATAATTAATAAGCCGGTAAGTAAACCGTCACATACCCTCTATCCTCATAGATTTTAGAATACTTCTCCAGATGCTTATCCAAACACCCAGCCCATCCAAACAACACAACAACGGGTGGTCTTTCTTCATTTATTACAGGGATTAATTTCTTTTCGGTTCTATATGAACCCGTATTAGGGAATTTAATGTAATATTCTAGATTGTCCTGATCAACCATGTCTCTTACCTCACCGTTGCCGATACGTTCTATTGATTTAATTTGCATTTGGAGCGCCGGAAACGGGTACGCAGTCGCTGTGATACTTCTTTTCACTGGGATATTGATTAGTAGGCGTTGAAGTAGTGAACCGAAACCGAAGTGTAACAATCTAAGACGCGCAAAAACTACACTTTGCATAATATTAATTTGTTATTAACTAGATCTAAAATACATTAAATGGCTGGCGGACGCCACGAGCGGACGCGGATGCATTAAAAATAGATATTTTGGAGCAAGTTTTATATTAGACGGGCAAGGTTGAATAACCAAGAGGTTCTGCAAAAGACTATTTTGAAAAACCTATAACGTACAAGGATTCTTGTATAATATTACAGTTAGTCTTATATTATATTGCTCAGAATAACTAATATATTCGAAGTCGCTGTCGTCGTTTTCACCGGCATTTACTTTCCACTGAGCTTTTCGATGATTAAACTATTAATATACTTAAACTCATTCTCCTCTTTCAAAATATCATATTGTTCTAACGAAAGAATATTGTGACATATATACTAGCTACTAAAGTCCCACTCAATAATTCGCTCTCTTTTCTCTCCTCCCTTCACCTTCTCTCCCTACTCTCCCTCTCTCGTTCCTTCACTCCTCACTCTTTCAAAATAACCTGCAATAACATCCCAAACAAATCCATCCACATGAGAACTTCAAGCACCACTTTTCACATCGCTCACGCAACAGTCAACGAAAACGGCGTACTATTGTCGGACATTTTAAACATATTATTGATATGACCAATTAATATCCAATAGAACCACTTCCATATCGTCTTTATGTGCCTTATTTAAAACTTCCTCACTTGAAACTCCAATACAACTTTCACATTCTTCCAACATGCCAAACTTAAAGCTTCCCCACATCAAAGCCAATACAACCACGTCCACATCTTCTTAACGCGATTGACCTAAAACTGACTACCTCAAATTCAGAACAATCATTTAATTATCCTACTAAGATGGGTTACTTATAAACTCCTCTACTTAAAATCTAAAGCAATCACTTCCTACCACACACTACTTGAAACTCCACCACCTCAAGTTTATTACAAACACTTCTAGATCGTTCTAGCATGCCTTACATAAAACTCCCACGCCTCGAATTCAATACAATAACTTTCACACTTTCCTAACGCGCCTTACTTAAAACTCCCCCACTTCAAATTCAATACAACCATTTTCACATCTCCTAACAAGACTTACTTAGAACTCCCCTCGCCCTCAAACTCAATACAACCATTACCACATCTACCCAACGTGCCTTACTTAAAACTCCCCACCTCAAATTTAATAACCACCTTCACATCATTCTGACATGCCTTACTGAAACTCCCCTACCGCAAACTCAATACAAACACTTCCAATTCTTCCTACCGTGCCTTACTTAAAATTTACCCGTTTCAAATTCAATACAATCATTTCCACGTCTTTCTAACATTGCTTACTTAAAACTTTCTCCCCTCCCTTCTCAAACTCAATACAACCACTTACATATCCTTCCAATTTACTTTACTTAAAATTTCCCCATCTCAAATCTAAAACAACTACATTCACATCTTCCTAACATGCTTTACTTAAAGCTCCCCCACTTCAAATTCAATACAACTTCCACATCTTCCTACAATGTCTTATTTGAAACTTCCCCACCTCAGATTTAATACAACCATTTCCACATCTTCCCAACGTGCTGTACTTAAAACTCTCCCACCGCAAATTCAATACAACCATTTCCAATTTTTCCTAGCGTGCCCTACTTAAAACTCATCCATTTCAAATTCAATACAATTATTTTTTACGTCTTCCTAATGTTCCTTACTTAAAACTTTCTCCTCTCCCTTCTCAAACTCAATACAACAACTTCCACATCCTTCCAATTTGCCTTCTTCACCTCAAATTTAAAACAACCACATTCACATCTTCCTAACGGGCCTTACTTAAAACACCCTACCTCAAATCCAATACAACCACTTTCACATCTTCTTAAGGCGATTAACGTAAAATTCAACACCTCAAATTCAGTACAACCATTTCACCATCCTACTAACAACGGATTACTTAAAAACTCGTATACTTCAAATCCAATGCAATCACTTCCGTAGCTTCCTACCATATTGTACTTAAAACTCCACCACTTCAAGTTTAATACAACCACTTCTACATCTTTCTAACGTACCTTACATAAAACTCTCCCACTTCAAATTCAATACAACCACTTCCACATCTCTTACTTTCAAACTTAATACAACCTATTCCACATCTTCCTAATATGCCTTACTTAAAACTACCCCACCTCAAATTTAATACAACCATTTTCACATCATCCAGACATGCCTTACTTAAACTCTCCCACCGCGAATTTAATACAACCATTTTCAATTCTTCCTAGAGTGTCTTACTTAAAACTCACCAACTTCAAATTCAATATAATCATTTTTCACATCTTCCTAACATTCCTGACTTAAAACTTATCCCCCCTCCTTTTCAAACTCAATACAACTACTTCCGCATCATTCCAACTTGCCTTACTTAAGATTCCCCACCTCAAATTTAATACAACCACCTTCACATCTTCCTATATTGCCTTACTTAAAACACCCCACCTCAAATCATACACAACCACTTTCATATCTTCCTAACATGCCTTACTAAGCTCCCGCACTTAAAATTCAATACGACTTCCACATCTTCCTAACATGTCTTATTTAAAACTCCACACCTCAAATTTAATACAACCACTTCCACATCTTCCTAACACGCCTTACTCAAAACTCCCGCATCTCAAATCCAATACAATCACTTCCATATCTTCTTAACGGGATTTACTTAAAACTCCCCAGTAACTCTCGTCCGGCTCGACGGACCAATAATAGAAGAGAGAAGGAGAAAGAAATAACAAAAAAGGAAGAAAAAAAAGAAGGACGGGTAATGCACAATCGAGGAGGACTAAGGTGGAACGGCCTCAGCACTGAAGAAAATTTGTCAAAGGACGGATGTTTCTTGTAAAGACACAGGAAAGTCCTCAACCTCAAAAGAAGAAACGGAACGAGGAAGAAAAACCAACAGTGTAAGCCAAAACAGGACCCAAAGGTCAAGCCTCAAGTCTGTAAGGGAGAACGAGAGGAAGAGAAGAGTGCTGGTAAAAGAAACGATGTAATATCAACTGTGATAGTCGAAGCCGAAGTACCGAAGAAAAGAAATGCTAACTAGTTTTACAGTCGACTAAGTCGTGGCTTCCGAAGAAAGAAAGACGGACTGGAAAGCACTTACCACAGGAGTGGATAGACGAAACATAATCGGACTAGGGACCGCAAGGAAGGCCAGCAAAAGGATAGGGAAAGGAAAGTAGAACGAAAGGAACGAGAGAAAAAAAACAGAAAAAACCAAAAAGAATAACACCAACACCAAGTATCAAAAAAAACCTCAGAATCGTATAAAAGAAAATAAAACAGAATCCCACTGTAGTTATGTATGAGTAGGTGGGTGCGTGTGCGTGTGCGTACGTGTGTGTGTGTGTGCGTATGGGTGTGTAAGAAGGGCATGTGTATGTGTCATGCGTGTATAAAGTGTACGTATGTGTATGTATTGGACCGCTGTAGTCGCCTCTTACGCCATGCAGGTCGTACAATGGGGCTATTCTATTCCCGGACACACACGGGTGTAAGAAAAAAACAAGAAAAGAACAAAAGAAAGGAGAACCAAACAGAAATGTGTGGATGTATGAAGTGTATGCGTTTGTGGAGTGCGCGTATGTGTGTATGAAGTGTGTATGTGTATGTGTTGGACCGCTGTATTCGCCTCTTACGACAGGCAAGTCGTACCATGGGGCTATTCTATTACCGGACCCACACGAGGTGAAAGAAAAAGAAAGCAAACAAAAGAAAACCCAGCAAAACCGGGAAGTAAACCGAAATCGTGTCCAAAAGTCATGTCCGAAGGAGAGCAACGTCGTCATAATCTGGAGCGCTAGGACTAGGTATTGGGTTTCAGGTGTTTACACCGCCAGTACAGGAACGAAACAAGATCAAGGACATTAGGACTTTGCCGAAATACATTTTCCGGTTCGGAAGGAGCATAGACAAATTTCTGCCTTTGATGGGCGGTTTTCCACAAGACAGGGACAGCAGGTAGTGTAGTAGTTGCAGCACGCGGCATAGGAGGTGGCAAGGGTAGTTTGAAAAACTCAAAACGAGTCAAGGAAGAAAGTTGTTTGTTGTTAGGATTGGAGGTAAGAAAGTCAACGGTAGAAAAAGAAACATCATGGGTTGTCAGAATATCCACGGTAGAAAGAGAAAAATTATTGGCTGTACAAGAATCAACATTACGAAGAGAAACACAAGCGGGGCACACTTCAGTTACGTTAACTAGAGGGACAGAAGTAGATAAAATTTCAACGACGTTAGATGGAGAACTGGAAGTATCACAGTTAATAAAGGAAACAGCATTGGCTGTAGGAGTATCAACCCAAGGAAAAGGAATAGAATCCGCCAACACTTCAGTAACATTACATAAAGGAACAGAATCAGCTAGAAGTTCATCAACATTACAAGAACAAACAGTATCAGGAAAAACTTCACACACCACAGATGAGAAAGCAGAATCAGGTTGACCTTCGTCAACATTAGATAACAGGACATCAGTTAGGAGTAGTAGGATAGGCCGGTCCTGGCCCAGCTCCTCCTCCTCCTCCTCCTCCTCCATTTACATGTAACTTCCCATAAGGAGGAAATGAGGGAGATGAATCTTCGCCTTGCTCCGCCTTGCTCTCCTCCTTGCTCGGACACCCCCCAACCATTTTGATTACGCCACACCCGCATTCTTTCCACCCGCGAGATAAATCTTTTTCCACACTTCCACCCACGAGATAAATGTACTTTGTTTGGTATCAATTAGTATTAGAATTTTCTCAGCTACCCGAATCTTTAGGAATTTTTTTAGATTGCATCACCCCCCAGGGAGCTACCCTCATTTTAAGATTTTTTTACCGCTAACATTCTGAACCAAATAGTTTTCTTCGTCTAACCAATGCATCTTTTGAGATAAACCTATCTTGTTTGGTATTAATTAACATTAGATTTTTCTCAGCTACCCGAATCTTTAGGATTTTTTTAGATTGCATCAGCCCCAAGGGAGCTACCCTCATTTTAAGATTTCTTACCTGTTGCGATTTTTGACCGTCCTTAAACATTTTTTTAGTCATGCGATACATTAAATTAGTCTAGAATTTTACGCACAATTCGAATCTGCAAACATATTTAAAAGTGGACTACTCCTTACAAAGTTACACACATACCTTCTAGCAAGCATACCGCGACCGTACCACTACTCGCTTTTAATGTTACACCATACTTTCTATCTTGTTTAGCTCATCTTTCGAGATAAATGTACTTTGTTTGGTATCAATTAGTATTAGAATTTTCTCAGCTACCCGAATCTTTAGTAATTTTTCAGATAGCATCACCCCCAAGGGAGCTACCCTCATTTTTAGATTTCTTACCTGTAGCGACTTTTGAGCGTTCTTATAAATTTTTTTTAGTCATGCGATACATTAAATTAGCTTAGAATTTTACGCAGAATTCGAATCTGTAAACAGATTTGAAATCGGACCACACGCTGCAAAGTTATACCCCTTTAAAGCTCTCAAACCTCTAAATTTTGCCCTTTGCTTTATAAGCAAAACTAACAAATAGTTTTCTTCGTCTAACCAATGCATCTTTCGAGATAAACCTATCTTGTTTGGTATCAATTAACATTAGAATTTTCTCCGCTACCCGAATTTCTAGGAATTTTTTAGATAGCACCATCCCCCAGAGAGCTACCCCAATTTTAAAATTTTTTGCTGGTAGCGATTTCTGACTGTCCTTATAAAATTTTTAAACATCCGATTCATCAAATTAGTCTAGAATTTTATGCACAATCCGAATCTCTAAATAGATTTAAAATCGAACAACCCCTTACCATTTTACACACACCCTCTAAATTATAACTTTCCTGCAGCTCATACCTAAAAGAAAATCTAAAAACAATTCTTAAAACTTTTTATTACAAATAATTTTTACTAATACAGTTTAAATTTGTAAACCACATTTATAAATACATATTCACAATTTTTTATTCTTAACCTAGAACTCATATCGGCTTATACTTATTAATATTTATTTCTAAATAGAGCACCTTTTCCAAAGACCAACCGGACCCGCATGTTTCAAATTCCTCTGATTTTGTTCTTATGGTTTTGCTTAAGACCATGTACATATTTTCCAGATTACTAGAAGACGCTATAACCACATTTTTTGTGTTAAAGGATTTCACATCGGTAGTCTCTTCCCCCATTTTGGTGTAAACGCCATAGAGTTCGCAATAGACTTTTACTGCTGTATGTTGTATTCTTTTTTCATTAATTAATCGAATAAATCGCTCTTTCTGCTTCCAAAGAAACTCGGGCACTCCATCGTCGACACAGGCATTCTTTATGCGATAGCTAGCCTTACGGTTGTTAAACGCAGTGCTAACCATTTCTACACAATCGTCGCTAGTAGCGGTAACTGATGCATTTTTATGTTTGTTGCTCCGTAGATGACCCGGGTATGCAGACTTTAACACCTCCATGTCGCACACTTTACACATAATTCGTGGTTGTTTCGTACAAGACCCTTTAACAGCTGGCGGAGCTGAACGTTTACTGCTTAATGACATACCGTGCTGTTTTTCTTTGTGTTGCTGTAAGTTGTCCATTCTCGTAAAAGCGATACCGCAAGACCCACAGTTTAAGTACTTTGTTGCGGACGGATGTATAAGCTTAACCGTAGACGATGTTACACCACGACATTTGTTCTGGTGCCGTTTGAGAGCATTTTTCCAGGTATAGGAAGCACCGCAAGAGTTGCACTTAAAAACGTTTGCAGACACCATTTTAGTACAAAACAAATCCGCACTATAGCACTTTGGTTAAACTTGTAAGCGAACTAACTTATAACTAAAGAGTTTACCCTTGCGCACCTGCTTTATGTACCCTATAGAATGCAAACCGAAGGTTTCCGAAGACACCCTAACGAAGTTGAGGATTTAGCGGGGAACTAAATGACGTCATAATCCTTGCTGCTCGTCCAATACATTTAACGCCAATGCATGCACCTGGTTCGCATCGTCGATGGTGCGAATGCCGTTAGCAGAAACATCGGAAACGTCTTCCATGTTATACAGGTCGGCAATCGCATCGCATGCATATTAAAAATCCAAAAGGGTTATAGCACACGCACACAAATTGTGTGCAAGTCGTGATGTAGAAGATGCAGTGCTACTATAAACAAAAACTCAATAAAAACACTTTAAACCTTTACTAAGGGAATACCAAACTTGTTGTCTACAGAATACTTACTAATAAAGCAATTTAATTTTAAATAACTTCTACGTCATATTTTCGGAAATGGCAGGTTGAATATTTTCTTTGGAAACAATCGAAGATTGCCGAAGACACTCGAAGAGTGCACGAGCGCGGTCACTAAACCAATTAGCATTAATATCAAGTATTCCGTATTTTCGTAGGTTGTTCATTTCCTAGAACCAAATCTTCCACATAGCGGTCGGTAGCACGTAATTATTTCTAGAACCGGTAAGTACTCGATATCGCCCAAATAGAGAATTAGATGCTCGATGTCCGTCAACCCCGATTCCCTCGTAAAAGGTAGAAAAAACTCGGTCAATCATCCATTATACTTCGACTCACCCCCGTTCTGATAATTTACAAACATTTTTCAAACGACAATGGGCTGAGAATTTTTAAACCTCCGAGGGATCTTTAAGTCGTGATCAATTACACAACCGAGCTATGCGTAAACTAACATATTTTGTAGCAACTGTGCACTGTATAATACATGCATACCCCTTCTCTGCGCTACTGCTATTCTTGTAGTTGCTTGAAAAAGTCAGTCGCCCTTTTTACTGCTAGGGTCGCTAAAAAGCACCATTCCATACTTCCATACAAATACAAATACAAATACTACATTCCATGCAAACTCAATACAACTACTTCCACATCATTCCAACTTGCCTTACTTAAGATTCCCCACCTCAAATTTAATACAACCACCTTCACATCTTCCTAAATTGCCTTACTTAAAACACCCCACCTCAAATCATACACAACCACTTCCAGATCTTCCTAACATGCCTTACTTAAAGCTCCCGCACTTAAAATTCAATACAACTTCCACATCTTCCTAACATGTCTTATTTAAAACTCCACACCTCAAATTTAATACAACCACTTCCGCATCTTCCTAACACGCCTTACTCAAAACTCCCGCATCTCAAATCCAATACAACCACTTCCATATCCTCTTAACGCGATTTACTTAAAACTCCCCACCTCAAATACATTACAACCATTTCACCATACCTTTAAGACGGAATACCTAAAAATTTCTCTACTTTAAATCCAATGCAATCACTCCCATATCTTCCTACCATACCCTACTTAAAACTCCACCATCTCAAGTTTAATACAATCACCTCTACATCTTTCTAACGTGTCTTACATAAAACTCACACACCTCAAATTCAATTCAATCACTTTCACATTTTCCTAAAGTGCTGTACTTAAAACACTCCCACTTCAAATGCAATACAATCATGTTCCCCTCTTCTAACTTGACTGACTTAAAACTCCCCTCGTCTTCAAACTCAATACAACCATTTCCGCATCTTTCCAACGTGCCTTTACTTACCCCCCCCCTCAAATTTAATACAACCACCTTCACATCATCTTGACATGCCATATTTAATCCCCCCACAGCAAGTTCAATACAACCACTTCCAATTCTTCCTAGCGTGCCTTATAACTCACCCACTTCAAATTCAAGACAACCACTTTCACATCTCCTAACATGATGTACTCAACACCGTCCTCAAACTCAATACAACTATTTCCACATCTTTTCAACGTGTCGTACTTAAAACTCAACCACCTCAAACTTAATACAACCATTTTTCTTCACATCATCCTAACATGCCTTATTTAAACCCCCCACTTCATATTCCTCCTAGTGTGCCTTAAAACTCGCCCATTTCAAATTCAATGCAATTATTTCCACGTCTTCCTAACACTCCTTCTTTCTTATATTTCTTACTTAAAACTTTCCCACTTCAAATTCAATACAACCACTTCCACATCTCCTAACAAGACTTACTTAAAACTATTCTTTCCCTCAAACTCAATACAACTATTTCCACATCTTCACAACGTGCCGTACTTAAAACTCCCCAACCTCAAATTTGAAAACAACCATCTTCACATCATCCGGACACGCCTTACTTAAACTCCCCCACTGCAAATTCAATACATCCACTTCCAATTCTTCCTAGCGTTCCTTACTTAAAACTTGCCCATTTCAAATTCAATACAATCATTTTTCACGTCTTCCTAACATTCCTTACTTAAAACTCCCCACTCTTCTCAAACTCAATACAACTACTTCCACATTCTTCCAATTTGCCTTACTTAAAATTCCCCACCTCAAATTTGAAACAACCACCTTCACATCCTCCTAACACGCCTTACTTAAAACACCCCACTTCAAATCCTATACAACCACTTCCACATTTTTCTAACATGCCTTACTTAAACCTCACCCACTTCAAATTTAATACAACTTCTGCATCTTCCTAATATGTCTAATTTAAAACTTCCCCACCTCAAATTTTAATACAACGACTTCCACATCTTCTTAAAGCGATTTACTTAAAACTCCCCACCTCAAATTTAATACGATCATTTTTACATCTTCCTAACATTCATTACTTAAAACTTACTCCCTCCTTCTCAAACTCAATACAACCACTTCTACATCCTTCTAATTTGCCTTACTTAAAACTCCTCCCACCTTAAATCCAATACAACCACTTTCACATCTTGTTAAGGTGATTAACTTAAAACTCCCCACCTTAAATCCATTACAACCACTTTCATTTCTTCTTAAGGCGATTTACGTAAAACTCCCCACTTCAAATTCAGTACAACCATTACTTAAAGACTCGTATACTTCAAATCCAATGCAACTACTTCCACATTCTTCTAATTTGCCTTACTTAAAATTCCCCACCTCAAATTTGAAACAACCACCTTCACATCCTCCTAACACGCCTTACTTAAAACACCCCACTTCAAATCCTATACAACCACTTCCACATTTTTCTAACATGCCTTACTTAAACCTCACCCACTTCAAATTTAATACAACTTCTGCATCTTCCTAATATGTCTAATTTAAAACTTCCCCACCTCAAATTTTAATACAACGACTTCCACATCTTCTTAAAGCGATTTACTTAAAACTCCCCACCTCAAATTTAATACGATCATTTTTCACATCTTCCTAACATTCATTACTTAAAACTTACTCCCCTCCCTTCTCAAACTCAATACAACCACTTCTACATCCTTCTAATTTGCCTTACTTAAAACTCCTCCCACCTTAAATCCAATACAACCACTTTCACATCTTGTTAAGGTGATTAACTTAAAACTCCCCACCTTAAATCCATTACAACCACTTTCATTTCTTCTTAAGGCGATTTACGTAAAACTCCCCACTTCAAATTCAGTACAACCATTACTTAAAGACTCGTATACTTCAAATCCAATGCAACTACTTCCATATCTTCCTACCATACCCCACTTAAAACTCCACCACCTCAAGTTTCATACAACCACTTCTACATCTTTCTAACGTGCTTTATATAAAACTCCCACACGTCAAATTCAATACAATCACTTTCATATTTTCCTAACGTGCCTTACTTAAAACTCGCTCACTTCAAATTCAATACAACCACTTTCACATCCCCTAACATGACTTACTTAAAACTCCCCTCGCCCTTAAACTCAATACAACCATTTTCACATCTTCCCAACATGCCTTACTTAAAACTCCCCTTCTTCAAAGTTAATACAACGATTTTCACATCATCCTGGCATGCCTTAATCTCCCCCACCGCAAATTCAATACAATCACTTCCAATTGTTCCTAGCGTATGTACATGTCAATCCGTGTCGAAGACGAAGAAAGACGCGATACTCTTAATTATTCTCAGGGGTTCAGGTGAGAAAATATACAACAACAGGTCGAGGGCAATATAACATTTATTATTAACTGTTGAAATACATAGTAAAGTTACTTCACGCGTCGTTCCGCTAGTAATAAAAAGCCAACTTAACAATGTTTATAATGTTTTATAACACGACCAGTTAAACGCCCCTTAATGCGAACCGATTACAAAACGTGCTAGCGCACAATTTATACAAATTATCAGGTTAAATAAAGGTAAACACTTACGTTCTAGAAGTCCTTGCAGGTGCAAGCGTATAAATACCTGTCGGTGCGCCGGGTGGCTTCACCACAAAATCCTCTACGAGCAGTTTACACCAACACAACCGTCGATCACCTTAAATTCTTAAGCTACCAAAGCATCTCCATTACACGAAACGCTTTACATAATCGCTCGATAAATCTCTATAACACAACTAGCAAATATCTGCAATGATATTTACAGAGTAAATAGCAAACCTTTTATACTAGAGGTATGTGAACATCCGACTAAAAACATTCTAATTAATAAATCTGATACACCCTCGGCATAGACAGCTTGCAGAGCCACCTGTATCCACGCGCATCTAAACATCAACTAACCAAGCAACCCTAATTGTATCAGCACGGCCGGAAATACCAGACAGGTGTATTTACCGCGCAGTACCAATATTTTAAATAATCCTATGAAATATAAGAATAAAATATGTTTACATATACGGCGCGTTACACGTGCCTTATTTAAAACTCGCCTATTTCAAATTCAATACAATCATTTTCACGTCTTCCTAACACTCCTTACATATAACTTTCTCCCCTCCCTTCTCAAATCCTGTACAACGACTACCACATCTTCCCGACATGCCTTACTTAAAGCTCCCCCACTTCAAATTCAATACAATTTTCACATCTTCCTAACATGTCTTATTTAAATCTCCTTCACTTCAAATTTAATACAACCACTTTCACATCTTCCTAATATGCCTTACTCAAAACTCCCCCACCTCAAATCCAATACAACCACTTCCACATCTTGTTAAGGTGATTTACTTAATACTCCACACCTCAAATACATTACAACCATTTCACGATCCTACTAACACTGGTTGCTTAAAACTCCTATACTTCAAATCCAATGCAATCACTTCCATATCTTCCTACCATACCCTACTTAAAACTCCACCACCTTAAGTTTAATACAACCACTTCTACATTTTTCTAACGTGCCTTACATAAAACTCCCACACCTCAAATTCAATTCAATCACTTTCACATTTTCCTAACGTGCTGTACTTAAAACACTCCCACTTCAAATTCAATACAATAACTTTCACATCTCCTAACATGACTTACTTAAAACTCTCCTCGTCCACAAACTCAGTTCAACCATTTCCACATCTTCCTAACGTGCCGCACTTAAAATTCCCCTACATCAAATTTTATACAACCACTTTCACATCTTAAGGCGATTTACCTATAACTCTTCACCTCAAATTCAATACAATCATTTTTCACATCTTTCTAATATTGCTTACTGAAAACTTTCTCCCCTCCCTTCTCAAACTCAATACAACCACTTTCACATCCTTCTAATTTGCCTTACTTAAAATTCCCCACCTCAAATATAAAACAACCACTTTCACATCTTCCTAATACGCCTTACTTAAAACACACCACCTCAAATCCTATACAACCACTTCCACATCTTCTTAACATGCCTGACTTAATGTTCCGCCACTTTAAACTCAATACAACTTCCAGATCTTCCTAACATGTCTAATTTAAAACTCCCCCACCTCAAATTTAATACAACCACTTCAACATCGTCTTAAGTCGATTTACCTAAAGCTACCACCTCTAATTCCATACAATCATTTTTCACATCTCCCTGACATTCATTACTTAAAACTTACTCCGCTCCCTTTTCAAACTCAATACAACCACTTCCACATCCTTCGAATTTGCCTTACTTAAAATTCCCTACCTCAAATTTAATACAACCATTTTCACATCTTGTTAAGGTGATTTACTTAATACTCCCCACCTCAAATTCATTGCAACCATTTCACCATCCTACTAAGACTGGTTACTTAAAATTCCTGTACTTGAAATCTAACGCAATCACTTCCATATCTTCGTACCATACCCTACTTAAAACTCTACCATCTCAAGTTTAATACAACCACTTCTACATCTTTCTAACGTGCCCTACATAAAACTCCCACACCTCAAATTCAATACAATCATTTTTCACATCTTTCTAATATTGCTTACTGAAAACTTTCTCCCCTCCCTTCTCAAACTCAATACAACCACTTTCACATCCTTCTAATTTGCCTTACTTAAAATTCCCCACCTCAAATATAAAACAACCACTTTCACATCTTCCTAATACGCCTTACTTAAAACACACCACCTCAAATCCTATACAACCACTTCCACATCTTCTTAACATGCCTGACTTAATGTTCCGCCACTTTAAACTCAATACAACTTCCACATCTTCCTAACATGTCTAATTTAAAACTCCCCCACCTCAAATTTAATACAACCACTTCAACATCGTCTTAAGTCGATTTACCTAAAGCTACCACCTCTAATTCCATACAATCATTTTTCACATCTTCCTAACATTCATTACTTAAAACTTACTCCGCTCCCTTTTCAAACTCAATACAACCACTTCCACATCCTTCGAATTTGCCTTACTTAAAATTCCCTACCTCAAATTTAATACAACCATTTTCACATCTTCCTAACACGCCTTACTCAAAACTCCCCGCACCTCAAATCCAATACAACCACTTCCACATCTTGTTAAGGTGATTTACTTAATACTCCCCACCTCAAATTCATTGCAACCATTTCACCATCCTACTAAGACTGGTTACTTAAAACTCCTGTACTTGAAATCTAACGCAATCACTTCCATATCTTCGTACCATACCCTACTTAAAACTCTACCATCTCAAGTTTAATACAACCACTTCTACATCTTTCTAACGTGCCTTACATAAAACTCCTACACCTCAAATTCAATTCAATCACTTTCACATTTTCCTAACGTGCTGTACTTAAAACACTCCCACTTCAAATTCAATACAATCACTTTCACATCTCCTAACATGACTTACTCAAAACTCCCTTTGCCCACAAACTCAATACAATCATTTCCATATCTTCCCAACGTGCCGTATTTAAAACTCCCCCACCTCAAATTTAATACAACCATCTTCACATCATCCTGACATGCCTTACTTAAACTCCTCCACCGCAACTTTAATACAAGCACTTCCAATTCTTCCTACCGTGCCTTACTTAAAATTCGCCCATTTCATATTCAATACAATCATTTCCACGTCTTCTTAACATTCCGTACTCAAAACTTTCTCCCCTCCCCCATCAAACTCAATACGACCAGTTCTACGTCCTTCCAATTTGCTTTACTTAAAATTCCTCCACCTCAAATTTAAAACAACCATCTTCACATCCTCAAATCCTATACAACCACTTCCATATCTCCCCCACCTGAAATCCAATACAACCACTTTCACATCTTTCTAACATGCCTTACTTAAAGCTCTTCTACCTCAAATTCAATACAACGTCCACATCTTCCTAACATGCAGTACTTAAAACTACCCCACTTTAAATTCAATACAACCATTACACATCTTCCTAACGCACCTTACTTAAAACTCCCGCACCTCGAATTTAATACAACCACCTTTACAACCTCCTACCGTGCCATACCTAAAACTTCCTTACCTCAAATTCAATACGACCACTTCCACAGTTTCCTAACATGCCTTACTTGAAGCTCCCTCACTTCAAATTCAATACAACTTCCACATGTTCGTAACATGTCTTACTTAAAACTTTCCCTCCTCAAATTTAATTCAACCACTTCCACATCTTCCTAACACGCTTTGTTTAAAACTCCTTCACCTCAAATTCATTACAACCAGTTCCACGTCTTCCTAACATCCCTTACGTAAAACATAGAAATCTCGGCAGTCTACGACTTTTCGTAGAACTACCTTTAAATGTAACTTTCAAATGTTCCACCCGAAGGTATTATTGGCCAGGAAACGAGTTTTTACCTGTAAATTTTGAATTTTGCCTAATCCTTGCTGTTCCAGGAAAGGTAGGGCTCTTTAGCATGCGTGACAACATACACACACACACGCACGCACACACACACACACGCACACACACACGCACATGCACGCACACACACGGGACTTACATTTTACCTCTTATTCGAACGAGGGCGTATTTTTGCGAAAAATGCTTGCCTAACATTTTTCAAGCGGACGGTGTCTGGATTTGAACCCGGGAACTTGGGCACAGTGTTCACGCGCATACCAACTGAATCACGGAGTCGCTAGATTTCCTAGCTCAATCTTTTCGTATGTGTTTCTGTTAAATTCGCTACAAGAATTTGGATTATTTAGGCACTGAGTTACTCACGCCCTGTATTACGCAAATAAACAATGATTATTGATTATGTAGTTGGCTAAAATGCAGTAATACAAAGGATTTATTAACTGACTCTATCTTAGATTTTAAACATATGGATGCTCATGAGGTATTAGCATAATCAATTTGTAAAATGATTTACATAATTAGCGTGTAATTTCTGTGAAACCGATTACGCCCGTTACACGGGCAAGAGTTTAACTATAGTACCCGTTACCTTTGTATTTGACAAGTAATAAAGTTACAAAATAAATTTAAAGCAACTTACATCAGAGATTTCGTTAACCAGGTCCGCCTGTAACAGTTGTCTTCTCTACACTACGATATGCTGGATACAGCAAAAACGTTTAGAGCAATGCTACGTGTCATTTTGACACGTATCAAATTTTTTTTTATTTAACATGTTGCGCCTTTCTGACTCTAGCAAATTTTATTTAAATATTCAGATTAAGGGGATTTTTTAATTCTAGCATCTTTAATTTAAGTTTCTACGTGTAAGCTCCTACGAACACCAGGACATTCACTTCATGAATTATGGCATAGGCATAGGCCCGCATTCCCAAGTTAAAGGAATGTGGATGTGGTTAGGGCAGCTGACTGTGAGAAGTATGGAATGGAGGACTTATTATAATATCGTGGGAAAATAGCATTTTAAAAGCAAGAATTGTAGTATCGGTTATGAGTGTGCGGTTACTTCGGCGAAGTGATTCCTTTCGATTCCTATACCTTCTTCTCTCTGTGTTCTGTCATGGTATAGGTCGCCCAAAATTTATTTCAACAAACAGAAGAAACCACCCGCATGCAACTCTGACGTCAAGCCTTTAGCTTATTGTTATTTTTCTCGACTTTACCCGTGACGGCAACACTTGTAGCCGAATTTGGGAACGTAGTAGCTTACGCCCAGGGTAATACAGTGATTAGAGACTCGGGAAAACAGTAAATATACCTTAATTTGTATTATAACAAACAGGAACTTTATTATTATGTTGTCTAATTTGAGCGCCCTTCTTTGAAGATTTACCTGATATTCTGTTGACAAATGTTGGGTTGGCACTTAGCGGTCGCCGGATATTCGTCGTCTAATGAAGAACTGTTTGGCCACGCGTAGAAAGTTTCCGCTACTGAACTGAACATTTTTTCCCCGGTACTTTGAAGTACGAGGTGTGCAAAATCGCACACATCTCCTTTACCTTATCCTGTCTATTCTTCCACCTGGATACTTTCTGTGGCAACATTAGCTGACCACGTGAAGACGTCGGAGTTATTGTAAGACATTCTTTAAGTTTAAATATTTTTTATATCTAATTTCTAAGCATGTAGCAATATTAGAAAAATGACTAAGAAATGTCAGTTGATACTGGGTGAAGGTTATTACCGTTACTAGAAGTAAAATAAACAAATGACCTGTTACCTACTTAACACTGGCGGACCTTCTAAAAAGATACTGCACCCAGTGATAAAAGAGGAAGTTGGCCGACGGAAACTAATGCGTCTCCAATTAAATATTAATGAATAATTTTGTTTGGCATGGGGAAAGTAATACGAGCATAGAGAACGAAGAATAATGTAAATTGTTGGTTATTTTGCAAAAAGAAAAGCCCGTGACCGGTTTCACTGGTCTTCCAGATCATCAGACGAAAGCATCTCTTTCTGCAAAACAACCAAGTTTTGGCATAATACACAAATTAAGGTGTATTTATAGTGCAAATGCTTCTCATGCGCCCTCTAGTTACTAGAAGGTTCAAATATTAGTACCTGAATTCTGTTAGGTATCTCCGTTAAAGCACACGCAAAATTTTTGTATAAATACGATCCTCCAATTGAAAAACAGTGTACAATAATGGGATATTGATCTAGATTGACCTCCTCCAATAACCTTACAAATCGTTGACCAACGCTTTGCAATTGATAGCGTTTCCACAATATTTGTTTAGCATTCGTTGTATGTCGCAAAGTAATTAATCTACAAGATAAATTTCACAACCGATAAGTAATACCTTCACTTACCCTCTATCCTCGTAGATTTCGGAATACTTTCTCAGATGCCTATCCAAAGATCCAGACCATCCAAACATCACGACAACAGGCGGCCTTTCTTCGTTTATTACAGGGGTTATTTCGTTTTTGGTTCTGTACAAAGCCGACTTAGGGAATTGAATGCTATATTTAAGATTGTCTTGGTCGATCATGATTATCTCCCTTTCGTTACCGACATGTTCTGTGAATTTGAAGTTCGTATTCGTAGCTGCAACGGTAACGCTGTCGCTGGTCATGTTTCTTGAAATACCGATCACTAACTGCTTGTATTTTAGTGAACTGGTGTAGAAATGAAACAATCTATGATTCATACGACCGCACATCGTTTAATAATTTGTTATTAACAAGATTAAGATTATTTGAAGGCATAAAGCCGCTTTAAGGACGGATACGGATGTATATAATTAGAAAATTAAATCTTAGTTGAACAGGTTAAACAACTTTGGAATAGCACTACTTAATTATAATTTTTCAA
Organism: Platerodrilus igneus; assembly: GCA_036346225.1. Taxonomy (NCBI): domain Eukaryota; kingdom Metazoa; phylum Arthropoda; class Insecta; order Coleoptera; family Lycidae; genus Platerodrilus; species Platerodrilus igneus. The sequence continues at coordinate 948,041 of JARFIW010001230.1, forward strand.
GGTTTTAACGTTCAAAGTATAATGCTTAGCGTTTTCGTCTTTGATAGAATCTTGACTAAAACCGCACGATTTTTAGCTATGAAAGACCGAGTAAGATTCTTTTAACAATGTTTTGTAGGCGGTGGTTGTTGGTTGTAAACGACAAGTCCTTGGTGCGTTGTGGGTTGCCTACGCACACCAGACGTTTTGATAAAAATATAGTAATCTAACTAAATTTAAACCCAGTTTATCTACTGGTTTGGATACTAAGAAAAGTAAAACGTTGTTACGTTCATTTACGACGGTAAACGCAAACCGTATCCTGTTATTTTGTTATTCATTTACATCGATTCCGTTTCCACTCTTCAACACACCAACAACATCCTGTATATTTTACCTGTTCACAATAAGTACACTTCCTAATAATTTCCATTTTAAACCTATTTACTTCGAAACGTAAAGCTTATTCTATAAATTAAATAGTCAATACCTTGTTTTAGGTATCCGTGAACTTACTATACATTACGAAGCGTATAATTACTTTCTAGATTAGTTCAATCTAAAGACTCGTAAAAATAATGTACTGAACTTTCGGGTAAAGAGTTTTTCCAAGTTTCTATTTAACACCTGTGTATGATAACGCGAGTATTGCAGTGAATCCTTGCTAGAAAACGAATTCATTTACTCGATTCTTTCTGTACTTATATAACAAAGATTACGCGTCGTTAACTTTTTCTTTGTTGTTATCTTCACAATTTCGTGCACACACTGCGTTGTAAGTATTTACGGTTTAAAAAAATGTACTTTTCGGCGTAAATAAATTAATCCTTACTCGTAATTATTGTAGCTTCTTCCTTCGGTGGACCTAACTACCCGTGGGATTGCCGCCCCTAATTGTTATGGCAGGACACCACTGTGCGCTTTCTCCGTTGGACATGACGATCTGATGAGTTACGCCCTTTTTGGTGTGGAAGGATTCACAAGTCGCGTGGTCCCAGGCAGTTGGCGTCGCCGTGATTCAATGTAGTAAGCGTAAGACTACGGATTCCAAGGTTCTGGATTCGAATCCCGATACGGCCGACTGCTTGAAAAATGACAGGTGATCATTTTTCACAAAAATGAAATCCTCGTTCGGATGAGAGGTTAAATGGAGGTCCCGTGTGTGTGTTGTCATGCACGTTAAAGATCCCTACCTTACCTGGAACGGCAAGGGCTTGGCAAAATTCTAAATTTCTAGGCAACAAAAAACTCGCCTCCTGACCAATGTAGTACCTTCGGGTGGAGCATTGGAAAATCACATGTAAGGTCCCAGGCAGTTACCAGATTGGTTCGTGTATATATATTACTGTGTAGGTTAAAGGTCAATGTGTGTAAATAAGCCCAGAAGGTATTATAACGACCCTGTAGATAGGAAATTAATAATTTATTTCTTACGCTTCAAATCAAAAGTTTGCATAATTTAGTATAAGACAAGGTAGACGATTACATATACAAATTTTTAGTGTTAAATGACATATTTTTATGTAGCTTCGTGGTAGGAAAAAATCAATAATTTGTATACGTTAATTTAATACAAGGTTGACTATTGCCGGCAAATATTAAAGCTTCGCGGTTTATAAAAATCAATAATTGATGCAACAGATATTTATTTAGCATCGTAAACTAAAAAGTACGTTAATGTAATTCGTAGAAATCTACAAAATAACTTAACCAAACGGTCGAGCAGTTCAGAGAATGAGAGCTTCAAATAAATAAATATTTCTTTGAAAGCTACAAGACGATGCGATAACATTTCACGGTATTGCACAACGAAAAAGCCAGGTTAACGAACAAATATGTTATTTTTGAAGTAAAATCAATAATTTTAAGGGACAGAGAATACATCAGCTGGTAGAAGGACAAGCATTTTCAAGCGCGTGACGAACGAGTATATTTTAAAAGACAAATGGGTAAAACAAATATGCAAGGTGTTCGTCGACGATATTGATTTTCAAGGCACACATTTAGCTAGAGAATCGTAACCGTAGACAGCACGTAGATAGTGGAAGCTCGATGAAAGTAGGAAAACACGAGTGAGACAGAAAATAGTGGTTATGAACGCATGACTGCAAGGAAAATAGAGACGCAGGCATTATGGGCGTGTTTTGCAAGTGGTCAGAGTATATAGAGAGGAAAGGTTTTCTAGGTACGCGTCGACGGTTGCGACTGATAGCTAGTTTTTCGTGGTAATACCATGGTGGAAGGAGTGAATTCTGAGTTTTAAAAGTTCGTTGTGTATTTGAGTGGAGGAATTTAGAAAATTGTTTTGTAACGAATGTGAGAGTTCAGCAAAAACTGTTGAAATACGTGACTAGAGAAGGGGTTTGAAGATTATAAAAGCTCTTACCAGGGGTGGAGGTGCTTTCTTAATCTCTTTATTCGCTTCGAGTACATTAAGTAGCATCGAGAAGACATCCTAATTTAAAATTAAAAGGCGTGACACAGTGCAGTCCTTCGTATATTTTTACAAGTGTTCTGAATGCACGAGTTAGTGCTAACAAATTAAACGGGCTGAAAATAAAATAGTATAAATAATTGTATGAGTACAGCAGGATCTACTGAGGTAAGCAAACCAAGTATTTCTTGAACGAGAGTGCTGGTGACACGTTAAATTGCGACGGAGGAAGAATTTGGATTTGGACGGATGGTGGTATGAAAAACATCCACTAATAACTGGGGGAACTGGCTGAACGAGTTGAGATGGAGTTGCTGTGCATGTAGGAGTGAGAACGTGGAAAAATCCAGGTACGTGAGTTTGGTGAAGGTCATCCGAGAAGGTGGTGCGTCCGAAGAACACACCAGATAACGAATTTGTTTTATTGTTGAACTGTGCTGCTGGCATTGTGTTATACACCTAGGTGTCTTTAGAATTATGTGACGAAAATTTTATAAACTGAAAATTAATTTGATTACCGTATATAAAAGACAATTTTCCATTATTATTTGAGTAGGTAAAAACAGGAGTAATAATTTTTGATGTAAAGAGTAAACGGGTCTTTAGAGTAATTTGACCATGCAATATTTTATGCATATTAAGGAAAAAGGTTTATACTGAGCTCACCATAGACTAAGTAAAGGTAAATTTAGGGTTTTGCAATAGGCCCATCTACTTTGAAAAATAAAAGGATTGAAGTGTAATAACTCACAAACTCAGACTAAAGAAATTCTAGCCCCACGTTTAGGCCAACATAAAAATGCAGTGGATTTAAAAAAAAAACCAATCAAGCCCCACGCTTGGGCCCACATAATAGTACAGTGGATTTAAAAAAAACAATTCGAGATCGCCTTCGTTGGGCCGTCATAAAATTTTCTGAAAATAAAAATAAAAAAAATTTTTACAATACCTTTGGAACGCCTCCTTATTCTGCACACCCTGGCTAGCTCTGAAATCTGATTGTTTTTGAATACCTACCATCCTAAGTACATTTCTTTCTCACCAACACAGTCAAATGAAATTACCACTCAAATAATGCAACAAGACATACAACGTTTTTATTTACACATATTAACAAGTTTCCGTTAGTAAGAAAATATTTACACATTGGGACATACAGTTTGATAAAAACTGTTACTATCTCAATCTTTAAATCTCTTAAAACGTCATGATTTTAATATATTTCAATAATTTTATCTTAGACGAGTAGATGGGCCCGTCGTGCAACCCTAACTTGATTTTTATTCTGGTCTATTTTGAGCTCAGTATAACCCAGTTACTCTAAATTCTTTTAAACCTCGCATTTTGTTAAAAATAAAGCTAAAGACCCGTTTACTCCTTACAACAACATTTTTATATCATCAATAGACATTTTTAAATAATTAATATTAATTGTCCTGTACCTACATATACCCCTTTAAATAAGGTTTTATGGTAATAAAATACACCCTCAATAAGTCAAAACACTCAAGCACAAAATATCAGCACAAATGTTCAAGCAAAAAGCAAGAAATTAATTTTCTTCACCTGGAGTAAGCTTCGTCCATTGTTACCTCTGAAAATGTGTACCAAAACCCTCGTCGTTGTGTCCATACACTTCGTGATTATGCCTGGCTCTCACTGATGTTCACTAGCTATCCAAATCTCTGCCACCACCTTTATTATTTCTTAACATTCCATACCACTACACTTCACGCATAGTAGTTAAGCTTTTCGATTCGCTTACCCAAGTACCATCCTATTATTAGATTGTATCGTGTAGTAACATCACCTTTGATACGCTAGCACCCACTTGTGTAAATCACTTTTAATACATTTCCGGTACGTTACTAACAGCTTTACACACTTTAAAATAGGATATTGTATGCTACTTTAACGAATAAACAACAATCAGCACGTAAGAGCACGTAATAGCAATTACGTAAGAGATCTAACCGATATAAGATCTAAGAACAAGAGAGAGATTTAATAATTCTCACCGTGTATTTATACGCTTTTTAATACCCCTAACGTACCCTCTTTTCATCGAAAAGCTTATTTACTAAATCCGATTCTCAAAATTTTGCTCGTAACGAACTTCAACGTCTGAAAAATTCCAAGTACATCGTGCTGTTACATAAAAAATCGTTCATAACATCAACGGACGCAAGCTTCTCAAAACTGCTAGCCTTCGACCAATGATATTGCTTTCTCCCCGTTATATCGTTCCACCTCCTAGCTACCTTTTTCCGTTCCACCTATATTTATTGTCTCTTTTAGAACCCATCTCAAGCTACAGAAAATCGATATTGTTGTTGGCCTTCACATCGACTGTGTATTTTAGACGTGTATTATAACCAACATTTTCTTATACGTGTTTTCTGTCTGTTTTACATTATACATCTTACATTTCACTTAGTCTTCAAAGCATTTGTTATTTTAGCAGCTTGTCGGACCGACCGTTACAAACAATTCCACAGAAATTCTGTCTCAACGTACATTTCCGTTCTTTGAACTCGACATTTAACTAACAGGTGTTTCTTCGAAGGAATTTGTCCATTTAAAATAATAGTTCCGAGTTTTACCACTTCTTAGGATTTGTATAACGAACGTTTCGTTTATTTAAATGGAAATATGCGTTTAAATTATTGATTTTCTATACTCGAAAGCTCCATTTCTTATTCAATGCGCTTGATTTAAACTATTACCACTACTTATGCATATCCTTGAGTTTTCATGTACTCTAAAGCCCTCTCCCTTTATGCAATTTTTACATTCTAAATTAAAACTACAAAAATATCTTAATAACCGTCCATTTTCACTATCTAAACTGATTAATTTGGCGCGTAAATAAATTGTTTCTATTTCCTATATACACAGTTGTTAAAAATTTGCTCTCTAGACCTATTTAACCTATAACTTCCACGACAATATATATATATATATATATATATATATATATATATCACGTTTTATTTGCTGAATATTAATTTAAAATAATTCAATTTATTGGGGATTGCTGCAATCCCCAATAAATTGAATTATTTTATATATGTAGATATATATATATATATATATATATATATATATATTGCAACATGTCAATTCCCTCTTTATACAAGTATTTCTTCATCTTAATTTTATATTAATACCGTTTACAATCACAAGTTAGTTTTGATTGTGTAACATTTTCCTTTAGTATTATAAAATAATACACTAAATACGTTTATCTTTAGTTTTAATTTAATGTTTCTCTTTTTGCATAAATAATATAAATAATTATGATCATATGTAATTTTCTAATTGGTAAACCTCTGAATAATGTCCATAAATACACAACCGGCGTATACATGAATCTGTCATTTAGAATGGTTTTCTTGTTTGTTTCTCTCTCAAAATGTTTGGTTATCTTTAAACCAGAATATATTTTCGTGCTCTTGGTATCTAACTGTCTTCTAGTGCACATGCCGTTTCACGATAAAGATGTTTTTTCTAAGGCCAAGATGTCGTACCTGGTATGTAAAAGGTATCTTTTTCTTTTATTCTTATTGAAACACAAAAATATTGTTTTAGAATACTAGTAAAATGTGTACGGAGAAAGTCTACCTGAATTACCCGTTCAAAATGAGCATGAATAATAAGTTGTTAACAGATAAACTTTCACACGGTTCCTTGTGGCGTATTACAACACTTCGTTTTGTAACACGTTTGTTTTTTAGGGTTCTCTGGTGAAGTATCCTGCGGTAAAATATTCTCTGGTGAAGCGTTCTCTGATGAAATGTTCTCTGGTGGAGTTTTTAACTGTACATGCTAAGATATCTAAGGCTAATGCATTAATTCTACTACCTGCAAATATTATCTTTTATCGTACAAGAATTTTATGTTGCCGTTTATTTATTTTCTAAAATAAATGAAATGTCCATTAACAAAACATATGGCTGTGGAACAAAGATTTGGCTCTTACAAATTTGAAGTTTGAGGTTAACACCAAACTAAATATAAATGGTGTTTGTCTTAACAAGCAGTAAGAAGTAACTGGAACCTACATAGTTCTGTACAAGCCGGAGCTTAATACCTAAGTATACGTTTCTTTCATATGTCACGAATACAGGTATAAGTTTTATCTTGTTTACTTTTGTGACGGAACAATGTGCATGTGTTACATTTTAAATCTGAAATATCTAAAAAAAATAAAGCATGTAAAATATAAAGTCATACTTTTACTTACCTATTATTTTAACTAATTTATTATTACTTCTGCTTTCTTGGTATAATCTTACAAGTGTAAACTTAAAATTTTTCATGAAACCCTTTTGTGGATTTTAAGGTTATGTTCAATTTAAATGTTTAATTCAAATTCTCTTAACTAAGTTAAATACAATAAAGAGTATTTATGATTTCTTTTTACTTAATTTTCTTTTGTTATGTTCCAAATTACATCCCTATAACTTGCCTGGGTAAAATTTAATTTTGTTCTCAAAATATCTAAGAGTAAAAACCCCCTGAGATATAGTCTTTTGCAACTTAACCGCAGCCACAAAGGGTCGGCGTTAGTCCAGCCAGAGTTGTACACCCATTCCTACCTCTAAAAAGGAAGGGTGCAATATATATATATATATATATATATATATATATATATATATATATATATATATATATATATATATATAGTGAATAAGATGAAATAATAACTTAGACCCTTATGCACCTATGCAAAGCCCAAATGATCATTTTAAATCGAGCTAGTAATTGAAAGATGAAAAATATAAGGTCTTGGACAGGACTTGAACCTGTATCCTGGTTTTGCCGTAACCATGCGTTTACCAATTACGTCACCGAGGCCGATGACGATTTGAAATGATCATTTGGGCTTTGCATAAAAGTTATTATTTCATCTTATTCACTGTAATACGATAGTATTTATCAACTTACCTTGTGTAATTAACTACCTAAAATATTTATATATATAATATTTGGTTTATAGCCGTAATTTCGAGCGTAGCTTCCTGTCTATAACTGACGTAAGTCAAAAACTTGACAATGTCAGATATGATTGACAAAATTGCCAAACGTAATTCAAAATGAGTGAGTGTATTTTTTTAAATTTTTTAGGCCTTCCTTTATTTTTGGCATTTGTAAGACCCCGCCTACTCACCGGTTGAGCCCGGTTATTTTCTTTCTTTGGTTTTTTTAGGCTACGTTGATGTACGTAGCAAAGTGTGTACTTTAGAAAACGTGTATGAAAACGAGAACAAGAAGATATAATGCAAATAACAAATAAGATAGCACACCTAAAGGTATACAATGCTAAATAATTCACAATAGGGGCAATAAATTCTCCAAAGCATAGTCTTTAAAACCTACCACTTCAAATTGATTGCTCCCCGTTGTTAACGTTCGGGTGGGCGGCGTCAGGTTACTCCATAATTGCCTACTGCTGGGTAGAATGATTGTCGTTAAAATTGTTCCTGTTCGTGGGATATCCATCCACAGGTATGCCTTTCTGGTTGTACGCTTTACACATAATTGGTCAGAACGGCACGGGCTGTCTGGTTAGCTCATGGTCTGCATGTTTCTGTGTCCAGTGATAATAGACTGGTGCTGACTGTGGTAGTTGGTTGGGCTGACCTATCGATCACTGATTGGACTTCTTATCAAAGGCTGCTGGGCAAGAATTCAGCTGGAAACTGGTGAGTAACAATTAGCGTGTGTGGCCTGTTGGCGGTAACGGGCGTCACAGTTTTGTTCCAGTGGAGCGTCTGACGGTTATGTGCTCCGAAATGTATGGAGCCTTGTTCGTAATCCATCACCACTTTCTGACATTGAAGCCAAGATTCAATCTGAATAATATGATCGGCGAGGTTTGCTACTACCAAGAAGGTTTTGTGGTCCGTCACTTTTTCGAGAGTGAATGGCGTGCGGAACTTGCCATTTTTGTCCCTGCTTCGGCTAGATAGGCGGAGGCACGATAGGGTTCTGCCCGTGAACCTGCAGGTATTCGATCTTCCCTAATCATGCACGTCGATGCTTCTGTAGCTAGTAGTGCGGTGAAAGTTATCTTCTGTATGAGGATCCTTGGTAATGAGTCATCGTGGGTGATGTTTAGTCGCGCCAGTTCGTTTCGCCCGTCTGGATGGTGTGTTGGCGCGACTCAGCCGTAGTGTTGTTTCCCGGGTTTCTGATTGGACAGTCTCGGTGCCAGTGTCTTTAAGGGCAGAAGCGGCACCTTGGTAGTTGTTCTGCTGTGGGTAGAAACCTGGTTGCTGGCTTGGGGACGGTTGCCCCTTTTGCTGCCTCTTTTATGTTTTCTTCGATTTTTGTGAGACGGGGGACCATTTCCCATACTGTTACGGCATGTGACACTGAATTGGGTTCCTCAATATCGGCAGGAGGAGGTCCGTGAGCAGCCCTATGTTCCGGTTGGTATCTAGGCGGTGGGCTTGTTGCACCTTAGTGCCGAGGAAGGCGGCTACTGGTTGAAACACGATCTGCTTCTGTCCATAGTACTCGGAGGCTATTTTTGCTCTAATGCTTGGACTGTCGTATTTGTCCAAAAATAACCTTTTGAATTCGCTGTAGGTGGGTTGGAACATCGCGTATGCTTTCCATCATGTGGCTGCTTAGCCTCGGAATTGTGCGGTCGTTGTAGGTACATCCACGTCCATCGCTTCCATCTATTGCACGAATTCTGTGGGATCCTCCAGAAGTGCTAGAGAATGTAGGGTTTTTCTGCTTCGGAGGTCGCTGTGGTGATGTGGTACGGGTCTTCTACTAGCGCCTTGATTGTCACCATTTTGCTGGTTCGTTGGGCGCCACCGGGTTGTTGCAGTCCCAGAACTGTTGGTGGTTGAATGACCTCTTGGGTTGGAGGCGGCTGGTTGGTGTCCGGCTGGACATGTGATGTGGTTTGACTTCTCGTCTCGGGCATGTTGATGGTTCTTGCTAGCGCGCTGTTTGTAAAATCCTTGGTGGGCGCCACTTGTTATCGTTCAGGTGGGCGGCGTCCGAAAGCATGTAGGCTTGGCTTGGTTATTTGTTTAATAAGTATAAGCAAAAATAATTATAAGTTTCATAAATACATAAAAATAGTATGAAATAGTTAAAATTGAATGATTTTTAACTAGTTGAAGCCGTTCGGAAGTCTTCGATAAACTTCGGAAGTCTTTGAAAGGCTTCGTGGTTGCTTGTGGAACCAAAATAAACTTAAACACTTATTGAATGAATGTTATACAGTTTAAAGGCGTGGAAAAGTCTTCGGTAGTGTTCGGAACTCTTCGCAAGGTTTCAGAAGTTGCTTGTGAGGTCGAGTAGGAACTTGAATAACGGTAGTTAGAAAATATTTACAATTTGAAGAGAACCAGACGTCTTTAGCGGTCTTCGGAACTTTTCGGAAGGCTTTGTGTTTTACTTGTGGGACAACGTTAAGTTACAAAGAATTATGATATGAAATTAAAACTATTAAATGAACATATATACAAGCATAGAGGGGTTCAGAAGTCTTCGGTTGTCTTCGGAACTCTTCGGAAGGCTTTGGAATTTAGTTGTGAGACCCAGTGAGAACTTGAACAACGACAGTTAGAAATTATTTACAGTTTTAAGAGACCCAGACGTCTTCGGTGGTCTTCGGAACTCTTCGGAAGCCTTTGCGTTTTTCTTGTGAGACAACGTGAGGGTATGAAGAATTATGGTGTGGACGTATGTACAGCTTGGTGGGGTTCGGAGGTCTTTGGTGATCTTTGAAACCCTTCGGAAGGCGTCGTGGAAGTGGTGGCTTAGGCCTCGTCGGGTGCGTCACCGTTGAACTCTACGGGATGTTGTCTCGGTGGTAGAGCTGACAAACGCAATCACAATAACGACTTGTCGGTGAAGTATGGTGAAGTATGCATACGTCCACACCATAATTCTTCGTACCCTCACGTTGCCTCACAAGAAAAACACAAAGCCTTCTGAAGAGCTCCGAAGACCACCGAAGACGTCTGGGCATCTTAAAACTATAAATAATTTATAACTATCGTTGTTCAAGTTCTCACTGGGCCTCACAACTAAATTCTGAAGCCTTCCGAAGAGTTCCAACACAATCGAAAACTTCTGAACCCCTCAATGCTTGTAATATGTTCATTTAATAGTTTTAATTTCATATCATAATTCTCTGTAACTTAACGTTGTCCCACAAGTAAAACACGAAGTCTTACGAAGAGTTCCGAAGACCGACGAAGACGTCTGGATCTTTTCAAACTGTAAATATTTTCTAACTACCGTTATTCAAGTCCTACTCGATCTCGCATGCAACTTCCGAAACATTCCGAAGAGTTCCGAAGACTACCGAGGACTTTTCCACACCTTTAAATTGTATGTACATTTATTCATTCAATAAGTGTTTAAGTTTATTTTGGTTCCACAAGCAAGCACGAAGCCTTCCAAAGACTTCCGAAGATTACCGAAGACTTCCGAAGATTACCGAAGACTTCCGAAGATTACCGAAGATTTCCGAACTGCTTCAACTAGTTAAAAATCATTCAATTTTAACTATTTCATTTTATTTTCATGTATTTATCAAACTTATAATTATTTTTGCTTATACAAATAATCAAGCCAGCCTCCATGCTTTCAGACGCCGCCCACTCGAACAATAATACCGCAGGAAAAGAACCACATAATGGTAAATTCAGCTACCAGTTCATGTATTAAATAAGGTTATGCATTAAAAAAGTATTTTCTCATGTTACACAAAAGTTTTGTACATTTGCGATAGGGGCAATATGTTCCCCAAGAAATGGTATTTAAAATCCACTACCCCAAATCGATAGCTCCCACGTAGGAGAAGAACCAAATAATGGCAAATTCAGCTTCTAGTTCATATAATACTAAATAGCGTTATGCTTTGCAAAAATAATTCCTCGCGTTATATAAAGTGTTGTACATGCGCGATAGAGGCAATATGTTCCCCAAGGAATGGTTTTCGAAACCCACTATCGCAAATCGATTACTCCCGCGTAGAAAAAGAACCAAATAACGACAAATTCAGCTTCTACTTCTTATATTAAATTACGTTATGCACTGAATAATTATTTTTTCATGTTATACAAAAGTGTTACACATTTACGATGGAGGCAATAAATTTTCCAAAGTATGGTCTTTAAAACCCACCACCCCAAGTTGATGGGTTCCCGTAGAAAAAGAACCGCATACTGGAAAATTCAGTTTTTATTGCAATATTAAATAACGTTACGCATGCACATTTGAGACAAGGGCAATATGCTCCCCAAGGAATGGTATTTAAAATCCTCTACCCCAAATCGAATGCTTCCGCGTAGGAGAAGAACCAAATAATGGCAAATTCAGCTTCTAGTTCATATATTAAATAACGTTTTGCATTAAAATTTTTTTTCTCATCTTATACAAAAATGTTGCACATTCCCGATAGGGGTATGTGTTTTCCAAGAAATGGTCTTTAAAACCCATCACCCTAATTGATTGCTTCCCGTAGGAAAAAAGCAACATAATGGCAAATTCAGGTTCTAGTTCATATACTAAATAACGTTATGCTTTGAAAAAATATTTTCTCATGTTATATAAAAGTGCTGCACTTGCACGATGGAGGCAATATGTTTCCCAAGGAATGGTTTTCAAAACCCACTATCCCAAATCGATTGCTACCGCGTAGGAAAAGAACCAAATAATTACAAATTCAGCTTCTACTTCCTATATTAAATACGTTACGCATTGAATAATTATTTTTTCATGTCATACCAAAGTGTTACACCTTTACAATAGGGGCGATAGGTTTTCCAAGGGACAGTCTTTAAAACCCACCACCCCAAGTTGATGGGTCCCGTAAAAAAACCACACACTGGCAAATTTAGTTTTTTATTTCAATATTAAATAACGTTATGCATTAAAAATTTTTTTCTCGTGTTATACAAAAGTGCTGCACATTCGTGATAGGGGCAAGTGTTTCCCAAAGAGTGGTCTTTGAAACCCTCCGTCCCAAATCGATTACTCCCCCTCGTGGAAAAAGAACAACGTGGGCATATTTCTATTATAGCCGATGGCAGTCCTTATGAGCGTTTTTTTTTAGTTATTCCTTAGAAGATTTTTATGGGCTTGTTTTCATTGTATGTAGCCGATAGCGGTCGTGTTGAGTGGATTTTGTTAAGCCATTTCTTCGAAAATTTTCATGGGAGTGCTTCCATGGCGGTCCTTTGAACACTTTTTCGTATGCCATTCTTTTTAAAGTCTTCAGTTTCTATTGTACAGATAGCGGTCTTTAATAGCGGGTTCTTGTAATTATTCCTTTGAAGGCTTCATGGGCGTGCTTCTATTGCAGGTGGTAAAGGTTCTTATTAGCAGGTTTCGGTAAGCCATCCCTTCAAAAGCCTTTATGAGCGTGCTTTTATTGTAGCCGGCAGTGGTCCCTATAAGCGGGTTTTGGTAAACAATTCCTTTGGAAGTTTTCATGGGTGTATTTCCATTGTAGACGATGGCAGTCCTTTCGTGCGGGTTCTTGTACGTCATTTCTTTATAGGTTTTCAAACGCATATTCTTATAGTAGCCGATAGCGTTCTTAGGAGCAGGTTTTGGTAAACCATCCTTTTGTGAAGTCATCATGAGCGTAGCCGATGACAGTCCATATGAGCGGGTTTTTGTAAGTCATTCCTTTGATGCTTTCTATGGACGTGCTTTTATTATAACCGATAGCGTCCTAATAATTGGGTTTTGTTAAGTCTTTTCTTCGAAGTCTTTATGGGCGTATTTTCTTTGCAGCCGATGACGGTTTTTTGAAAGGGGTTTTCGTAAGCCGTTCTTTCTGAAGTCGTCATAGATGTGTTTCCATTTAAACGTAGCCAGGCCTTATGGGTAGGTTCTTGTAATCATTTCTTTGAAAGTTTTCATGATCATGCTTGCATTGTAACCGATAACGGTACTTATGAGCAGGTTCTGGTAAGCCATTCCTTTGATAAGTTTTCATATGGGTGTTTCCAGTGTAGTAGATGGTTGTCCTTATGAGCGTCATCGTGTAAGTCATTCCTTTGAAGTTTCATGGGCGTGTTTGCATTGTAGCTGATAGCGGTTTTTATGAGCAGGTTTTGGTAAACCATCCTTTTGTGACGTGTTCCATTGTAGCTGATGGCAAGCCATATGAGCGGGTTTTTGTAAGTCATGCCTTTGATGATTTTCATGGACGTGCTTTTATTGTAACTGATAGCGGTCCTAATAGTGGGTTTTATTAAGCCATTTCTTCGAAAGTTTTTATGGGCGTGCTTCCATTGTAGTAGATGGCGGTCCTTTGAACAGTTTTACGTATGCCATTCTTTCTGAAGTCTTTATTGGAGCGTTTCCATTGTAACGGATGGCGGTCCTTCTGAGCGGGTTCCTGTAATCATTCCTTGGAAGGTTTCATGAGCGTACTTGTATTGTAGGCGGTAGCGGTTTTTGTTAGCAGGTTTTGGTAAGCCATCCCTTCAAAAGTCTTTATGAGCGTGCTTTTATTGTAGCCGGCAGTGGTCCTTATAAGCGGGTTTTGGCAAGCCATCCATTTGTGAAATCATCACACGCGTGTTTTCATTCTCAGCTGATGGCAGTTCTTATGAGCGCGTTTGTGTTAGTCATTTCTTTGGCAATTTTCAAGAGCGTGTTTCCATTGTGATCAGTGGGTTTTGTTAAGCCATGTCTTCGAAAGTCGTTATGGGCGTGTTTCTATTGTAGTTGATAGCGGTTCTTTAAACAAGTTTTCGAATGCCATCCTTGTCGAAGTCTTCATAGACGTGTTTCCATTGTAACCGATGGCGGTCTTTATGAGCGGGTTCTTGTAATCATTCCTTTGAAGGTTTTCATGGGCGTGCTTCTACTGTAGGCGATAGCGGTTCCTATGTGCAGATTTCGGTAAGCCATTCATTCGAAAGTCTTTATGAGCGTGTTTCCAATGTAACCGATGGCGATTCTCTAAACCGGTTTTCGTAAGCGATTCTTTCTGAAGTCTTCCTGGGCGTGTTTCCATTATAATAGATGGCGGTCCCTATGAGCGGATTCCTGTAGTCATTCCTTTGAAGGTTTTGATGAACATGCTTCTATTATAGCCGGTAGCGGTTCTTATGAGCAGGTTCTTACAAGCCGTTCCTTTATTAAGTCTTGATGGGGGTGTTTCTATTGTAGTAGATGGCTGTCCTTATGAGCGTGATCTTGTAAGCCATTCCTTTGAGGGTTTTTATGAGCGTGTTTGCATTGTAGCTGATAGCTGATGAGCGAGTTTTGGTTAGTCATCTGTTCGAAAATATATATAAACGTACTTTTATTGTAGCCGATAGTGATCTATATGAGCTGGTTTTGGTAAACAACCCCTTTGGAAGTCTGCGTTGTAGCCGATGATAGTCCTTATGAGCGGGTTCTTGTAAGCCATTCTTTTATACGTTTTCATGCGCGTACTTTTATTGCAGCCGACAGCGGTTCTGATGAGCAAGTTTTGGTAAGTCATCCCTTTGGGAAGTCATCATGGACATGTTTCCATTATAGCTGATTGCAGTCCAGCTGGTTTTTGTAACCATTCCTTTACAGATTTTCATGGACGTGTTTTTGTTGTAGTCGATAGCGGTCCCGACGAGCGGGTTTTGTTAAGCAATTTCCTCGGAAGTCTCTATGGGCGTGTTTTCATTGCAGCCGATGGCAGTTCTTTGAACGGGTTGTCGTAAACCATTCTTTCCGAAGTCTTCATGGGCGTGTTTGCATTGTAGCCGGTGGCAGTTCTTATAAGCTGGTTTTTGTAAGCATTCTTTTACAGATTATGGGCGTGTTTTCGTTGTAGCCGGTAGCGGTCCCGATGAGCGGGCTTTGTTTAGCCATTTCTTCGACAGTCTTTATGGGCGTGTTACCATTGTAGCCGATGATGGTCCTTTAGACGGGTTTTCGTAAATCATTCTTTCAGAAGTCCTTATGAGCTGGTTATTATTGTAACCGATGGCAGTACTCATAAGTGGATTTTTATAAGTCATTCCTTTGCAGATTTTTATGGGCGTGTTTTCCTTGTAACCGATAGCGGTCTTGATAAGTAGATCTTGTTAAGCCATTTCTTCGAAGGTTTTTATGAGCGTGTTTCCATTGTACCGATGGCGGTTCTTTAAACCGGTTTTTTTAAACCATTCTTTTCATGGGCGTGTTTCCATTGTAGCCGATGGCAGTCCTTATAAGCTGATTTTTGTAAGCCATTCTTTTAAAGATTTTCATGGATGTGTTTTCGTTGTAGCCGATAGCGATCCTGATGAGTGGGTTTTGTTAAGCCATTGCTCCGAAGGTATTTATAGGCGTGCTTCCATTGTAGCCGATGGCAGTCCTTTAAACGGGTTTTGGTAAACAATTTTTTTGGAAGTTTTCATGAGTGTTGTTATTTTATCCGATGGCATTCCTTATAAGTGGGTTTTTGTAAGCCATTTTTTTGAAAATTTTCATGGGCGTGTTTTTTTTTTGTAGCCGATAACATTCCTGATGTGTGGGTTTTGTTAAGCCATTTCCTCAAAAGTCTTTATGGGCGTGTTTCCATTGTATCCGATGACGGTCCTTTTGAGCGGATTTTGATAAGCCATTGTTTGAAGGTTTTCCTGAACTTATTTCTATAGTAGAGGATAGTAGTTCTTATGGGCGAGTTTTGGTAAGCCATGCTTTAAGAAGTCTTCAAGAGCGTGTTTTCATTGTTGCCGATTGCGGTCCTTATGAGCGGCTTCTTGCAAGCCATTCATTTGAAGGTTCTCATGAGAGCGTTTTCATTGTAGCTAATAGCGGTCCTTATGAGCGAGTTTTGGCAAGCCATTCCTTTGGAAGTCTTTGTGGGCGTGTTTCCATTATAACCGATGGTGGTCCTTATGATCGGTTTCTTGTAATCATTCCTTTGAAAGTTGTCATGGGCGTACTTTTATTATAGCTAGCAACGATTCTTATGAGCGGGTTTTGGTAAACCATTTTCATGGGCGTATTTCCTATGTAGCCGATGACAGTTTCTATGAGCGAGTTTTTGTAAGCCATTCCTTTGAAGGTTTTTATAGACGTATTTTTATTTTGCCGATGGTGGTCCTTATGAGCGGATTCGTGTAAGCCATTCATTTGAAGGTTTATAGGGGCGTACTTTTATTGTAGCCGATAGAGATCCTTATGAGCTAGTTTTGTTGTCTTCATGGGCGTGTTTTCATTGTAGTCTATGGTTGTCCTTATGAGCAAGTTTTCGTAAGCTATTCCTGTGAAGGTTTTTATGGGCGTGTTTTTATTGTAGCCCATAGTGGATCCTATAAACGGGTTTTGGTAAACCATCCCTTTGGAAGTCTTTATAGGTATGTTTAGATTATAGCCGATGGCGGTTCTTATGAGTAGATTCTTGTAAGCCATTCTTTTGAAGGTTTTCCTGGCCGTGTTTCTATAGTAGATGATAGCGGTCTTTTTGAACGGGTTTTGGTAAACTGTCTACTTGAAAGTCTTCATGGGAATGTTGGCATTGTTGTCGATGGCGGTTATTGTGAGCGGGTTTTGGTAAGTCAACCCTTTGGAAGTCTTCATGGACTTGTTTTCGACAGTGGTTCTTATGATCGGGTTTTGCCAAACCATTCCTTCTAAAGATTTCATGGTTGTGTTTTGATTATAATCAATATCGGTCCTTATGAGCGGGTTTTGGTAAGCCATTCGTTTTCAGGGGTATGATGCCATTGTAGTTGATGGCGGTGGTTATGAGCGGGTTCTTGTAAGCCATTGCTTTGCAGGTTTTCATGGGTAAGCAGTTTCTTTAAGATTTTAATAGGTATAATAAACATTGAAGCGGATAGAGGTGCTTATGAGCGAGTTGAGACTAGCCATCTCTTTGGTAGTCTTCATGTAGCCAATGGCTTGTTTTTATATCAAACCATTCCATCTATATTTTTCTTTGTGTTCATTTTGTATTCTTCAGTCGTTGAGATGTTGAAGTTAGTATAGTTTTGCTCATTTTTCTTGTACAATAGCGCATCGAGTGTCATTAGGAAAGTCCGATTCTGGATGACTTGTAACCTGTTTATGTGAGAGTTCGCGACATAGTTGCACGCGGTCGAAACATTGATTAAAGTAAGTCCTGTTAAGTCGAACCTTGTTAATAGCGATGGTGCTTCTCCTGTTCAGCAGTGGATAGAGGCTGAATGTTTCTGGTTTATTTCGATCAGTACATAGGTCGGTTAACTTCTTTTATATGTCTCCGATATATTTTGCCTTGTTCTTACACAGGATGGTCTTGTCGATGATCACAATGTTCTTGTCTGGATATTGCGTCTTTTTTATCAAAAATACGGGGATGCTTTTCTTCGGATTGGTGTTGATTAACCTTTTTCAAAACCATTCCTTCAAGAATGTGACAGTCTTGCAGTCATTCACCTTGCCACTAACTATAATTGTCACAAATATTAGATATATTTAGTGCCAGGCGTGGTTCTGCAGAGGGCGCAACATTGCACAAATTTTAAAACAATGACAGAAATAGCTTACTTTGGTTATGGAAGTAGCTTAAGGAAGGCGTAGGGTCTTTCACTTATCAATTGACGTACTTTGACGTCTAAATATATGGCAGGGTCTTTGTACGATCAACGGCGATTTCTCTAGAAATTTCGCAGTAAGGTTAGTTGCTAACCTACAACATTCAGAACAAGATAAAAGTAATTAAAAAGAACGGTAGGTAAACTTCATTGCACAATTTAACATGCACTCACTGTAAACGGCAATACGGTAAAGTAGTTCAAGATAGATTTCTTCAAAATGCGCGCTTTCAAATGAAATCGGCATCGGTCCACTAACAATCGAACGTTTTCATTAGTTAGGGCAATAATCACACATTCTTCAAGGAATGTAGCGAGGCTTATTTGATGAATTACATACAATAAATTATAGGTTCTTCACCTATAGCCCATGAGAACTTAACAAATACAATTTAATCGTAATGATTTTCTTACGGTTTCCCGCGCCATATTATTGCGCAATCGTTTATTATAACATGATTACGCGTCAAATGTATCAAATACAAAACACGTTTAAAAGTGATACAATGATCAAATTTACTTTTACAGTATAAATAAAAGCAATGTACTCACTTAAATCGCACATTACGCCATTTGCCGAGTCCAAATTTATCCTTCCATCCTCTATTGCTTGTACGTAGGTAGGACGAGAAGGAACAACTAGGTATAAAGAACACGAAGATAAGGTAAAAGGGAACCTACATCCCAAAAAAGAAAAAAGACAGACGCACGACACAGGTAGCTGTTCTCGGCTTCAGGTCGCGTAGTCTAATGGCGTCGTATCACACCCCGCGCACTTGCGCCATTCACTCCGCGCAGGCGCGACTTGGGGACGACGGAAAGTGACCAGTTTATTTAAAAATATTCGCGGGAATTTATTTACATATTTAACAATATACATTGCCAAATTTGGAATGTAACAATCTAATGCTTTCCCTTTCGGATTTCTAAAAATCCTTTAATCCTAATATTAAAATAACTCGTACAGCCGATGAGACGTATCATAGCCACAGAGATAGTGCTTTTTAGCGGCTATGACGGAGTTGTCGGTGTAAGGAAAAAGAAGAGTCTTTCCAGTGTTCGGCACGTTGTGAATAAACTAAGCATAGATCATCCTTAGGAAGAGCCAGCTTTGGAGCAAGCCTGCTTTCAACCAGCTGGTGGTCAATTTGGTGTTCCTTAATTACACCTGGAGTCGGTGTTGGTTCAAAGGCGAAGTTGAAAACCGGCCCAAAATAGATGTTCAATTCCAGCAGTTTGAACACAAGTCTTCGACGTCACACTGTCAAACTAATATTACTATAGCTTGTTCAGCCGGTATAAGCTACTGGACTAAGTATGATTAAACAATAAAGATACGCGATAATGATGATGACATCAAAAGCCTTGGAGATATCTAGGAATACGATGCCTGTTGATTATTTCACTTTAAATCTACCACGGGCACTGGATCTGGTGACCGACCGAATGACGTCCTCTGAAATTGAATGGTCGTTTGGAATCCACTCGACTTCATCCCGTAGCCGTTGAAGCCCATTTTTGGTATCTTGCCTAGAACTCAAGATTGTTGCGCTTTTTTAGTCTTACATTTTAGTTTACTATTTAAATTTAGGGGATTTTTAAACCTAGCGTTGGAAATTTTTGTCTTTCCTTTTTTAATTTAAGTTTTTACGTGTACAATTACATGATTACAGTTTTTCATAGCTTCCAGGACATTAACTTATGATTTATGGTATGCACACCGCATACGTTTGCGTTCCCTGGCTAAAACGATATGGTGTAAAAGGGTAAAAAAGGTGGGGTTCTATAGTTGGTGAGAACTAAGCATCTTGAAAGAAGGAATTTTACTATCGGCGTTTGACGAGATCGGACGTGCGTGAAGTTCAAGTTCGGCGAAGTGATTTCATTCAATTCCTGTACCTTCTCCGTCTACCTACAAAGTATCGTGTACTTTACTTCGTTGACGATAACGAAACGAAACCCCATCCGAAGACTTTACCGTTACGCGCATTACAATTTAGGCGTGGCTCTAACGCCGTTATTATAACCTATACAGACCACGTTTTACCAAATGATGCAATCGCAATGTCTGTCACTTTCATGCACATTTTAGGTAAAATTCAAATTACTTACATGATCTACTTATCTCGGAATTTCATCTCAGGGTTCAGCATGTGGGTGGTTTTGTAGTTCGCCGGGTTGAACATCAAATTATTATCCGTTGCTGAACTTCCTATTGCATCCCGTAGGGGTTTGAAGGGAAAGAGGTAGCGGAACGATAAGGGGAGATAAAGGAAAACTACATACCGTTTTTCTTTAAAACCGCCACCGCACTTGGACATTTGTTGCCGCGTCCATGTCCAGTTAATTCATCGCTTCCTCCACTCGCGCACTTCCGCATCCCTTCTGCGCAGACTCGACCGTCACCAATGGCGGAAGTTAGCGTATCATTTCAAAAATACGCGGCAATTAACCTACAAAGTATTTCTAAACCTAAAACATCATACATGACCATTTTGGCATGTAACAAGACTCAGGCGTGAGAAACAAGAAGCGACCTTGGCGTTTAGTAACAAATCAGGGAACCGCCTGGCTTGTTACCTTGTAGGCTTCCCTTGTGACGGCAATTCTTGCCGTGGAATTTGTAGACGTAATACTTTATGTCCAGGTCATGCATGATTGACGACGCGGGGGAAGTTTGATATTAGCGAATTTGTATACATATAATAAGGTAAACTGATGGGCGTTGGTTTTGAGGGAAGGCAACAAATTGTCCAGATACTGTAACACCAATTGAGCCGCCCATTGGACGGGAAAATAACCAAAATTATGAAGAAGGGACATTGGTTCGAGGGAATGGTTTACAAAATCTTTAACAAAACGTTCTGTTTCTTTTCAAACCCTAGATAAAATAGCTCAACGGAAAACTAACCTATTTTCAGGAATGAAAATATTTGTTGATCCTTACTACATCAAGGATCATTAAGCTTTTGTTATTTCGTTGATTTATTATTGCCACAATTAAGTATACTTACAGATAACATTTTTTCTCAAATATTTACACTTGACACAGCAGCCATAAAATGTGTAATTTTCTAGGTTATAACAACGTTCTTGGTAAAGTTTATCATATCATAAAATTCCATTCAGATTTCCATGAAAATTTCATAATTAATTGTGTAAAACAGAGTGATCTTTCTTGATAAGCTATAAAGATGCCCTTACAAGTGAAGGTTTTCCTTGTGTCTTTAATTTGTGCTTCTAGCGCTGTTCAAAGTTGTGGAGGTGGAGGTAAGTGAAAAATTACTCAAGGGTTTTTGTTTCTTGGCTACTTGGGGAATTGCCCAAACCGCTTAGAATTATAAATGCAACATAGCCTTGAAAAATTCTGTATGGAAGTTCGTTCGCTTCTACTCTGCATTGTTTGAACTGTAGGGATCTGTAGACTTTATTTGTCCAGGTAAATATTTTTGAAACAATTCGTTTAAATTTACTTACAATGTTGTAACTCTATGTTTTCCTTAGGAAAAAACCCCGAGTCACATCAGTGAGCTGTCGTTTATGCTTAAAATCAGTAATCGCTCGCGTTACCCAGTGACCAAAACAGGTAGCTATCAGAGCGAAAGGATCTTTTCTATATGTTTTTCTTTTTCTCCCGAAAAATAATTTACTCTTCGCTAATTTCTTCAATATCTGAAAATCTCTTTTACCTTTGTTGCGCATCAATTGGCTTCACAACGATTTTAATTAAATTAATCGTAGGGGATTTCTTTGTATTATTAAGCAGGTTAGCACGCGATATATTAAGGCGATTTTGAGTTCCCAGTATGTTTCGGGAAATTAATAATTATTATAATGGATTCCGCGGGAATAGAACATTAATATGACTTCGTAAGTCGTTGTTTCGACCAATCAAAGTGGGCTACGTAAAGCTGGTGGTTTACAAATTGAAAACAAGCGTCTATTAGGCCACTCTACATACTACCGTATTTTGGAGAACTGTTAGATTAGTGCTTTATAATGCAGTGAAGTTTATTTGTCGATTCTTAAACCGGTGATTTTATGACACCTGTTTGTTGTAGAAAATACCAACGAACGTCACTAAATCCGTACTGAATAGGCGTCAATTCACCTACGACCTCTAGAATCAAAGAAAGAGAGTACGTGGTAGTATTCAAGGACTAACTTATTCGTTTTACCTTAATTTAATTATTTCGAAGAACAAACGTAAACCAAGTTTAATTAATCCGCATGCTCGTTTTGTAAATGGTTTAAATATAAAATGCTGTGTGCAATTGATGTAAAATCAATTACACCCTCTGCACGGGCAAGCGATTAACCTGTTTAACTGATAGGTAATACTTTTGGTAGAGACATGTTGCTGTAACATTCGGCACTTCCAGCTTCATACCTATATTAGGGTATGTTTTTACTTGGATGTTTTCTAGAAGTGGTTATATGGTGTACGGGGTCACATTCAATAACATTAGCCTATCGGCGCCAAAATGCTTAGTCATTGAGGCTGAAGGAGTGTTATGATCTGCCAAACCTGGTACACAGATGCGCACCTAGGCGTGCGCACACACTTATACAGTTGCATCTCTAACAAATGTGCTGTTCACAGACACGTGCACGACTAGCTAGAGTCTTCTCATCTACTACAACTACTAAAATCAAGAAATAATTTGTTCTAATGAACGCCAATTATAATTACAAAATTAGATATCAAAACCTTAAACATATAAACATAAGTCCCATAAATTCTAGAAGCAATTAATTGTAAGTAATATGCAAATATACAAAAAAGACCAAACACCCTATAATAAAAATAACGTACAGTATAGCAGTATACCGCGTGCTCGTCTAGAGGGCGTAACAGGTTTCACATTAATGTATTTCACAACATGTAAATTAAATATAATTCTGCTTACTTTTTGGCTATCTAAATGTTTAAGTTATAAGATAAAGCCAGCTAATAAATCCTTTGGATTACTGTATTAGCAAGAGGTGACCCCTCAATCCGTTTTTATGCTAGATTTTTATAGCGGCGTTCGTTGGTACTTCCTATTACGTAAGGAAACAAAAGCGATGCCATAATGGAAAAGGCATGGACTAACAGATAAACTACACTACGTTAATTTTTAAAGCATTCGTAGTTCTTCAAGATACGGTAGTTACGTTTAGAATGAATCATGGCTGCTCGTTGTTTCAAATTTATAAACCGCATGTTTGTAATAGCGCGTTCTCATTGGTCGAGGACAACTACTCATATCACTTTCAAGCCGCGGGAAATTAGGTTAACATTCTTTTTTCACGAAATACATAATAATAAACCTTACTTGCCACCAGCACTGTCGGGGAACTGAGAACCGCATTATGCGTAAATACCTTAACCTAGTTATACAGAAAAGTCCTCTATAATTAATTATTGACTAGATCTTTGTGAACTTATTGGATGCTTAACGATCTCTTAACTGAAAACATTTCAAACCAAAACAGTTTTGTATAATTTAAATCCGTAATTTAACCTATAAATATAAAAAACAAATAAAATTCAATACAGTTTACAGTTTTTAAACATTGCATACCCGCTGGAACGTATAAAACATTCCTCAAGTTGTTCTAGGTGATTTCTTAGAATTGTTGCTGAAATCGATTGGTTTTAGGATATCGTGGAGACGAATTGACTTTAAATCGCTCAACAGACTGGGTGCAAAAGGAGATGGTATGTGTGTACATAATTGTTCAGTACTTTACATTACAGCAATTTTACAAAGGTTTCAGACTCTGAAAATCGCCTTCAAAACCTGCCTTGACTACGTCAGTGTCATGTCAATGACGTGTCAATGTCGTATCAATGTCTTGTCAATGCCGTGTCATTGTCGTGTCAATATTGTGTCTATGTCGTGTTAATGTAGTGTCGAAATCGTGTCAATGTGTCGGTGTAATGCTACCGTGGTGTCATTGTCATTTAATGTCGTGTAAATTTTGTTTCAATGTCACGTCAATGTCATATCAATGTCGTGTCAATGTCTTGTCTGTCATGTCAATGTCGTGTGAATATTTTGTTAATGTCGTGTCGATGTCGTGTCGATGTCGTGTCGATGTCGTGTCGATGTCGTGTCGATGTCGTGTCGATGTCGTGTCGATGTCGTGTCGATGTCGTGTCGATGTCGTGTCGATGTCGTGTCGATGTCGTGTCGATGTCGTGTCGATGTCGTGTCGATGTCGTGTCGATGTCGTGTCGATGTCGTGTCGATATCGTGTCGATGTTATGTCGATATCGTGTTAATGTCGTCAACGTCGTGTCAATCTCGTGTCAATGTCGTATCAGTGTCATGTCAATGTCGTATCAATGTCATATCAATGTCTTGTAAATCTCGTGTCAATATCGAATCAATGTCGTATCAATATCGTGTCAATGTCGTGTCAATGTCATGCCAAAGTCGTATCAACGTCGTGTCAATATCGTGTCAATGTCGTGTCAATATCGTGTCAATGTCGTGTCAATGACGTTAATGTCTGTCGATGTAGTGTCAATATCACATATATGTCGTGTCAATGTCGTCAACGTCGTGTCAATGTCTTGTCAATGTCGCGTCAATATTGTATTAATGTCGTGTCAATGTCTTGTCAATGTCGTGTCAATATCGTATCAAGGTTGTGGCAATGTCTTGTCAATGTCATGTCAAAGTTGTATCTATATCGTGTCAATGTCGTGCCAATTTTGTGTCAATATCGTGTCAATGTCGTGTCAATGTCGTGTTCAATGTCGTATCAATGTCGTGTTGATGTTGAATCAATGACACGTAAATATCGTGTCAGTGTTGTGTCAATGTCGTGACAAATTAGTGTCGATGTGGTATCGATGTTTAGTTAATATCCTTCCGATTGTTGTATTTATATCCAGTAATTGCGATACAAACCCCGCGTGGTTAATCCTTCATGACACCAATGTAAAAAATTACACCTACAAATTGGGTTATATGAATGGCCCTGTAGGTGAAGTATACAATAAAATAGGCCGACAGCCTTCCAGGTTTGTTCTTTAACTCCAGTACTGTTTGCAGCTTCTCAGGTGTTGTTCGTTAGGTAATTTTTGTGGGGGGTTAAATATTAAAATAAAATGTAAAGTCAAAAATGCGCAACAGGATGTTGTGTCATTGTCGTGTCAATTCCGTGTCAACGTTGTGTCAATGTCGTGTCAATGTCCTCTCAATATCGTGTCAATGTCGATGTCGTGTCGATGTCGTGTCGATGTAGTGTCAATATCGTGTCAATTTCGTGTCAATGTCGTGTCAATGTCGTGTCAATGTCGTGTCGATGTAGTGTAAATATCACAGAAATGTCGTGTCAATGTCGTCTTAATATCGTGCCAATGTTGTTTCAATGTCGTGTCAATGTCGTATGAATGTCGTGTTGATATCGAATCAATGTCACGTCAATATCGTGTCGATGTCGTGTCAATGTCGTGTCATTGTCGTGTCAAGGTTGTGTCAATGTAGTTTCAATGTCGTGTCGATGTCGTGTCAATATCGTGTCTAGGTCGTATCAGTGTTGTGGCAATGTCGTGTCTATATCATGCCAATACCGTGTCAATGTCTAGTCAATGTCAGGTCAATGTCGTGTTAGTGTTTTGTCAATGTCATGACAATGTCGTGTCGATGTCTAGTTAATATTGTTTCGATTGTTATATTTATATCCGCTAATTGCGATACAAATCCCGCGTGGTTAATTCTTCACGATACCGATGTAAAGAATTACACCTAAAGATTGGGTTACATGAATGGCCCTGCGGGTGAAGTATACAATAAAATAAGCCGAAAGCTTACCAGGTTTGTTCTTAAACGCCAGGGCTACTTGCAGCTTCTCAGGTGTTGTTCGTTAGCTAATTTTTTTGTGAAAGTTAAATATTAAAATTGTAAAGTCAAAAATGCGCAACACGAAGTTGTGTCATTATTGTGTCAATTCCGTGTCAATGTCGTGTCGATGTCGTGTCAATGTCGTGTCAATGTCGTGTCTATGTCGTACCATTGTCGAGTCAATGTCGTGTCAATATCACGTCAATGTCGTGACGATGTAGCGTAAATACCACATAAATGTCGTGTCAATGTCGTCTTAATATCGTGTCAATGTCGTGTCAATGTCGTGTCAATGTCGTGTCAATATCGTGTCAATGTCGTGTCAATGTCGTATCAATGTCGTATCGATGTCGTGTTGATATCGAAGCAATGTCACGTCAATATCATGTCGATATCGTGTCAATGTCGTGTCGATGTCGTGTAAAGGTCGTGTCAATGTAGTGTCAATGTCGTATCGATGTCGTGTCGATGTTGTGTCGATGTCGTGTCGATATCGTGTCGATGTCGTGTCAATGTCGTGTCAATGTCGCGTCGATGTCGTGTCAATATCGTGTTAAGGTCGTATCAATGTTGTGGCAATGTTGTGTCTATATCATGTCAATGCCGTGACAATGTCGTATCAATGTCGTGATAATGTCGTGTCGATGTGGCGTCGTTGTCTATTTAATATCGTTTCGATTGTTATATTTATATCCGGTAATTGGGATACAAACCCCGCGTGGTTAATCCTTCATGACACCGACGTGAAAAATTATGCCTACAAATTGGGTTATATTAATGGCCTTGTGGGTGAAGTATACAATAAAATAGGCCAAGAGCGTACCAGGTTTGTTTTTTATACTCCAGGGCTTCCTGCTGCTTCTCAGGTGTTGTTAGTCAGCTAATTTTTTGTTTGGTGTTTCCTAGAAAATTGTAGGTGAAGCCCTGAGATAGTTTTTAATATTGGAAAATATACAGGCGGAAAAGGAATCACTTCGCTTAACTGGAACTTCACACACGACCGACCTCGTCAAACATTCATAACAGAGTTCTCTTTTGTAAAGACTTAGGTCTCACAAGCTGTCGTTACCCCACCATTTTTCACATATTTGGTTTACACACTATAACTCATAGGCTAAACTATAGTTGTGAAACTTACACATAGAAACTTAAATTAATGATAAGAAAGGAAAAGTTTCCCATACTGGATTTAAAAATTTCATAAGTTTAAATATTAAAATAAAATGTAGACAAAAATGCGTAACACGATGTCGTGTCATTGTCGTGTCCATTTCGTGTTACTGTCGTGACAATTTCAGGTAAATGCCGTGTCAATGTTGCAATATCATGTCAATGTCTTTTCAATATTTTGTCAATTCCGTGTCAATGTCGTGTGAATGTTAGGTCAATGTCATGTCAATGTCGTGTCAATGTCGTCAATGTCGTGTCAATGTCGTGTCAATGTCGCGTCAATGTCGTGTCAATGTCGTGTCAATGTCATGTCGATGTCGTGTCGATGTCGTGTCAATGTCGTGTCAATGTCGTGCCAATGTCGTGTTAATATCGTGTGAATATTGTGTCGATGTTGTGTCATTGTCGTGTCCATGTCGTGTCAATGTCGTGCCAATGTCGCATCAATGTCGTGTTAATGTTGTCAATATTGTGTCGATGTCATGCATGACGTGTTAAGTTTGTCAATGTCGTCTCGATGTCATGCATGACGTGTGAATGTCGTGGCATCTAACATCAATGTCGTGATAATGCCGTTTAAATGTTGTGGTATGTTAAGATCATGTCAATTTCGTGTCAATATTGTCATTGTAGTGTCAATGTCGTGTCGAAATCGCGTGATGTCGTGTCAATTTCGTGTCTATGCCGTGTCAAAGTCTTGTCAAGTTCGTGTCAATGTCGTGTCAATATCGTGTCAATGTCGTGTTTCGTGTCAATGTCGTGTCAATGTCGTGTCAGTGTCGTGTCAATGTCGTGTCAATGTGTCAATGTCGTGTCAATGTCGTGTCAATGTTGTGTCAATGTCGTGTCAATGTGTCAATGTCGTGTCAATGTCGTGTCGATGTCGTGTCAATGTCGTGTCAATGTCGCGTCAATGTCGTGTCAATGTCGTGTCAATGTCGTGTCTTGATGTCGTGTCAATGTCGTGTCAATTTGGTGTCAATGTTTGCAGTATCATATCGCTACTTATACATTGTTTCAACAGATTATTACTGGCGAGAGTTCACAGGAATTCTTCCTCGAGATGCAGTTCCAGTTGTCGATGATGGGAGTTGTATTTCTTTCTACCTAGCACAAGGCTATTTTGTAAATGCAGGATTATTACCAGCAGGACTGTATACAAATTCATCAGAAATAGTAGCTACCGCTAAACTCAAACTGCAATATACCAGCAAAAATATTAAGGTTTGTTTTAGATAAAGGTTATGTTTTTTATTCTATTTTTTGTGCAGGTTTTATGTACACTTTATCCTCATTTATTTCAATGGGTGGCAACTTCAATTTCAAAAATCAAGAGTTTAAAGGATAAATGCGAGTTAGTTTATGGAGGTGTAGAAGCAGACAGAACTCTGTATATTGGACGTAAAGTGAGAGATGGGAAACTGATGGTAGGAAGATCTACACGTACAATGATGGCGACAGCGTATTAGTACTTTCTAGAAAAACTTATCCATTTCAAGTTGTTTTTAATGATTTTGAAGTATTAACATTTAATTGTCAAAATGGTAGTGAGACGATTATTTCTTGAAGAATCAGCATTCTTGATAATTGGGGAATTTATTCATTTTTTAGTTGGTTGATGTATAATACAAAATATTACTTTTCCATGTTTAACTTGACTATTGTCGTGAAATAGAATTGAGCGACGCTGTAGACGAAAGTGTTTGTTTTCTTTGTATATAATATAGATTGAGAGTAAAAAGAACACCGTTCCAATATATTGTATACGTTAAACAAAGGCAAAGGTATTGTATTAAATCGCGTGCTCGCATAGAGGACGTACTATATTACCAGAATTTACAAATAAAGGAAAATAATTAACTTTCTCGCGTACCTCTAATTCGCTTACCGCTAAATCAATGCATAGTAGCAAGCAGGTTAACCAATGATTGTACTTATTTTTAGGATTATACCGAGCGTGAGTTGCACGTGACCTCTCTAGTCCATATTCCCGATTTGTTGATATTTCCTACAACATAAAAGAACAAGTCAAGGTGCGATAACAGGTTAGGTAGGATTCAATAGGTTAAACATTCAACTACATTTTATAATGCACTCACGCACATGTCGATCCAGATAGCTGGTTCATTCGAGCTGCTTTTCCTACAAAATCGTCATTTACCGTTGGTCAAGAAAACAACATGACGTTTCACCATCCGTGAGAAGTTATATTTGTTACATGCCGAAAATCGGCTATGTACCATTTTTGATTTTAGTTTTAAATATGTGACTGAAATCGCGCCAATATTTTAAAAAAGGACTTGTGCATTTCCGTAACTTGGAACAGTTACGTCGGCGCTAGAGAATGCGCAGACGTGGAGTGGGGAAGGAAGTGCGCGTTTTCCGACACGACGGCATTAGCCAACTAGACGTCTAACAGTAAGGTTTATCTGTGTCTTTTTTTGTCTTCTCTTTCAGGTAATGTAGGTTCTTTATCGTATCCTCTACCCTGTATCGTTCCCTTTATTGTTCCGTCCTACCTACGATCACAAAGAGGGAATACAGAAAATCTGGTTTGAACGAGGGCGAAGCCCTACCCACGCCCAAAATGGAAATGAGCATGGCTCCTGCCGGAAGAATAATCGCAAAGTCGTGAAGAGCTCCATATTTTACGTGAGTACATTTTATCTTTTTTCTTAAAGGTATCTCGGGTATTACAATAAATATTTTTGATATGTAATACCATTTAAGACGCAATTCTGACGTAATATCTTGTTGCGCAAATACTATGTACATGTTTATTATGTTGCCAACTGTCGTAGTGGCTCTTATCAATTACGCCGGGACTTTAACGATTATACCTTAGACTATATCATATTTCACATTTCTTCCTACGGTATAAAAATGATTACTACGTAAACACAAAGTAGATTACACAAATATGTCTAATACCCATAAAATAATTATACGAAAAGAAAATCCCTAACACGATTATTTACCAGAAACTTTTACGAAGCGATTTTTGAACGTATCAATCAGGAGGTCGACGTAATCAGGACCCACTAGAAAAACTTGTCTTCCAGAGTATCGTACTCCAGACCAGACGAGTTGGCGCCTATTAAAACACTACCGAAGAAAAATCCTTCGGGGTAAATATTTATGGAAATGTAGATTGCTAATTTATCATCGCCACCATTACATTTTAAAATTTATCAATTTGTTTCTTTAGGACCCACCTCCATACAACTGTTCTTAATTTGTTACGGGATTTCCTAGCTTCTGGACAATGCAAAATTCAACAGTCTAACGATTGTTATACTCCCGGCGGTAATGCATGAGAGCCACTACGTCAGTTGGTAACACAAATCAATATTTGCAAAATAATGTGCAAATAAGGTATTACGTCATATAAATGTTTTAAATTACTATATCGCATGCAAAAAAACAATAAAGGTACTTACATAACTGTAGGACTCCTTACAGCATTACGCTATTATAGCGGCAGCTGGGCGTCGTTGAGCATTTCGGGCGTGGGTAATCCGTCTGCTTACGGTTGAATCCAAATTTAATTTGTCTTTTTCTTCCTATTTATTAGCGGAACCACAGGAAGCTGGTATGAGGAACGATATTAAGGTATAAGGCAGGAAACCTACATAACTTGAAAAAGAAGACAAGAAACGGCACAAAGATAAACCACTGGGCTCGACGTCTGGTTGGCTAGTCCCGGCGTGTCGAAAATTCACCACTTTCCTCTTCACTCTGCGTCTGCGCATTCTCTTGCGCAAACGCAACTATTTCAAGGGACGGAAATGCGCGCATAAGTCTTTTTAAATTATTGGCGCAAAATCACTTACAAATTAGGAACTTTTAGAAATGTTTATATGCCGAATTTCGGCATGTAACATGATTTTAACACCTGTAGTATGTTTTGTCCTGTTTATTCATTGTTTGGTTTGTTAGTCTACGGTACCTTCAGTATAAAATGAGTGAAATTTAACGTCCCCGGCGTCGATTAATCATGTACAATCCTAACGCGCAAAAAATTACGCCTACAAATTAGGTTGTATGAATAATCGCCGCGAGTAAGGCACACAAATTAATACAAGCCAGAAAATTACCGGGTTTATTACTAATCGCCACGGCTGCTACGTGATTCTCAGATCTAGTCCTAGGGCTGGTGTTTTCTATGCGGTCCAGCTATCCTCGTTGACGAAACCTAAGATAATTTTGTAGATATACGGGAAAGATACAGACAGTAAAAAAAATTACTTCACCAAACTGGAACTTTGCGTACGCCCGTTCAGTAGTAAACTCCTCTTATTTAAGAACCTTAGGTCTCACACACTCTAATCGCCCGCCATTTTCCCACGTTCCAGCAGCCGAAACCGCTAAACGCAACTGCATTCTTGTAGTCTGGGAACGCAACGTTTGCGATTGCCACACCACAATTCATAGGTTAATGTCCTGAAATACGTGAGATTTAATATTTGGGGAACTTACATAATAAATTTAAATTAAGGCTGGGAAAGAGAAACGTTTCCATACTCCTAAAATTAAGCTAGTAAAATAAAATGTAAAGCATTATAAAAACGGCGTAACAGGTTAGTAGCAAAAGTGTTGAAGAGGTTATTATTTTTATTGAAACTGGTTTTGCGTAGACAATTTTTAATTTTTTTATACCCGATTGAGCCATAATCTTTAAAAATATTCAAACTTTTTGTTGCTTAAATCAAATACTTAATAAACGAGGTGAAATACGTTTTCAACGAACATGGAGCACAATATATCCTATTTCTAGTGTGGTGCTCTGGTTGTCTGGGATTACCTTGTCAATGCTGTGTAGAAAGAGATAACGTTTGTTATAAGTTGATATGAACTAATTTTACATTAACAATAAAGGTTTGATACGCACAAAAATATTTACATGTCTGTGTGCGTAATTAAAATGCAAATGTTTTTAACACTAGAACTGAAAACAGTTTAGTTTGTAAAGTTGCAGAACGCGTTTCTATGTGGAACAACGGGATGTTGCGGCTTTATAGCAAAAACCTAGGGTCCGGTGTCGTGTAATTTAAGATGTCTGTGGTTATAAATCCTGGTTCTGATTACGTCGAATGCAATGCGCACCTCGTGGCTGATTGCAGTCGGATTTCCATAACCTCGGTCCTAGCTGACTGGTGGGTGGACGCTGGTGTACGGTGCCTTCCTTGGTTGGTAGAAATTGAAGCGGGTTAATGACGAAATGTTCTCAATCCAGGCATGTTTGTTGGCGTCACGTGCAATAGAAAGTGGTCCTGATGACGGCTTTCAAAGTAGATTGGGTCCAAGCTGTCCTCTGTCCGCAGTGTGGTTGTAAGAGTTTACTTCAATTTATCCTGTTAGATTTGGTGGTCACAACGATATAATCAGAAGAAAACCCTTAGTGCGCGAAGGGCTTGGCCTTCGTTTTGCACTATTCTTAAGTTTCCTCGAAGAAGTTTAGTGACTTTCTTAAAAAGAGAACGAAAATAAATGATTTGCTCTTTATTGGAGTACCAATTTTATAATTTTTTTCTTAATTGATTTGGTTGACAAATTTTTACTTAAGATGCTGCATTTTATTATATTATCTTACATCTAAGCTGAAAAAACGGGTTAGTAGTGCTGTCCTAGTGACAGTTTACTTAAGTAATCTTTTTCTGTTTTCTCTACTTGATGGGTCTGACCTCGTCATAGTGTTACGGCGATCCTGAAGAACGGGCTGTCGAGATTGTGCCATTCTATCGAAGATCTTTGTTGCTGTTGTTCTGATGTTGTCATCAATAAGGGGAATGTTGACCGTCGGTTTGGATCTGGCTATTTCACTAGTACCACGGTGCGTTGAGTGCCATTCGCAGGTTTTTGTTTGTAGGCTACCTGCAGCTTAATGATGTGGGACTTGACAGCGTAGTCCCACGCTGCCGATGCGTAGGTTAGAGTTGGATGGATGGCGGTCTTGTAGAGTCGAATCTAAGGTTACCATTTTTACTTTGTCTATCACTATAAATTGGGAATTTTCATTTTCAAGTTTAAACTGTAACTTCAGGTTAACAGTTTTCCTTTGTTAATCATCATAAATTATCTTCTGTTTCAGGTTTAAACTGTAAATTCAGGTTAACGATTTCACTTTGTTGTTTCACCGTAAATGAGGAACTTTCCAATTTAACGTGTAAACTGTAAATTCAGGTTAACAGTTTCACTTTGCTTATTACCTTAAATTGGAAATTTCCTGTTTCAGGTCTAAACTGTAAATTCATGTAACACGTTCACTTTATTTATCACCATAAGTGAAGAATTTTTCTGTTTCAGGTTTAAACTGTACATATAGTTGTTTAGCGCCATAAATTGGGATTTTCTGTTACAGGTTTAAACTCTAAATTCACTTTAACAGATTCACTTTGTTTATCACCATAAATTAAGATTCTCTTTCAGGTTCAAACTATAAATTCAGATTAACAGTTTCAGTTTGTTTTTCACTAAAAAGTGGAGATTTTGTCTCGGGTCTAAAATGTAAATTCACGTTAACAGTTTCACTTTGTTTATCATTATTAATTGCGATTTTTTCTTTCAGGTACAAACTGTAAATTTGCTTTGGTTCAGGTTTAAACTGTAAATAAACGTTAGCATTTTCGCCTTGCCTATCACTATAAAAAGGAAGTTTTTTGTTTAAGATTTAAACTGTAACCTTAGGTTAACAGTTTCACTTTGTTCATCAATATAAATTGGAAACTTTGTGTTTCAGGTTTAAACTGTAAATTCAGGTTAACGATTTCACTTCGTTTTTTCACGGTAAGTGAGGTATTGCTATTTACATGTACACTTAAAATTCGAGTTGAGTTTAACTTTGATTTATTACCGTAAATGAGAAATTTCTCTGATTCAGATACTCTAAATAAAGGTTAACATTTACACTTTGCCTATCACTATAAATTAGAAATTATCTGTTTCAGGTTTAAACTGTAAATTCAGGTTAACAGTTGCACTTTGTTCATCACCATAAGTTTGAAACTTTCTGTTTCAGGTATAAGCTGTAAATTAAGGCTAACGATTTCACTTTGTTGTTTAACCGTAAATGTGGAATTTTCCTATTTAAAGTGTAAACTAAAAATTCAGGTTAACAGTTTCACTTTGTTTATCACCTTAATGGGAAATTTCTTGTTTTAAGTCTAAATTGTAAATTCTCGTAGCAGTTTCACTTTGCTTATCAGCATAAGTGAAGAATTTTTCTGTTTCGGGTTTAAACTGTTAATAGTGTCACTTTCTGTATTACCATAAATTAGGATTTTCTGTTTCAGGTTCAAACTATAAATTCAGGTCAACAGCATCATTTTATTTTATCACCATAAGTTGGAAATTTTCTGTTTCAGGTTTAAACTCAAAATTCAACAGTTTCACTTTGCTTTTCACCATAAATTAGAAATTTTATGTTTAAGATCTAAAATATAAATTCATGTGAACACTTTTCTTTGTTTATCATTTTTAATTGTGATTTTCTTTCGGGCACAAACTGTAAATTCAGGTCCATAGTTCCACTTTAATTTATCAACATAAATAAGATTTTCTTTATTTCAGGATTAAACTGTAACTAAAGGTTTACATTTTCATTTACCTATCACTATAAATTGGGAATTTCTGTTTCAGGTTAAAGCTGCAACTTCAGGTTAACAGCTTCACTTTGTTTTTCATCATAAATAAGGAATATTCTTATTAAAGTGTATTCTGCAAATTCAGGTTTACAGTTTCACTTTGTTTATCACTTTAAATTGGGAATTTCCTGTTCTAGGTCTAAACTGTAAATTCATGTAACAGTTTTACTTTGTCCATGATTATAAGTGAAGAATTTTTCTGTTTCAGGTTTAAACTGTAAATATAGGTTAATAGTCTCACTTTGTTTCGCGTCATAAATTGGGATTTTCTGTTACTCGTTTAAACGCTAAATTTACTTTAACAGTTTCAATTTGCTTACCACCATAAATTAGGATTTTCTGTTTCAGGTTCAAACTGTTAATTCAGGTCAACAGTTTCATTTTATTTTATCACCATAAATTGAAAATTTTCTGTTTCAGGTTCAAACTGTAAATTAAGCTCAACTGTTTCATTTTATTTGATCACCATAAATTGAAAATTTTCTATTTTAGATTAACCGTTTCACTTTGTTTATTACCATAGATAAGGATTTTTTGTTCCAGGTTCAAACTGTAAATTCAGGTCAACAGTTTCATTTTATTTTATCACCATAGATTGAAAATTTTTTGTTTCAGGTTTAAATCTAAATTCATGTTAACAGTTTCACTTTGTTTATCAACATAAAATAGAATTTTCTGCTTCAGGTTCAAACTGTAAATTCAGGTCAACTGTTTCATTTTATTCTATCAACATACATTCAAAATTTTCTATTTTAGGTTAACCGTTTCACTTTGTTTATCACCATACATAAGGATTTTCTGTTTCAGGTTCAAACTGTAAATTCAGGTCAACAGTTTCATTTTATTTTATCACCATAGATTGCAAATTTTTTGTTTCAGGTTTAAATCTAAATTCATGTTAACAGTTTCACTTTTTTTATCACCATAAAATAGGATATTCTGCTTCAGGTTCAAACTGTAAATTAAGGTCAACTGTTTTATTTTATTTGATCACCATAAATTGAAAATTTTTTGTTTTAGGTTAACCGTTTCACTTTGTTTATCACCATAAATAAGGATTTTCTGTTTCAGGTTCAAACTGTAAATTCAGGTCAACAGTTTCATTTTATTTTATCGCCATAAATTAAAAATTTTTGTGTGTTAGGTTTAAATCTAAATTCATGTTAACAGTTTCACTTTGTTTATCACTCCATAAAATAGGATTTTCTGCTTCAGGTTCAAACTGTAAATTAAGGTCAACTGTTTTATTTTATTTGATCACCATAAATTGAAAATTTTCTATTCTAAGTTTACCGTTTCACTTTGTTAATCACCATAAATAAGGATTTTCTGTTTCAGGTTCAAACTGTAAATTCAGGTCAACAGTTTCATTTTATTTTATCACCATAGATTGCAAATTTTTTGTTTCAGGTTTAAATCTAAATTTATGTTTACAGTTTCACTTTGTTTATCACCATAAAATAGGATATTCTGCTTCAGGTTCAAACTGTAAATTAACGTCAACTGTTTTATTTTATTTGATCAGTATAAATTGAAAATTTTCTATTCTAGGTTAACCGTTTCACTTTGTTTATCACCATAAATAAGGATTTTCTGTTTCAGGTTTAAACTGTAAATGCAGGTCAACAGTTTTATTTTATTTTATCACCATAGATTGCAAATTTTTTGTTTCAGGTTTAAATCTAAATTCATGTTAACAGTTTCACTTTTTTTATCACCATAAAATAGGATATTCTGCTTCAGGTTCAAACTGTAAATTAACGTCAACTGTTTTATTTTATTTGATCACCATAAATTGAAAATTTTTTGTGTTCAGGTTTAATCTCGTTTCACTTTGTTTATCACCATAAATAAGGATTTTCTGTTTCAGGTTCAAACTGTAAATTCAGGTCAATCAGTTTCATTTTATTTTATCAACATAAATTGAAAATTTTTGTGTTTCAGGCTTAAATCTAAATTCATGTTAACAGTTTCACTTTGTTTATCACCCCATAAAATAGGATTTTCTGCTTCAGGTTCAAACTGTAAATTAAGGTCAACTGTTTCATTTTATTTTATCACCATAGATTGAAATTTTTTTGTTTCAGGTTTAAATCTAAATTCTTGTTAACAGTTTCATCTTGTTTATCACCATAGAATAGGATTTTCTGCTTCAGGTTCAAACTGTAAATTAAGGTCATCTGTTTCATTTTATTTTATCAACATAAATTGAAAATTTTCTGTTTCAGGTTAACATTTTACTTTGTTTACCGCCATAAATTAGGATTTTCTGTTTAAAGTTCCAACTGTAAATTAAGGTCAACTGTTTCATTTTATTTTATCACCATAAATTGAAAATTTTCTGTTTCCGGTTTGAATCTAAATTCATATTATGTTTCTCTTTGTTTATCACCATAAATTAGGATTTTCTGTATTAGGTTCAAACTGTAAATTAAGGTCAACTGTTTCATTTTATTTTATTACTATAAATTGAAAATTTTCTGTTTCAGGTTAATAGTTTCACTATGTTTATCAGCATAATTTGGAATTTTTCTTTCAGGTACAAACTGTAAATTCAGGTCCATAGTTCTACTTTAATTTATCACCATAAATGAGATTGTCTTTGGTTAAGGTTTAAACTGTAAATAAAGGTTAACAATTTCACTTTGACTATCACCATAAGTCAAAAATTTTCTGTTTCAGGTTTAAACTGTAAATTCACGTTAACAATTTTACTTTGTTCATTAACGTAAATCGGGATTTTTTGTTTCAGATGCAAACTGTAATATCAGGTCCACAGTTCCACTTTAATTTATCACCAAAAATGAGTTTTTTTTTGTTGGTTCAGTTTTAAACTGCAAATAAAGGATAACATTTTCACTTTATCACTATAAATTGGAAATATTCTTTTTCAGGTTTAAACTGTAACTTCACGTTAACAGTTTCACTTTGTTCATCACCGTAAATTTAAAACTTTTTGTTTCATGTTTAAACCGTACATTCAGGTCAACAGTTTCATTTTATTTTATCACCATAAATTGAAAATTTTCTGTTTCAGGTTCAAACTGTATATTAAGGTCAATTGTTTCATTTTATTTTATCACCATAAATTGAAAATTTTCTGTTTTAGGTTAACCGTTTCACTTTGTTTATCACCATAAATTAAGATTTTCTGTTTCAGGTTCAAACTGTAAATTCAGGTCAACTGTTTCATTTTATTTTATCACCATAAATTGAAAATTTTCTGTTTTAGGTTAACCGTTTCACTTTGTTTATCACCATAAATTAAGATTTTCTGTTTCAGGTTCAAACTGTAAATTCAGCTCAACTGTTTCATTTTATTTGAACACCATAAATTGAAAATTTTCTATTTTAGGTTAACCGTTTCACTTTGTTTATCACCATAAATAAGGATTTTCTGTTTCAGGTTCAAACTGTAAATTCAGGTCAACAGTTTATTTTATTTTATTTTATCACCATAGATTGAAAATTTTTATTTCAGGTTTAAATTTAAATTCATGTTAACAGTTTCACTTTGTTTATCACCATAAAATAGGATTTTCTGCTTCAGGTTCAAACTGTAAATTAAGGTCAACTGTTTCATTTTATTTTATTAACATAAATTGAAAATTTTCTCTTTCAGGTTAACATTTTACTTTATTTACCACCATAAATTAGGATTTTCAGTTTCAGGTTCAAACTGTAAATTAAGCTCAACTGTTTCATTTTATTATATCACCATAAATTGAAAATTTTCTGTTTCCGGTTTAAATCTAAATTCATATTAAGTTTCTCTTTGTTTATCACCATAAATTAGGATTTTCTGTTTTAGGTTCAAACGGTAAATTAAGATCAACTGTTTCATTTTATTTTATTACCATAAATTGAAAATTTTCTGTTTCAGGTTAATAGTTTTACTATGTTTATCAGCATAATTTGGAATTTTTCTTTCAGGTACAAACTGTAAATTCAGGTTCATAGTTCTAGTTTAATTTATCACCATAAATGAGATTGTCTTTGGTTAAGGTTTAAACTGTAAATAAAGGATAACAATTTCACTTTGACTATCACAAGTTGAAAATTTTCTGTTTCAGGTTTAAACTGTAAATTCACGTTAACAATTTCACTATGTTCATTAACGTAAATCGGGATTTTTTGTTTCAGATGCCAACTGCAATATCAGGTCCACAGTTCCACTTTAATTTATCACCAAAGATGAGGGTTTTTTTTGGTTCAGTTTTAAACTGCAAATTAAGGATAACATTTTCACTTTGTCTAACACTATAAATTGAAAATTTTCGTTTTCAGCTTTAAACTGTAACTTCAGGTTAACAGTTTCCCTTTGTTCATCACCATAAATTTAAAACTTTTTGTTGCAGGTATAAACTGTACATTCAGGTCAACAGTTTCATTTTATTTTATCACCATAAATTGAAAATTTTCTGTTTCAGGTTCAAACTGTAAATTAAGGTCAATTGTTTCATTTTATATTATCACCATAAATTGAAAATTTTCTGTTTTAGGTTAACCGTTTCACTTTGTTTATCACCATAAATTAAGATTTTCTGTTTCAGGTTCAAACTGTAAATTCAGGTTAACTGTTTCATTTTATTTGAATACCATAAATTGAAAATTTTCTATTTTAGGTTAACCGTTTCACGTTGTTTATTACCATAAATAAGGATTTTTTTGTTTCAGGTTCAAACTGTAAATTTAGGTCAACAGTTTTATTTTATTTTATCACCATAGATTGAAAATTTTTGTTTCAGGTTTAAATCTAAATTCATGTTAACAGTTTCACTTTGTTTATCACCATAAAATAGAAATTTCTGCTTCAGGCTCAAACTGTAAATAAAGTTCAACTGTTTCATTTTATTTTATCAACATAAATTGAAAATTTTCTGTTTCAGGTTCAAACTGTAAATTAAGGTCAACTGTTTTATTTTATTTGATAACCATAAATTGAAAATTTTCTATTTTAGGTTAACCGTTTCACTTTGTTTATCACCATAAATAAGGATTTTCTGTTTCAGGTTCAAACTGTAAATTCAGGTCAACAGTTTCATTTTATTTTCATTGAAAATTTTTTGTTGAAGGTTTAAATCTAAATTCATGTTAACGTTTCACTTTGTTTATTACAATAAAATATGATTTTTCGCTTCAGGTTCAAACTGTAAATTAAGGTCAACTGTTTCATTTTATTTTATCACCATAGATTGAAAATTTTTTGTTGAAGATTTAAATCTAAATTCATGTTGACAGTTTCAGTTTGTTTATCACAATAAAATATGATTTTCCGCTTCAGGTTCAAACTGTAAATTCAGGTCAACTGTTTCATTTTATTTTATCAACATAAATTGAAAATTTTCTGTTTCAGGTTAACATTTTCACTTTGTTTATCCACCATAAATTAAGATTTTCAGTTTCAGGTTCAACTGTAAATTAAGGTCAACTGTTTCATTTTATTTTATCACCATTAATTGAAAATTTTCTGTTTCAGGTTTAAATCTAAATGCATTTAAGTTTCCTTTGTTTATCACCATAAATTATGGATTTTCTGTTTTAGGTTCAAACTGTAAATTCAGGTCAACGTTTAATTTTATTTTATCACCATAGATTGAAAATTTTTTGTTGAAGGTTTAAATCTAAATTCATGTTAACAGTTTCAGTTTGTTTATCACAATAAAATATGATTTTCCGCTTCAGGTTCAAACTGTAAATTAAGGTCAACTGTTTCATTTTATTTTATCAACATAAATTGAAAATTTTCTGTTTCAGGTTAACATTTTACTTTGTTTACCACCATATATTAAGATTTTCAGTTTCAGGTTCCAACTGTAAATTAAGGTCAACTGTTTCATTTTATTTTATCACCATTAATTGAAAATTTTCTGTTTCCGGTTTAAATCTAAATGCATATTAAGTTTCTCTTTGTTTATCACCATAAATAAGGATTTTCTGTTTCAGGTTCAAACTGTAAATTCAGGTCAACAGTTTAATTTTATTTTATCACCATAGATTGAAAATTTTTTGTTTCAGGTTTAAATCTAAATTCATGTTAACAGTTTCACTTTGTTTATCACAATAAAATAGGATTTTCTGCTTCAGGTTCAAACTGTAAATTAAGGTCAACTGTTTCATTTTATTTTATCACCATAAATTGAAAATTTTCTGTTTCAGGTTAATAGTTTTACTATGTTTATCAGCATAATTTGGAATTTTTCTTTCAGGTACAAACTGTAAATTCAGGTTCATAGTTCTACTTTAATTTATCACCATAAATGAGATTGTCTTTGGTTAAGGTTTAAACTGTAAATAAAGGTTAACAATTTCACTTTGACTATCACAAGTGAAAATTTTCTGTTTCAGGTTTAAACTGTAAATTCATGTTAACAATTTCACTTTGTTCATTAACGTAAATTGGGATTTTTTGTTTCAGATGCAAACTGTAATTTCAGGTCCCCAGTTCCACTTTAATTTATCACCAAAAATGAGTTTTTTTGTTGGTTCAGTTTTAAACTGCAAATAAAGGATAACATTTCACTTTGTCTATCACTACAAATTGGAATTTTTTTTTCAGGTTTAAACTGTAACTTCAGGTTAACAGTTTCACTTTGTTGTTCACCGTAAATATGGAATTTTCTTATTTAACGTGTAAACTGTAAATTCCGGTTAATAGTTTACTTTGTTTATCACCTTAAATTGGAAATTTCCTGTTTCAGTTTTAAACTGTAAATTCATGTAACAGTTTCACTATGTTTATCACCATTCTGTTTCAGGTTTAAACCATAAATATAGGTTAATATTCTAAGTCTGTTTAGCGTCATAAATTGGGATTTCCTGTTACAGGTTCACGTGAACAGTTTTGCAACAGTTGCAATTTACGTGATGTTGATTACGCCCTCTGTACGGGCATGCGATTGACTTTACTGCTTTCTACCTGTCTAATTGACAAGTAATAGATGTGGTATTAAACATCTCACTAACTTAACTTAACTTTGTATCAAATTGGTTGTTAAATCACTAATTAAATAACTGCAAAACGATTGCATTTGCTTAAAATCTTATTAACAATATCTCATCAGCAGAAAAACTGTAAACCAAAGGGCACTATTAAGAATTCCCCAAATCCGATACCAACAGGGAATCCAAAATATTCAAATACAACAGCCGGATGAACTGTGTTTGGACCATCACAGGCTAAAAAGTTTTTCCCTCAAATGAGTATAAAAGCTTAATGTTTAGTCTCTTCTTCACTATATAATTTAGATGATTTTTATCTTTGTAAACCTTTGACCCTATAGTA
The DNA here is from genome assembly GCA_036346225.1 of Platerodrilus igneus. NCBI lineage: Eukaryota > Metazoa > Arthropoda > Insecta > Coleoptera > Lycidae > Platerodrilus > Platerodrilus igneus. The sequence goes on from JARFIW010001230.1 coordinate 989,944, forward strand.
TCTTTTAGTGAATATTCTCTTTATCACTGCTGCTAATTACAATTAATATATAGAGGACAATTTATTGCTACGGGACGTTGTGATAAAAATTTGACTCTCTTGCCCTCTGTTATTTATAAAATAAAGATATGTTTTATTAGAATATGTTGAAGGCTGCAGTTTCTTAATAACTTGTCGAGAATGTTTTTCTTACTTTACGCAATTATTGCCTCTTTTGGGTTTCTTCCTGCCTTTTCCCAGTGCTACGGCAAATTTGGTAAGTCAACAATTAGGTAGTGGGATTTTTGTACTTAACTTTGTTTACAATACAAGGAAACTGCAACCCCTTATTTATTTTTACAGTCTCTAAGAATTTTCTAACGTAAAGGGTTTCTGTATTGTGCTGAATTTTGCATATAATCAAATTTATTATTTGTATATTACTTTAAGGTACCTCAAGTTTTATTACATGTAGAAAAATCGTGTCATTATTTACAGTTCCTCGTGCAATTATTTCACTATAGGTTATACTTTATTGAATCGTCGTTAGTAGTGTCACTGATGTCAGATACGTTCTTTCTTTTAGTAAGGTGATGGTGACCATGCGTTTTACCCTGACTTCATCAGACAAACATATTTATGAGTAGAGTATTTAGTGACGTTCTACCGCCACATTTGCTCCCAAAACCCACATTTGCTCCCAAATTTACATGTAAATTCCCATAAGGAGCAAATGTGGAGATGAGTGATAGTTTGGTGGAAATGTGTTGGAGGGACTCCTAGGAGAAAATGTGGAGATGTAAATTCTCATAAGAAGGAAATGTGGAGATTCATCTCCACATTTCCACACACATCTGAACCAAATAGTTTTCTTCGTCTAACCAATGCATCTTTCGAGATAACTCTATCTTGTTTGGTATCAATTAATATTAGATTTTTTTCATCTTCCCGAATCTCTAAGAATTTTTTATATAACATCATCCCCCAGGGAGCTACCCCATTTTTAAGATTTTCTGACCGTCCTTATAAATTTTTTAACCATGTGACGCATCTTGTTAGTCTAGAATTTTACGCAGAATTCGAATCTGCAAACAGATTTGAAATCGGACCACGCCCTGCAAAGTTACCCCTTTAAAGTCCTGATCTTCTACATTTTGCTCTTTGCTCTATAAGCAAACCTAACAAATAGTTTTCTTCGTCTAGCCAATGCATCTTTCGAGATAAACCTATCTTGTTTGGTATCAATTAATATTAGAATTTTCTCAGCTACCCGAATTTCTGGGAATTTTTTAGATTGCATCATCCCCCAGGGAGCTACCATAATTTTAAGATTTTTTACCTGTAGCGACTTTTGAGCGTTCTTATAAATATTTTTATACATGCGAGGCATTAAATTAGTCTACAATTTTACGCACAATTCGAATCTGCAAACAGATTTAAAATCAGACCATCCTTTACAAAGTTACCCCTTTAAAGCTCCCAAACCTCTTTAAATTGTTTTGCTCATCTATAACATATGCTTTAAACAACCATTTCCTTAGAAATCTAAACCGCAAAGATTTTAGAAATGAGTCCTTTATGGTTCATAAGTGTTTAATATTTAAAACCATTTTTTTCAAACAGTAATGTGCTGTTTTCAGAATATCGCAAAAACCCACGACTTTTAAAATTTTTCTGGTTTAACATTTTCCTAAATAAGTACGTCACAAATTATATAGATAAAATTATATATATATATATATATATAAGGAAAAATTGATAGGTTAGGTCAGCGTCGCGACGCTGACCTAACCTATCAATTTTTCCTTTATCTAACCTAAGTCCACACAAGTCCAACTAACCTAACCTAACTTCGGAAAACACTAGCTAACCTAACTCCTGACAAGTCATCCCTTCCACATTTAAACAAACAATGTTTACCCTCCTAAATACAGCAATACCTTCGGGTTAAAATCCGATCTAGGACGGATTAAAATCCGATCTAGGTCGGATTAAATCCGACCTAGATCGGAGGCAATTTCACCCTAAGGGGCAATTTCACCCTATGGGGCAATTTCACCCTATGAGGTAATTTCGCCCTAACCTAACATCCTACATATATCCGAACATATGTCGATGCGCATCCCTGTCAGCCTAGGTCGGATAACAACATATTCGACTATCTTCGGCAATATACGACCCCACTCTGTAGAATACATAAGAGAACAATTTTTTTGTATTCAATTTAGTATTCGATAGTAGCTAGAACGGTAAACATGAGCGTCTCCAAGGTGATTAACGTTTCTCAACTTCTTGGGAATAAAGTGAAACCGACAAATGAGCGATTTGGATTATGGCTGTTGACAGAAAATATGTGCAACAATCATCTGGTGACAGATATTGGTAATATTTGTTATATCGAAGGTGAACAGATGCTGACTGGTGGACTACACACACCAATTACAGAACCAGTTTGTGACAATATAATGTTGGTTAAAATTTGCGACTTTTCTGACGCCGAACAAACATCTGCAAACAAAGGATGTTTATCCTAAAAAAAGACATTTGTGGTGCATTTAACAGCTATCTACGAAGAAACTTTGACCGATTTGTTTCCGCTAGGCATGGTGTTAAAGCTAAGCTTCCGTTTTCTCTGGAAAACACTAACAAGATGGGTCAGAGAGTAAAAGAAATTATCGGAAAAGAAAACCTCGAATGTATTAATAAAAAATTCCAAAATTCTATATGTGTTCCGTACAAAGTGGAACTGGCAGATGTTAAGTTGGAAACTTTATTGGAGGAACTACCAGATATATTAGACGAACTCGAAAAAGATTATTATTATCTTTTTGACATGGATGTAACCCAAGATTTTGCGGGCATATTTAGCAAGATGGAGATGTGTAATTATTTAACTACAAACCATAACTTTTGCTATAAGGGCGAATACGAGGAAAAGTGTAATATTATAGTTAACAACGATAAAACTGTGGGAATTGATTGTTTAACATGGTTAACAACCAATGCAAGAATTAAGATATACAACAAATTTGTGTGTCAGATAACAAGTACTGGTGTTAATAAACAACTTGGCAATCATATACTAGATTTTTACGTTGTCCAGATGTACGTTTAAGGGAAACATTTGCGTCTACTTTGGCCAAAGAACATGGTATTACGCGATTGGAAGCGACAATATACAACTGTGCAATTGGAAGCTATGTCAGTGCGGAACGGGTGTATAATCCCTTAAAAGACTGTTTAACGTTATTGGAAGATAGTAAGTTATACTTCCTAAAGGCGCCAATGTACTCGGTACCACTTGCCAAAATGTGGAGTAAGCTATCGGACAAGCTACAAAATAGCTGCTGTTTAGTGTATAATAACCTACTACAGTACGTGTATTGGGGGAATGGCAATACAAAGAAATTGACGGGCTTGCAAATTAAGTTGTCCGAAAAACCAAAAGAAAGGGAAACATTGATAAAGTATGTGCTTTCGGCTTTTAGTTTTAACTATTTACCCGTAAATTATTTGGAGATAGTAGAGGAGGAAGACTGCCAAGATAAAATAAAAATCTTACACAAGTGCTACATTAAAGCAGGTAGTACATATTTTACACAATCTGCAACACCATATTCTACAATTCCAAAAGAAATAGTCATTTCGGAATTGGGATTGATAAATACACCTAACATTCGCCCAGAGGTTGTACGACAACGCGCAAATATTGGTAGTAAACTCTATCTGTTTACGCTAAAGGAAATTGTCCCATTATGCATGCCATACGCTGTAAGTGGAAGGAAAAGACAACTGGAATTAAAGGAAATGGATGCAAAAAAGGCGAAAATTGGACTACATGGAAAACACTGTGACAATACGCGAACAATACAAAGATGTGTTAGACAAAGAACATCTTATTAGAGAAAATGAGGAAGAATTAAAAGATTATTTTATGTGTCGATGGACTGACTTAGATACATCCGGGTTGTACAAGCTGTATGCATTTGCGGTTAGTAAGAGAGACTCTTTTAGTTATGTAGGTGTTCTTGCAGAAAAGGATGGTACTAAATCCGTATACTTTTTAAAAGGTTATTCTAAAAACGTATTTATCAAAATGGCAGATAACAAAGACGAACTAAGAAATGCGGGTTTCGTAACCTTGGCTTACACCACACACAAAGGGGTTCCGCTAAACATTGTATATTTGCCTAGTAAAGAACCTTTCGGATCATTTAAAACCGAGGGTCTTACAACCTATAACAACCATATATTCTCAAAAGTGGTCGACATGCAACTACGCAACAGTGTGTGGGAAAAAAAGGATTTCCTCCAATACAGACAAGAAGAAGTCGATCAAGCTAACAAGATACGTATGCAGGATATAGTGGGAAAACTGCGATTAAAAGATTGTCACAAGCTGCAAGAATTACACGAAGGAATGGATCTGGTTGTCGGTGGAATCAAAGACTTTAAATATAGAGGCAAACTTCGGTACATTTTACAATTCGAAAACCTAGACGGTCTTTATGTATCAAACTATTGGCTAGAAAAGGAGATAGAAGACTTGGGTATCGATTTAAATTTTAAGCTGCGAATAAAATTAGATAAAATTAAAACCACTCCAAACAAACATAAAGAAAGGACTGTCTTCTGTGTATAACTTTGTATTAAAATTAAGTTTAAATGACTCCATGCTTGGTATTAAATATTTTTAAATTTGTTATGAATAATGTCAGAATAAACATTTTACAATAGTATATAACATTGTTCTTTATTTATAAAAGGCTGTGACGTTACCCAGAAATAGCAGTCGCACAGAGAGGGCTGCGCATGGGCAGCGGTTTTAGATTTCTAGGGAAACGGTTGGTTAAAGCATATGTCTTGGTTAGCGAAGAAAAAAGGGTTTTAAAGATGGAGTTAAATAAAGATGGACAAAAATAAGTGATTTGGGTCTTTAAAAGGCATAACTTTGTATGGGGTGGTCCTATTTAAAATTTATTTACAGATTTGGGTTCTCTAGAAAAATTTAATATTAGTTGATGTCAAACAAAATATATTTATCTTAAAAGAGTGACAACCCCGCGTATAATAAATACAATATAACACTTGTTAACAAAAAAAGTTGTAGGGAAAATTAAAGACGTATTTAATGGGGGTCCAGTATTAGAATTTGTTGGTAGTAATGTTAAGTCCTACTGTATTGTAGGCGAGAAAGATACGATTAAAAAGATTAAAGGGGTCTCACGAATTGTAGTTAAGTAAAACCGAGGGTCTTACAACCTATAACGAGCATATACCTCCAAAAGGGGTAGGCATGCAACTACGCAGCAGTGCGTGGGAGAATAAGAATTCTCTCCAATAAGAAATTAAAGTTTCCATGTACGTAGCACCAGTCATTGGGAAATGGTCGAAATGTGGAATCTATAAAGGCGATTATTAATTATGGTTTAGAAAAATAGTAGTTTTCGTGGACTAAATAAAATAGCTTAGACTGGTTAATGTATATGGTTACATACTCTCGTACACATCCACAAACATCTGTTTACGCCCACAATGGCGATATCGGTAGTTTTTGATTAACAAATAGTAGGAAAGATACGTCAGGTGTTAGTGCGTGGAAGCCCATAGGATCGTTGGATTCAAAAAGAACGGTGCGGCGGGATGTATGGTGGTCTCCGTTAGAATAATCAAAAGTGGTTAATCAATCGTATTAGATGTTTAAATAAGCGAAAGTGTAAAGGCCTACATAAACAAAAATTTAATTATCCGACAAAAAAGTGCGCGATGTGCTACACTTATAAAGAAAGTATGGAATGGTGCTTTTTAGCGGCCCTAGCAGTAAAAAGGGCGACTGACTTTTTCAAGCAACTACAAGAATAGCAGTAGCGCAGAGAAGGGGTATGCATGTATTATACAGCGCATTGTTACTATGAAATATGTTAGTTTACGAGAAGCTCGAGCGTGAACAAATTAAATTTTAATCTATAATTAACCACGGTCGTAAAAATGGGAACTTAATGGTTAATTTTAATACCGCTAAGCATATACTTTCGCTTGGTGATTCATTTGGAAAGTATTCAAGCCTACCATTTCCTAAAGTATGACGTAGAAGTTATTTAAAATTAAATTGCTTTATTAGTAAGTATCCTTGGTATTTTCTTAGTAATGGTTTAAAGTGTTTTTATTAAGTTTTTGGTTATAGTAGCACTGCATCTTCTACAGCACGACTTGCACACAATATGTGTGCGTGTGCTATCACCCTTTTGGATTTTTAATATGCACGCGATCCGTATAACATGGAAGACGTTTCCGATGTTTCTACTAACGGCATTCGCACCATCGACGATGCGAACCGGGTGCATGCATTGGCGCTAAATATATTGGATGAGCAGCAAGGATTATGACGTCATTTAGTTCCCCGCTGAATCCTCAAGATCGTTCGGGTGTCTTCGGAAACCTTCGGTATGCATTCTATAGGGTACATAAAGCAGGTGCGCAAGAGTTAACTCTTTAGTTATAAGTTAGTTAGCTTACAAGTCAAGTCTTATAGTGCGGATTTTGTTTTGTACTAAAATGGTACCTGCAAACGTTTTTAAATGTGACTCTTGCGGTGCTTCCTATACCTGGAAAAATGCTCTCAAACGGCACCAGAACAAATGTCGTGGTGTAACATCGTCCAGGGTTAAGCTTATACATCCGTCAGCAGCAAAGTTCTTTAACTGTGGGTATTGCGGTATTGCTTTTACGAGAAAGGACAACTTACAGCGACACAAGGAAAAACAGCATGGTATGTCATTAAGCCGTAAACGTTCAGCTTTACCAGCTGTTAAAGGGTCTTGTACGAAACAACCACGAATTATGTGTAAAGTGTGCGATTTCGAAATGGAAAAAACTACGTATGCCGCACACTTAAGGAGTAACAAACATAAAAATGCATCAGTTACCGCTACTAACGACGATGGTGTAGAAATGGTTAGCATAGCGTTTAACAACCGTATGACTAGCTATCGCTTAAAGAACGCCAGTGTCGACGATGGAGTATCCGAACCGAGAAAGAGGTATTATGTAAGTCTATTGTATATATTAGTTTTAAGATTTAGTAATTTTTAAGTTCTTCGCCCACCTTACATGTAAATTATTTGGAGATAGTAGATGAGGAAGACAGCCAAGATAAAATAAAAATCTTACACAAGTGCTACATTAAAGCAGGTAACATGTTTTACACAATCTGTAACACCATATTCTACAATTCCAAAAGAAATAGTCATTTCGGAATTGGGGGGTTGATAGATACGCCTAACATTCGTCTAGCTAAAAGCTTATCTTTAAAATTTGAAAAAATATATATGTAAAACAGCGCATTACTTTGGAAAAATTAATGTTTTAAAAATACAATCAGAAACAATGGCAAAATACACATTAATTGGTGTTTGCAAATAAATGTAGACCTACCTTAAATCTTCACAAAAATCACTGCACAAAAACGATTGTTTAAAATATCGATGTACTTTTACACGCCAAAGAAACGTACGGAAGGAATAGGTTTTTACTAATCAGATAGCGTTTTTATGCGGTTTGAAAACCGTTAATCGATCCGTATTACAAGATGAAGTTTGCATTTCTCCTAGTCGAGGTCGTAATAGAAAGTATATTGTGTACACCAGCAATTATACGGGAATTTCCTAATGGATGACATTGAGCATATCTATTGTATTTCTCAAATCATATAACCGCTAATTAATAAAAAAGAAAGGCTACTTTCACTATACGTTTGTATAAATTGTATAAATACGTTTGTCCTCGTCTACGTATTTTCCGACTATTCAGCATTGAACATAATTTGTGACGTACTTATTTAGGAAAATGTTAAACCAGAAAAATTTTAAAAGTCGTGGGTTTTTGCGTTATTCTGAAAACAGCACATTACTGTTTGAAAAAAATGGTTTTAAATATTAAACACTTATGAACCATAAAGGACTCATTTCTAAAATCTTTGTGGTTTAGATTTCTAAGGAAATGGTTGTTTAAAGCATATGTTGTAGATGAGCAAAACAATTTAAAGAGGTTTGGGAGCTTTAAAGGGGTAACTTTGTAAAGGATGGTCTGATTTTAAATCTGTTTGCAGATTCGAATTGTGCGTAAAATTGTAGACTAATATAATGCATCGCATGTATAAAAAAATTTATAAGAACGCTCAAAAGTCGCTACAGGTAAAAAATCTTAAAATTATGGTAGCTTCCTGGGGGATGATGCAATCTAAAAAATTCCTAGAAATTCGGGTAGCTGAGAAAATTCTAATATTAATTGATACCAAACAAGATAGGTTTATCTCGAAAGATGCATTGGCTAGACGAAGAAAACTATTTGTTAGGTTTGCTTATAGAGCAAAGAGCAAAATGTAGAAGATCACGACTTTAAAGGGGTAACTTTGCAGGGCGTGGTCCGATTTCAAATCTGTTTGCAGATTCGAATTCTGCGTAAAATTCTAAGCTAATTTAATGTATCGCATGACTAAAAAAAATTTATAAGAACGCTCAAAAGTCGCTACAGGTAAAAAATCTTAAAATCAGGGTATCTCTCTGGGAGATGGCGCTATCTAAAAAATTCCTAAAGATTCGGGTAGCTGAGAAAATTCTAATATTAGTTTATACCAAACAAGATAGGTTTATCTCGAAAGATGCATTGGTTAGACGAAGAAAACTATTTGGTTCAGATGTGGGAGCAAATGAGGATGCTAAGATGAAAATGCACGATATATTTATCTCGAAAGATGAAAATGGCTAGTCGAAGAAAACTATTTGGTCTAGATGTGGGAGGAAATGAGAGATTCTCCTCATTTCCACAAGGCGGTCCACAAGGCGGGGCAAATGAGGAGCAAATGAGGGAGCAAATGAGGGGCCAGAACTGTCAATTATGCTCTACTTTTATGCGACACATATAGAGTTCTGCAGCACTTTGCTGTTTGAACGAACATTATCCGAACAGAGACTATTGCAGTTTAAAGTACACTGCTTAGCATATTGTGCTACGTGTTAAGTTAACACCCGTAACATTCATTTTTCAATTATTGGATAACCAGTCTTCATTCACTTATTAATAAATCTATTACTTTTTTGTACTGAAATAAAGTAATTCTCTTTGTTTCCTGAATCCGGTTTTGTGTATGTTATAAATTATTTGTTACATTGTACTCTTAGAATGGTTTAATGTATAAATATGTTAAGATACCCTTGGGTTTCCATCGCATTATCAAAGTGTCGCGGTTTTGTATTACAATTGGTTGTACGACACAAACCAATTCCAGAGTGAGGAATTCTACGTAAACCTAAATTGATCACTTTTAGAAGTGCCGCTGTCATAGGTGTTTTCAATGTAATGCTCGTTACCTCTCCAACCTCTCGTACCTTTTCTTTAGGACACTACTGTGACTACAGAAAATTACCACGTTACAAATCTGCGAAAAACCGGACCACCAAAACACCCTGGGGTGTGAGTTCCGCTACAGGAAGCTATGTTACTAACCTAGTAAGATTTAGATAGAAATTTGTATAATTAAACTAAAATTGTTAATTAAGTAAAAGCAGAAAACGTATCAATCGTCTGCAGTGTGTCACTGAACTCAGATTCACTTGCACTTTTAGTTAGTTGATGGTACCCATGCTCACAGCCTAAAATTGTGCAGAGGTTTGCTGCTCAAGATGATGGATTATTGGTTTTGCTCCAGCCGGGTACAGAAGCACGGTGCTGCTTGATACGTTTCCGCGTCATATTATTGCGCAATCGTTAATATAACATGATTACGCGGCAAATTGTATCAAATAGAAAACACGGTTAAAAGTGATACAATGACCAAATTTACTTTTATACTATAAATAAAAGCAATGTACTCACTTAAATCGCAACTTACAGTTATATTCCAGGGCTATCTCGTTGTGGGTCCATCACGCCATTTTCTGAGTCAGATTTATCCGTCCATCCTCTTTTCTCCTCGTAGCGGAACGATAGGAGCAGCCAGGTGTAAGTAACGATAGAAGGTAGAGATAAGGAACCTACTTCTAAAAAGAGAAAAGACAGACACACGACACCGGTAGATGTTATTAGCTTCAGATCTCGTAGCTTAATCACGTTTTATCACACCGCGCGCATTTGCGACATTCACTCCGCGCCTGCGCATCCTTTTGCGCAAACGCAACTGTCCGAAATGACGGATATTAACAAGTTCCTTTAAAAATATTCGCGGGAACTACCTTATAGTTTATACTTAATCTAAATATGATACATAGCCGATTTTCGGCATGTAACATGCTTTAAGGTATTCCAAAGTAGCCTATCGTCGTCTATTGTATGATGTCTCAGACACACCCATTCGATAGCTACAGTGCGTCTTACTTCCAACGTTATACTTATTCGACTCACTTAAAAGATTTGCCGTTTGACATAGTCGAATGTAGTACCTTCGGGTGGGGCATTGGGGACGTGGCCGCTAATGTAGTTGGTCTTACTTACATTTTACTGTTTGATATGGTGGAGTATCGGTTCTGTTCTGCTATTGCTTAAGAATATCCGAAGCAGCGCATCGTCGGTACTACTATTGACCTCTGACAGACAGATGGTACCTCAACCAGTACCACAAGTATTCCCTTAGTTTTAAAAAATAATGTACATTGAAATACACAAAATTTTTGGTCCCAGAATATCAAGCTGGTAATCTACAAAAAAAACGGGTAAAATACCCCATTAAAAATTCTGTTTCGAGCAAGTACCGAAAACCTCGACTGTACTGACAACAATAGTTGCCGACTAACTCAGTGTTTGAAAAAGATGTTGTCGTATGTGAACTGTTTAATCGGGAAGTATCTTGAACGCCACGTAATCTCGAAGTACTGGGATGTCTAAGTAAAAACCCCAGAAAGAATAACAAGAGGATGTCAAAAGTTGAGATCAGGAAAGTGATTCTAGCCTAAAACTCTTCGCAAGACATCGTCGGCAGAATTCAAATAGATGAATTAAGACTGCAATTTGTAAATACGCTGTGTCGTTTTTCTCATTCCAATATACGTAAAATTAACTAACGGAAAGGTTAACTAGAACCAGAGGAGAATATGCCAGAACAAATAACAAAAAAAGGATATCAAAAGTTGAGATCAGAAAAGTGATTCTAGCCTACAATTATTCTCTTTATAGAACAATTCAAGATATCGTCGACGGAATTCAAAGAGATGAATAAAGACTGCAACTTGAAAATACGTTGTGCCGTTTTTCTCATTCTAATATATTTAAAATTAACTAACGGAAGGTTAACTAGAAGCAGAGGGAAAAAACTCCAGAGAAAATATCAAAAAGATGTCAAGAGTTGAGATTTTAGTCTAAAATTCTTCTCTTCATAAAACAATTCAAGATGTCGTCGGCGAAATCCAAACAGATGATTTAAGACTGCAATTTGAAAATACGTTGTGTCGTTTTTCTCATTCTAATATATGTAAAATTAACTAACGCGAAGGTTAACTAGAGCCAGAGGGGAAACTCCCAGAAACAATAACAAAAAAGTGTCAAAAGTTAAGATCAAGAAAGTATTCTAGCCTAAAATTCTTTTCTTCATAAAACAATATCAGATATTGTCGGCGGAATTCAAACAAATGAATGGAAACTGCAATTTTAATGTACGTTGTGTCATTTTTTCTCATTCCAATATATGTAAAATTAACTAACGAAAAGTTTAACTCAAATCAGAGGGAAAAACCTCTAGAAAAAATAACAAAAGGACGCAGGAGAGTGCTTTTAGCCTAAAATTCTTCTCTTCATAAAACAACTCAAGATATTGTCGGCGGAATTCAAACAGGTGAATTAAGACTGCAATTTGAAAATACCTTGTGTCGTTTTTCTCATTCTAATATATGTAAAATTAACTAACGTGAAACTTAACTAGAACCAGAGGAGAAAAGCTTTAAAAGAAATAACAAAAGGATGTCAAAAGTTGCGATCAGGAAAGCATTATAGCTTAAAATTCTTCTCTTCATAAAACAATTCGAGATATCGTCGGCGGAATTTAAACAGATGTATTAAGACTGCAATTTAAAAATACTTTGTGTCGTATTTCTCATTCTAATGTATGTAAATTTAACTAATGGAAAGGTTAACAGAACCAGAGGGAAAAACCCCAGGGAAAAAAGCCTTAAAGGAAATAACAAAAGGATGTCAAAAGTTGAGATAAGGAAAGTCATTCTAGCCTAAAATTCTTCTCTTCATAAAACAATTCAAGATATCGACGGCGGAATTCAAACAGATGAATTAAGAATGCAATTTGAAAATACCTTGTGTCGTCCTTCTCATTATAATATATGTAAAATTAACTAACGAGAAGGTTAACTAGAACCAGAGAGGAAACCTCAGAAACAATAGTAAAAGGATGTCAAAAGTTGAGATCAAGAGAGTATTCTAGCCTAAAATTCTTTTCTTCATAAAACAATATCAGATATCGTCGGCGGAATTTAAACAAATGAATGGAAACTGCAATTTGAATGTACGTTGTGTCGTTTTTCTCATTCCAATATATGTAAAATTAACTAACGAAAAGTTTATCTCAAACCAGAGGGAAAAACCTCCAGAAAAAATAACAAAAGGACGCCAAAAGTTGAGATCAGGAGGGTGCTTCTAGCCTAAAATTCTTCTCTTCATAAAACAACTTAAGATATTGTTGGTGGAATTCAAACAGATGAATTAAGACTGCAATTTGAAAATACCTTGTGTCGTTTTTCTCATTCTAATATATGTAAAATTAACTAACGGGAAGGTTAACTAGAACCAGAGGAGAAAAGCTTTAAAAAAATAACAAAAGTATGTCAAAAGTTGCGATCAGAAAAGCATTCTAGCTTAAAATTCTTCTCTTCATAAAACAATTCGAGATATCGTCGGCGGAATTTAAACAGATGAATTAAGACTGCAATTTAAAAATACTTTGTGTCGTATTTCTCATTCTAATGTATGTAAATTTAACTAATGGAAAGGTTAACAGAACCAGAGGGAAAAACCCCAGGGAGAAAAGCCTTAAAAGAAATAACAAAAGGATGTCAAAAGTTGAGATCAGGAAAGTCATTCTAGCCTAAAATTCTTCTCTTCATAAAACAATTCAAGATATCGACGGCGGAATTCAAAAAGATGAATTAAGAATGCAATTTGAAAATATCTTGTGTCGTCCTTCTCATTATAATATATGTAAAATTAACTAACGAGAAGGTTAACTAGAACCTGAGGGGAACCTCAGAAACAATAGTAAAAGGATGTCAAAAGTTGAGATCAAGAAAGTATTCTAGCCTAAAATTCTTTTCTTCATAAAACAATATCAGATATTGTCGGCGGAATTCAAACAAATGAATTAAGACTGCAATTTGAAAATACTTTGTGTCGTTTTTCTCAATCTACTATATGTATAATTAACTAACGGGAAGGTTAACTAGAATCAGAGGGCAAACCCCCAGAAACAATAACAAAAGGGTGTCAAAAGTTGAGATCAGGAAAGTGATTCTAGCCTAAAATTCTTCTCTACATAAATAATTCAAGATATCGTCGGCGGAATTCAAACAGATGAATTAAGACTGCAATTTGAAAATACTTTGTGTCGTTTTTCTCAATCTACTATATGTATAATTAACTAACGGGAAGGTTAACTAGAATCAGAGGGCAAACCCCCAGAAAAAATAACAAAAGGGTGTCAAAAGTTGAGATCAGGAAAGTGATTGTAGCCTAAAATTCTTCTCTACATAAATAATTCAAGATATCGTCGGCGGAATTCAAACAGATGAATTAAGACTGCAAAATGAAAATACGTTGTGTCAATTTTCTCAATCTAATATATGTATAATTAACTAACGGGAAGGTTAACTAGAACCAGAGGAGAAAAGCCCTAAAAAATAACAAAAGGATGTCATAATTTGAGATCAGGAAAGTAGTCTAGCCTAAAATTCTATTCTTTATAAAACAATTCCAGATATCATCGGCGGAATTCAAATACTTTGGGTAGTTTTTCTCATTCTAATAAATATAGAATTAACTAATGGAAAGGTTAACTAGAACGAGAGGGGAAAACCCCAAAAAAATAACAAAAGGATGTCAAAAGTTGAGATCAGGAAAGTCATTCTAGCCTAAAATTTTTCTCTTCATAAAACAATTTAAGATATCGATGGCGAAATTCAAACAGATGAATTAAGACTGCAATTTGAAAATACCTTGTGTCGGCCTTTTCATTCTAATATATGTAAAATTAATTAACAAGAAGGTTAACTAGAACCAGAGGAAAAACCTTCAGAAGCAATAGCAAAAGGGTGTCAAAAGTTGAGATCAGGAAGGTATTCTAACCTAAAATTCTTTTTTTTGTAAAACAATGCCATATATCGTCGGCGGAATTTAAACAAATAAATAGAAACTGCAATTTGAATGTACGTTGTGTCGTTTTTTTCATTCCAATATATGCAAAATTAACTAACGGAAAGGTTAATTAGAACCAGAGAGGAAAACCCCCAGAATAAATAACAAAAGGATGCCAAAAGTTGAGATCAGGAGAGTGCTTCTAACCTAAAATTAATTAGAACCAGAGGAGAAAAGCCCTAAAAAAGTAACAAAAGGATGTCAAAAGTTGAGATCAGGAAAGCATTCTAGGCTAAAATTCTTCTCTTTATAAAACAATTCTAGATATCGTCGGCGGAATTCAAACAGATTAATTAAGACGGCAACTTGAAAATACTTTGTGTCGTTTTTCTCATTTTAATATATGTAAATTTAACTAACGGAAAAAATAATTAGAACCAGAGGAAAAACCCCATAAAAAATAACAAAACGAATGCAAAAAGTTGAGATCAGGAAAGTGATTTTAGCCTAAAGCTATTCTCTTTATAAAGCAATTCAAGATATTGTCGGCGGAATTCAAACAGATGAATTAAGACTGCAATTTAAAAATACCTTGTGTCATTTTTTCATTCTATGTGAAATTAACTAACAGAAAGGTTAACTAAAACCAAAGGGGAAAACTCCCAGAATAAATAACAAAAAGATGCCAAAAGTTGAGATCTGGAGGGTGCTTCTAGCCTAAAATTCTTCTCTTTATAAAACAACTCAAGATATTGTTGGCGGAATTCAAACAGATGAATTAAGACTGCAATTTGAAAATACCTTGTGTTGTTTTTTTCATTCTAAAGTATTTAAAACTAACTAACGGAAAGGTTAACTAGAACCAAAGGGGAGACCCCATAATAAATAACAAAAAGATGCCAAAAGCTGAGATCAGGAAAGTGATTCCAGCCTAAAATTCTTCTCTTCATAAAATAATTCAACATATCGTCGGAGAAATTCAAACAGATGAGTTAAGACTGCAATTTGAAAATACCTTGTGCTATTTTTGTCAGTCTAATATATGTCAATTTAACTAATGGAATGGGAATCAGAAGGAGAGGGAAAACTCCCAGAGAAAATAACAAAAAAATGTCAAAAGTTGAGATCTGGAAAGTGATTCGAGCCTAAAATTTTTCTCTACATAATAGTTCAAGATATCGTCGGCGAAATTCAAACATGAATTAAGACTGCAATTTGAAAATACCTTGTGTCGTTTTTCTCATTCTAATGTATGTAAAATTAATTAACGGAGAGGTTAAATAGAACCAGAGGAGAAAAGCCACAAAAAAATAACAAAAGGATGTCAAAAGGCAGGAAGGTGATTCTAGCCTAAATTTTTTCTCTTTATAAAGCAATTCAAGATATCGTCGGCAGAATTCAAACAGACAAATTAAGGCTACAATTTGAAAATACTTTGTATTGTTTTTCTCATTCAAATATATGTAAAATTAACTAATGGAAAGGTTAACTAGAACCAGAGGAGAAAAATCCCAGAAAAAATAACAAAAGGATGTCAAAAGTTGAGATCAGGAAACTGATTCTAGCATAAAATTCTTCTCTACATAAATAATTCAAGATATAGTCGGCGGAATTCAAACAGATGAATTAAGACTGCAATTTGAAAATACCTTGTGTAGTTTTTCTCATTCTAATATATGGAAAATTAACTATCGGGAAGGTTAACTAGAACCAGAGGGAAAACCCCAAAAAACAATAACAAAAGGGTGTCAAAAGTTGAGATCAGGAAAGTATTCTAGCCTAAAATTCTTCTCTTCGTAAAACAATACCGGATATCATCGGCGGAATTCAAACAAATGAATGGAAACTGCAATTTGAATGTACGTTGCGTCGTTTTTTTATTCGGATATATGTAAGATTAACTAACGGAAAGGTTAATTAGAACCGGAAGAGAAAATCCCTAAAAAAATAACAAAAGGATGTCCAAAGTTGAGATCAGGAAAATATTCTAGCCTAAAATTCTTCTCCTCATAAAACAATACCAGATATCTTCGGCAAAATTCAAACAAATGAATGGAAACTGCAATTTGAATGTACGTTATGTCGTTTTTCTCATTCTAATATATGTACAATTAACTAACTGAAAGGTTAACTAGAACCAGAGAAAGAGGTTTTCCTTTTTTTTTTTGAATAAACACAATTTTAAATGTGAAGATTTTCGTACCCAGTCATAGGCGCCTACGTGATACATTATTAGTCAAAACAAATGAATCGTAAAACTGTAACAATTTTAGAATAGAAAGTTGCCATGATTTCATCTTTAACCTTTAAAAGCTGCCACTGGCAACCTTTGAGTTGAGCAATATAAGATACAAAAATAATCCTTCCTAAGATCAAGAATACACGTAACCTAAAAATTATATTTCTTAAGGGAAATAACCTAACCTTATTGGTGGGACTACTAATACTGAACCTAGTGAAATAAAATACGATTATAAACATTTCAAAGAAACGTCACAACCTTTTTAATAGTCTAATCTTTATACAATTTTTAACAGACTACTCTTGGAGAGAATTTCAAGGAAAAATACCACACGATGCACTTGCAGTTGTCAGTGGAGGGTGTGACAATTCTGTCTATATAGCCCAAGGATTCTTTGTAAACGCAGGGATCCTACCAGCTGGACTGTACCCGAACGTTCCTGAGATAATAGCAACCGCACAAAATAGACTTTTCAAAACAAGCAACTTTCTGAAGGTCAGGAAATGCAAAAATATGGCTAACCATTTTGTTAAATATTTTTATTATACAGGTATTGTGCACGCCTCATCCCCATCTATTTCGATGGGTGCCAACTACAGCCAGAGCAATTGAAAGTTTAAAGGCCAAGTGTGAGTTGGTATATGGAGGCATAGAAACAAATATGATTCAGTATATTGGACGTAAAGTTCAAGATGGAAAAATGATGGTTGGCAAAATCTACAAAATTGGGGAAGATAACTTCCTTACTCTTCCTGCAAATAATCCTGCTAGTGAAATACGATACACCGAGTACGAAGTTCTAGCATATAACTGTCAAGAAAGTTGTAACGTAAATATGCTTTCAAAATAACTTTTTTGTGGTCTCAGCAAATCAATTCTTATTTAAACGTTTGTAAAGAGCGTTCTTAAATAAAATGAAACAAATTTTTTGTGTTTATCATTCTTAGGTTGGACGCGTATCTCCATTGCTTCCTATTCTGAGCTTTTTTAGGCTTCAATAATTAAGCATATGGGATATACAATAACTGTAATCTGGCGCGAAGGACCAGTCAGAGTGACAAAAACAGCGCCCACAGCAGAAGCGGCTCAGTGGGGCTGAATAGAAAAGTAGCAGAAAGACTCATATGGCGGCGTAGACTGCCGGAGATAAGCTTAGCCCTACGGCTAACCCACTATTGACGTAATATGCTGTCCGTCGCACAACCCCACCTCCATACTATCTATTACCACATCGAGGCCTTTAGAGGCAAAGAAAGTGGCAAATAAAAAGAGGACTAGGCCCGATGATTCTTCAAGCCAGACCTCAGAGAGGGACTGTAAGAGTAGCTTCACTCTAGCTGTCGGTGGCAGCTACGAGAAGGCAGCCGCAAACCACCTAAACCTCTGGGGCAAAATCACCATAACCCAAGCTCGGTAATTGAGTAGGCGCTTGACGACGATCTGTCTACTCTTCACGTAAACAGCACTCTGAGGTGGCCGTACTCGGGTGTGATCTATTGGAACTGGTGCGAAGACGACTATTATATTCTACAATACATGCGCATTGAACTTACGGGAGTGTGGCTCCGTGACCTGTACGTCTTGCTTGTTCGAGAATCGGTTACCTTCGCCGTATTCTCGCGCATGCTTAGCTCATATCCCACAACTAGCAATTCAGACTTAAAACCTTGAAACAGAGTGATGTGCGACTTGGACTGGAAAAATTAGCCACTAACCGGTTCACCAAGGGATGACTATTGGCCTGACGTGCTGAGCGTCAGTTACTAGGAAAGACCGTGCAGAGGTTGCCACCGCCCGCCAGCGTAGCAGCCCCAATGGACCCTTACGACACGCATCTCCAACATTTTCAGATAAACTAGCAATAGCTTACTTGAAATATCACAGCCCTGTGTATCCGACAGTGGAGCTAAGATGTTCACAGGAAACAAATTGTACAGGTAAAGTGGATAACGCCATGTCAATTAGGGACAATGATGCTCCAAGTCGTCATACCGGAATAACACCACGCCAAAAAGGGACAGGGGTGCGCTCACATATAAATAAATAAAACCCCATCCTAATAATCAATAACATGACGTCACAATTACAAACACAATGTTGGTGAGCTAATGTCTGAAGTTCTTAGGGTCAGGTCGGCAGCCGATATTCTAGGCCTGGACCTCTACGATGGAAAGGAGCGTCGTAGTCCATAAACTCGTGGGAGAGTTTTATGGAACTACGGTGCGCTATCAACGACATTGTCAATAGCGTCATTTGATCGGTGATGTATAGTTGAGTTAGCGCTTTGACCATCTGCTTGGGCATCGCTCCTGTCGTTCCTACTACAAGTGGCTGCTCCATCAGGATAGGCGGTATCTGTTAGCTACATTTGTTAATCTTAGATTGTCGTCCCTGAGTTAGGTAATCATTGTCCTTGTGGCGGACTGTTACGTCAACCACAAAAATCCCCCCTCTCTGGTTCTGTTAAAATTCTCGCCCAAGGGTAGCCGCAACGTTGGTTTCCTCGTTTCCGATACCGCTGGCTGCTGCTTTTGTAACTCATCTACAACGACGTCGCAAATTTTGTTGTTGCGGCGGATCTTTTTGCTCTTTGTGTGTACACATTGTCCTAGGATGTAGCCCAGTGTCTCCAGCTGGGATCCACACCTGCGGCAGTCGAGGTTTGACCTATTCATAGCCACCCTGTCAGCACATGAATTGGCTCTCATTGTGAGCGCCGTGATTTGTCTGCACGGCTTTAAGAGCGTTGGCTTACAAAGCCATGCGTTGGTAATTTTATCGCCGGTGAAACGTTTGAGTGGTCTACCTGGAGTGTTTGCCCTTCCTATAATTTGGGTTTTGTTTTGTGACGTGTTGGACTTAGGGAGCTATATTAGTTTTAGAAATAGAAAAGGAAATACTGATAGCTTCTAGACGTCCTCAATCTTATAGATATATTTTGGAACTAAAACGGTGAGTAATATATGAGCTTTACTGTTTATACATATGCGAACTCTAAAACTAAGTTGTAAATTATTCATATTTCTGTAGTGGAAATTAAAAGATCATAAAAATAATTATTTTGTTAAACTAAATTAGGGATGGAATTAACTAATTTTGATTTTAAAAGTAAACTTAGTGAAATTATTGTTGGTAAAAGAGTAAAAATGTAATAGTTTTAATGAAAATTAGAATAGTTAATGAAAAAGTTAGTATTGCGTTATTTTCCGATGTATTGTATGACGAGTATTCCCGTAAATTGGGATATAAAATATCGTATAGATCAATCCTGGAAACTAAACGAATGGGATTGTAGGGTTAATTATGTCTTAATGTTTCTTTATGGTTTTTATTACTAATATCTGGACGGTTGAATGTTCTAGGTTAATGTATGTGTAGTTACATTTTTGAAATTTATTGTTGTAATATTATTTGGGGTTATTTATAATATAGGTAAAAATGATGATTGTAGAAGAATATCCAGCTAATTTAATTTGACAGAAAATTAATGAATGTTTTAAGGTATGATTGAAAAAGTTAAAAGATGACGAAATTTTAGAACATTGAAAGCAAGGAAACCCATCTGGAATAACCGTTTTCCAGGTAGTAAAGATATCGAAAGAATTGTTGAGGCAAGACGGTTTGGCGTCCTCTACTTTTATCAGGCTACTGTCTTCTATTGAGCTTGTATTGCAACACGTGGCAGATACAAAACTCTCTATGGCTTAACACTTGTTTAATTTTTATATCATATTTCTTTCTCTATAAAAATGTTATTTATTACAGTCAGTATCCGTTAATACAATGTAATCTTTACCATCTATGTTTAGTAAAACAGTTATTGTCACGTTAATTACATTATAATATGATCTTCCCTTAACGGTTTCTGCATTTCTCACGTATTAATTTATATAATTGATTTTGTTTATTGTATAACGCCTTACATTCTATACTTATTTAACATTCATGAATTACATGTTTATTATATTGTTTGTTTTATAAAATCTTCTATTTTAGTATTTTTTAAAAAATAAGTCACGGAACTGAATTATTCCGCTTACAATGTGTTGAAATACTAATATACCTTATTAGCTCATTGTCCTTTATAGAAACACAATTAGAAATATCATGCTTAATTAAGGTTAATTATTCATAAAATCTATTAAAGCTAAATGAAAGTTACAGATAAACCTACTTTAGTTCAGGACATGGTGATACACAGGGTATAAAATTGCACAAATTTTCGATACAATATTGACTCGTTATCTGATAATTTTATTGCGGTAGAGCTAAATTACTAAACCTCTATATTAATGTTTATTCGGGTCCTATTTGGGTCGATGGCCTATTTATCAACAGATTCGCAGCAAAGTTATTGTTGTTCACCAACAACATTAAAGCAAGGAACACATAAGATAATTAGAGAAAGGAAAGGTAAAAGAGTTTCATAGGTACTTCACTGCATTGACCGCACTGACTGGTTACTTCGTTTGTTTAGTAAAAGGACTTAAGATAATCTGTCGATTATGGTGCTACAGCACCTTTTTACACCCCTCTTTCATATCGCACGTTCTCATTGGTTAAAGCAATGACCTACATTCTTAAAAGCGTGAGAAACGTCTTATCTAACATTGCATTCACACGAAATATATAATAAACATAATAATTACTAACATTGCATGAGAATTTAAAATTGCATTCTTATGAGCCATAACCTACTTATACTGGCTAAATTACGATGGGAAATGTACTTCCGATTCGGGATTGGAAATACCCTACTCTATTCTGTTACGTTTTGGAAAGATGATTGGCGTCACACGCACTCAGGCACAAGGTGGGCTCATTGTTCTACCTTTCCTACTCTAGTTTGGTCTTCCCTACCCACCCAACCGAATTTGCAAATAAGCTTAAAGATATTAGGCCAGGATGTGTTGCTAATTCTGGCTATGACGGGTCAGAAATCATCTAACACGGAGCCACGAAGTCTGACGAGTGCCGTACAGAAACAATAAGTATACCGTCGTCTTGTCTTCTTGCTGACATCCGCGACAAGTAGGGTCGTCAGGTAGGTCCAACCTGTGCAAGTGCTTCTTAACGTTGCGATGCCCAGTGAGGTGTCTCCTAAATATCTTTGGGGTTGCGGTCGAGTTCATTCCTCCGTCCAGGGATGACATCGCCTCCGCCGCTCTTGTCGATCCATAATTCTTTGTCAGGTAGCCTTAGTGCCGCCCTCAGGACCACTACCTCCACATGCAGATCCAGTGGGGTTAAGCAGAGAATCGTTTTCAAGGCTGCAGAAGATGTAGATGTATAAGTTTCTTGGCTGCGTATGTTAGTCTGACCGTGGGCCACCAGACTACAACGCCGCAGCAAAGCATTGGTCTGACTACCGTGGAAAACAGCCACAAAGCAGCCCTCAGAGTAAGACCCCAAAGTTTACCTATGGTCCGTCTGCACTGCCAGAAAACCATGCTGGTTTTTGCAGTTTTTGAGTGGCTTGGACCAATTCATTCTTGTCAAGCATGATGCCCTAGTGGGGATCTCTTTACCATTGGCATTTTTTTGTGGGCGAACAGTACCAATCCCGGTTTGTTTGGGTTGAGGATCAGAGAGTTTTCGTTGCACCATCGTTCTGTTAGCGTAAGTTTTGTTTGCACCAGGTTGTACCAAACTTGTGTGAATTTGTCAAACGTCAATAAGAAAGGCTGGAAGCCATATTTTCAAGCAACTTACATAAATAGAAAGTGCTGTTGGAGGACAACTCGCTAGAAGTAGAAGCAAAGTTGTCAAAGACTTTGTGTAAGATGGAAGAAGAGGTACTCAGGAAGGAAGAACGGATTAATTCTGTAACAGTGCAAGCATTAGAGCACCCAGTGTCGGTGATTACAGCAAACCCCAGAATTTAGAACTGTTGGTGAATGTAAACTGACATCAAGGTTCAGAGTAAAACCACCTACATTTTCTGGAAGGTCACCTTGGCAGACGCATTTCAAGGAATTTCAGTCTGTCGCGAGAACTAACAGCTGGGACATAGTCCGCAAAATGTAAAACGTTTGGAACTGAGCACAAAACAATGTTGTTTGATTTTTTTGGTGAGATTTCTGGATTATTGTATACTTTGCAACATTTGCGCAATGGTTATGTGTACATGGAAATAACTTTTCAATTTTAGCTAGTTACCGACACCGACACCATGTAAAAGTGACCTGGATTAATGGAAAGCGTTCACCAGCACTAGTTGGATTAAAAAGGATTGCTTAGTGACGTCAAAAGTTTGTCTTGCTTTAAAAAAGGGTGGTTGAACCTTGCATTGAATCGAAAAGCTGTAAGTGATAAAGTCTTTGATTTCCTACCTGCTTATGTACATTTAATTCAATAGTAAGCAAACATTTACCTGGATGCACGCTTTATACACAGCGAAACGTACTAGAAATAAGCACCATGATTCTGTCCATAGAAATTTATATAAATAGTCAAATTTGTGGATAATTAAATAAATTGAATGTTCTTTTTTAGATATACGCAATTTGGCTAAAATTATGGTTAAAATCTAGTTATTTAAGTTGGTATTGATTGTTAAATCTTATGATTTTTACGTCTGTTAATATAGGTAAAGCGCAAGTCTTACCGTTTTTTTCTTTGTGGTTAGGTTAAGGTAGTAGAGGAAGTGAATGTGAACAGGGTTCTATCAGCATACCAAAAAACTTAAAAGCAATCCTTTAGTCGTCTTGTTGATTACTCACCACCTATTCAGAGCCCAAAGACGAAAGTGTTAGGAAGGTTGGACCTAAACACTAATTTAGTTAAACAAAATAATTATGTTCATGATTATTTAACTTTCACTTTGGAAATATGAACAATTTACAACTTAATTATAAAGTTCACATTAAAAACTGTAAACATAAAAGCTCGTGCATTACTCACTGTATTAATTCAGTTGATTACTCACCATGTATTCAGGGCCCAAAGACAAAAGTGTTTGGAGGGCTGGAGCTCAACACTCTATGACTTGGCCGACAGTTCAAAGACCTTTTCCAAGTAGGTTGCACGTGTTAAAGTTGTACAAACCTAAAAGGATTTCTTTTGTTATTACTAAAACACACTTTTCGCCACTATAGCTTGCTGGAATAATTATTTCTGTTATCATCCAAGGTCACTAGTGTCAAAATAGCACGTACAACTTTATATATAATCAACCACTACCATATAAAGACATTGTTTTCAAATACAAAGTTTTGATTCACTTTTATAATGTTTATACAATTTTTGATCAGATTATTCTTGGAGAGTGTACCAAGGAAAAATATCACTTGATGCACTCGTATGAGATCCTTAATACCAAACCTCCCATACTCCCTTCATAATCCGTAACCTGCGATTCAAGGAAATGACTACATCGGAGAATGAGAACTTCCACCACTCTTGACTCTTGACCTATAGCAACTTCAAACGTCTTCCGAAGAAACAGCAAGTCTAGCAAAATACCAGCCTTGAATTATTGAATTAAATTTATTTTTGTTTTGTTGTATCTTAAACTGCAATGGTAGGATAGGCTAATGGCTTGCTTATAGCCAAAGTGTACTTAAATCACATTCACATTCACTCTGTGTAAACAGCTGAGAGCAAGCAGGAGATTGTGCTCATCCAGGAACCGTGGCTTACATTGTGGTTTTTAGACTTGGAAGCTTAAATAAAAACAGCAAGTCTAGCGAAATACCACGCCTGAGTTATTGAATTAAATTTTGTTTTACTTTATTTTAACTAAGACTGTACGGCTTGGATGGACCAATGGCATGAGTATAGCCGAAAATAAATTCAATTCAAATACAAATATAATACGTGATACCGAGTTCGATGCTCAGGTCGTTCTATTTTTTTATTTCTAAAACGATCTGCGACATCAATTTGTTATAACCCCGTCGCCGCGTTCAGCGTCACTACTACAGTTGGCAACTTCGACACGCTCCACGTTCACAATATTGCGCAATAATGATATCACTTATAATTACGTGTCAAATAGTATCACATGCCAAATACGTTTACAATTATACAAGTTGCACCTTAAAAAGATAAAAAGTACTCACTTAAAAATGTGGAACGCTTCACGATTTTGCGTGTCATTCTTGCGAAGGGGCCATGCTAATCTCCGAGCATCTCGTTTGGGTGTTGTTTGGTGTGGGTTACGTCATGCCCTCGTTGAAATCAAATTTATCGTCTTCCCTTTTCTTCGTTCGTAGGCAGGGCGAAGAAACAACCAGGTACGGAACGATAGAGCAAGATAAGGAAAAAAACCTACATCCTAAAAGAGAAAAGACAAAAAACACACAGGCAAACGTCACCGTTCGACGTCTCGTTGGCTAATAATATCCTGTCGTGTCCAAACCGCGCACTTACCCATCACTCCGCGTCTACGCATTCTTTTAGGCCGACGCAACTGTCCAAAACGACGGAAGTGAACAAGTCTACTTTAAAAATAATAGCGGGAATTCACTCACAAATTTAAAAGTGTACATCTCCAAATTTGGAGTGTAACAAATTTGCATTAAACATTATAATCACTTTTTAGAAGAAATTCGAAGGTACGGGAACGCGCAGAAACAATTAGAGCGGTTATATATTTTACAACGTTTGACCATGGAACATAGATCTTTTAATCTTGCAAGTGGGAGTAATACCCTTTCTGATTTAAGTTAATCGTTAAACTTAAAACAATTACGTGCGTTAGTGTGTTAGTGTGGTTTTATAACTAGTTATTTGAAAAAATATTGAAGCGACCTTTAAATAATTGGTCGAGTGCAAAGCGCAAGAAGGTATGGACACGAATAATTAAAGAAGATTGTTTCAAGCGCAAAGTGCAAGGGCGCCAAAGCAAGGTTGGGCAAAAGGGGTCCGCGACGAAATGGTTTCTTAGGCAAAAAGGGGTGCGAGGCGAAAGGGGTTCTTGGACAAAATGGTTACCAGAATGAAAAAACTTCCCGTGCGAAAAAAAATCAGTCCCGTAGGGATTGAGAAACTAATTACAGATGTCCTATAATACGTAAGAACTCCTGTTCCGCTAAATTATCGTAGTAACTTAATTAAAATCGGAAAAAATCTCTTTTAGATTATAAAGTACCCTATTCTTATAATTAAAACGATAAATGTGTCCAGCCAGCGGTGTAACAAAGAAAACTGCAACCTGTTATTTATTTTGCGATACCGTGTTACGCTTTATTTTAAAGCTTCAACATATTATGGTGTTAATATAGATTTACGGGCTTTTTTGAACGCTTTGTGGGGAAATTTCCAGCAAAGAATAGTCTTAATGTTAATGCATGTGAAAACCACATCAAGTTGTGGTTCACACGGTTATTTAGATCATTCGCTTATTTTTGTGGTCGTCAAGCATGTTGACATAACAATTCTCACGTGGGAATGGTTTGGTTCCCACCAACGCATGTGAAAGTGCGTCAACATCGGTTGGATGGGGTAGACATTTACGTGGAAAATGTAGCATAGCTCCAAGACATTTTTTAGCTCCTTTTGTGGAGTGCTGACGTGCGAGTGCTTTGAGTATCGACAAGTGGTTTCCACCCCCTACCTCTCTTATATCGTATCGACCAGAGAAGCACTGGCGAAGCAGCACCAACATAGAGCGGAAGCAACCAAAAAACTCGGCCGGAGATCAAAGACTTCCACATCTGTATAAAACTACTGGGGTAAATGTTTAACGACCTCACGTTTTCTATGCTATTTTAAATCATAAAAGTTATCGATCAACAAGCTCGATTTCCTTCCAGTTGAAACGAGTGATAGTTTATAAAATTTTCTCAAGTATTTATTCTAAAATATTTTGCTTTGTTGGTCGCATTATAAATTCGTCGAATAAAGAAAACATCATCTGATCAACTTCGCTTTACAAATTCGCTGAAATATGTTCAAACACCTGCAGCAAATATGCTATACTTTAAAATACGTTTCAACCACAGGTAAATAATCGACTAAGTTTGCTAAAAACCGTTGTAATGTGTTGGCTTTGTGAAATGTGAAGTTTTATTTAGGTTGGATATTGATAGTTGGTCAGTACCTCACGTAAGTAAAATGTATTTTCTTTATTGATAATTCCTGTAAAAATGCCGTAGTTCAGTAATTTCTTATCTTTATACAAAAACTCTTCTGTAAAATTTTTTTGGACATTATTCTCAAAATCTTCACGTGTTAATTAAAATTTATTCCACTTTTTTTAAAACCTTTCTACGTTATGATTCGTCCTTTTGGTATTGAGTTTGTTATTTTAAAGTATTTTGTGCCTTTTAGTGCCTTACTTTAAGGTTTTTGGAGGCGTAAACAAAAAATGATAATAATTTTAATTTCGCGCTATTTAATTTGCAAACAAATAATAAAAAATGTTTTTAATTTGTTTCTTATTCACGTAAAGAAAATATAAATTGATCCCATGCGTTTTAACTTGTAAAATTGTTTAGTTGTAAAAACTTTTGTGTTTAATTACAAAACCCTTTGAGTCTCTTGATCTATCGATATCGATTTTTTTCTATTTATAGTTTAAGAAAGAATTACTTTTTATCTTGGTGTATTAAAATACGTAATTCCATCTAAGCTTAAACTCTATTAACAATAAATTTCGAAAATGTAATTTCACATACTTTGGTCTAAAAAAATTTAATTTAATATTCAACTGTCCAGATTCTAAGAAAAATTATAAAAAGAACTCATGATTAATCGTACAATGCCATTGGTCTAGTTTCTAGGATTGATATACGATGTTTTAAATCCCAATTTACGGAAATTCTCGCCATAACAATACATCAAAAAATAATTTTCATAATTCATTCTAATTTGCATTAAAACTACTAAATTTTTACTCTTTTACCAACAATAATTTCATTAACAAAGCTTTTAAAATTATAATTCGCTGTTTCCATTTCTAATTTAGTTAAACAAAATTATTATTTTTATGATTATTTAACCCCTACTACAGAACAGAACAATTTACAATTTAATTATAAAGTTCACATGCTACAGTAAAAACTGTAAACATAAAAGCTCATGCATTACTCACTGTATTAATTCGGTTGATTACTCACCTTCTATTCAGGGCCCAAAGACGAAAGTGTTAGGAGGGTTGGAGCTTAACACTCTATACTTGGCCGAAAGTTCAGAGACCTTTTTCAAGTAGGTTAAACGTGTTAAAATTGTACAGACCTAAAAGGATTGCTTTTGTTATTACTAAGCACACCTTTCGCCACTGTAGCTTGCTGGAATAATTATTTCTGTTGCGTTCCAAGGTCACTAGTGGCAAAGTAGCACGTGGAACTGCCATATAAAGACATTTTTTTTCAAATGCAAATTCTTTATTAACTTACACACTTTTATAATGTTTATACAATTTTTTACCAGATTATTCTTGGCGTGAATACCAAGGAAAAATACCACTTGATGCACTTGTAGTTGTCAGTGGAGGGTGCGACGCGTCTATCTATATAGCCCAAGGATTCTTTGTGAACGCAGGGATCCTACCAGCTGGACTGTACTCAAATATACCTGAGATAGTAGCAACCGCTCAAGGTAGACTTTTCAAAACAAGCAAGCATCTTAAGGTCAGGAAATGCAAAAATATGGGTAACCGCTTTGTTCAATATTTTTACTATACAGGTACTGTGCACACCTCATCCCCATTTGTTTCGGTGGGTGCAAACTACCGCCACAACACTTGAAAATTTAAAGACCAAGTGTGAGTTGGTATATGGAGGCATAGAAACGGATATGACTCAGTATATTGGACGTAAAGTACAAGATGGAAAAATGATGATTGGTAAAATCTATAGAATTGAGGACAATACTAGCGTCCTTACCCTTCCTGCAAATAATCCTGTTAATGAAATTCGATACACCGAGTACGAAGTACTAACATATAACTGTCAAGAGGGTTGTAATGCAATTCTACCCTGGAAATAACTTATTTTTGTTTTAAACAGACCAATTCTTATATAGACGTTCCAAAACATATTTATAAAGAGCATTGTGAAATAAAAATAAAACAAACTACTTGTGTTTTGTTGGTAACAAGTTAATTTGTCGCACTGTTACGTTTCATTTTGTATTCGTAAATTTACTGCCTCCTTAATTTTAAAAATCATTTCCATATCAACTTATTTTAAGGGGTTTATAATGGCGTAGTTCTTTTATTTTACAAAACACCCGTCAATTAAATATTAATTATATCAATTAATATTTAATAGTAGTACATAGAGTGAAGATGCAAAATATTTATTCAAAATATAACAAAATAAAAATACAAAATAAAAATACAAAATACAAAAATACAAAATACAAAATACAAAATACAAAATAATAAATACAAAATACAAAATACAAAAATAACAAAATAAAATAAAAATACAAAATACAAAATACAAAATAAATAAAAATACAAAATACAAAATACAAAATACAAAATACAAAATAAAAATACAAAAATACAAAAATAAAATACAAAATACAAAATACAAAAATACAAAAATACAAAAATACAAAATACAAAAATACAAAATACAAAATACAAAAATACAAAAATACAAAAATACAAAAACAAAAATACGAAAATATCAAAATACTGCAAACACGAAAATTCGCATATAACCAATATATAAAATTAAACAAATGGAAAACAAAAACAAAAAATTTGAAAATTTGAAGCTACAAAATTACAGAGATATGAAAATATCAAAACCCTTAAGACAAAATACGAAAATTCAACACACGAAAATATCAAAAGATAAAAAACAAAACTGTCAAAAATATAGAAAGCAAGAAAAATAAATAAATACAGAACTACAAATATACGAAAATTTCAAAATATGAAAATCCAAAAAGAGAGGATAGCAAAATTTAGAAATTTGAAAATTACGAATACACAAAAATACGAACATTCAAAGAGTATGTTCCCAAATTTGAAAATTTACTTAACAATTGTCCTGGTTTGGCTCCTAAAATTAGATATTTCTAAATATTTTACGGTTGAAACAAAAATCGATTAAGCAACACTTAGCTTTTTGATTTCAGGACGAATGGTGCTATTTAGCATGACAAACTACTAAAACACATGGGTTTGCTGAAAAGACCTAGCTGTTTGATGCCGTCCGCGGCTTGGTGCGATTTAAGGTAGAATCTGAGTGTAATTGCTGACCGTGTAAAAAAATATAATAGTTTTGTGCAACCAGGATATTAATCCCTGGCTGTGTAATGATGAAGTAAACACTGCCGACTGTGTAGTGTTCGAACCGGGATAAATATCACTTGCGGTGTAATGAGAGAGTAATGTGTTAACTAAGATAACAATCACTTACGTGTAGCGTGTTTTAATTAACGTAAGCTTGTACGTAGCGTAACACTAGATGCTTGGATAATAATTACAAGCGTGCTAGTAGGTTCTTTTTTTTGAATAAAAATTGACAAGAACTGAATTTAAGTTTATAAATTTCCTTCTTTCTGATTGTAGGTCGTGGTTATCCTGATAGGGGAAAATGAATTACGTTCATCTGGGGTTTTTATATCTGGTACACAAGTTTTTATGTCTGGTAACACTTTACACTTACTTTAGTAAAGTAATGCGGTGGGGACTGGCATTGAAGTACTTTCTAAATAATGCTTCAACTTAATTATACATTAAATTTTGGTTTTAGATGGTTACTATAGCCTAAACTAGAAATCCATTCCTTAATGTGTATCCCAAGGTACCACATAATTTTATTTTATTACCTACGTCCGTTCGAAAAATTATATATATATATATATATATATATATATATATTGCTGTAATTGTTGGGTTAATTTAGGGGTAGGTTAAGTCATTGAGAGTCGTAGAATAAACAAGGGAAACTCCCAAGTAACAGAAACATATAATTATAGATATTAGAAGAGTAAATGGGTTATTATAAATATTATTAGTTGCGAGCACACTGTATATAGCAGTACAAGCGATTAAAACACATATCCAAGAGTTGCTACTAGCAAAGATTAGAATTTAAAAATGTAACGAAACGCATTGAAATTAAATCAGTGAAAAACCTGCATGAATTGGCTAGATAAACATTCAAAAAGTGTGTTAAGATATCATCGTAAACGCACGCAGAAACATGCATTATTTAAAAGCGTACGTGATCTAAAAGAATCACAGTTGTTCGAAAATCCAATTTATTAAGAAATAAACAAACACCAAATTTATTCGATTTCGATTAGAATAAGGCCAACAAACAATACTACGTATTCGATATGAACAAAAATTCCTGGGATTTCTAAAGTAGATGTAAGGTATAACATTTAAATTACGATGACTTAGAGCACCGCGTTATGCAATTAAAATACATACAATTGGTAAACTTTCCAAAATAACAAGTGATAATACGCTCGCCTCGCCTAGCACGTGAAGCCAACGAATCACAAACAAAAGGGGCCGATCCTATAAATATCTTGAAAATTAAACATCAAGTGAGTATACTTTGAAACTGGACAGTTACAGTACTTGAAAGTGCTAAATATTTACGTGAATAATAAATTAAATTAACAGTGAAATTCTAGAGTGTATAATTGTGCCGTACTTCTGAGACGGCTCTCAATGACCATCTAAATTACAATCTCAATTACCATCTGAATTACAATCTAAATTAGAATCTTAAATTACAATCAAAATAATGTTACGATTCCTGTTATACCTTTAAATAAAGAGACACTATGATCAGAAATACAATTTTGGAGAATGCTGCCTGTTCAAGCAAATTGATGGTGAATATTCTAATGCGGAAATAAAAAACCTTTCATTGGAATAAACACACCAATAACGATTTGGATATCGACTTCAATTCTTAGGAGCACAACAAAACCACTTCAGGTTAGAGATTTTGATATGACTTATTTTTAAAACGGTTTTATCTCAAATATTTTGGATATGATTTATTTTGAACTGTTTTATCTCAATCATAATTTAAAGTGTAAGAGCCGGGTTTCTTGTGTAAATTTATGAAAAGCATAGACATCTTGAAACGTTTCAATAGGTCTTTAAAGGTAAATAAAGAAGCTCGTTTTGCTGGCTTGATTTTCTAAAAATTCGACAGATGTATATGATTTAAAAAGGAAGAAGATGTTTAAAAGGGTTGTAAATATTCATTCATTATACTGTGTATTGTAAAAGTGCTTTATTCAATTGAATCAGCTAGTCGAGGCCAAGAAAATTATAAATTAACATTTTCACGAGTGCTTGAGTGGCATAAGAGTATAACACCGCGTTTTATGGTCTGCCCAAGCCGTGGAGCGAGAATATCACAGCATTTTATTGCACCCAATCGTAGGGGCTGCGAGTAACACAGCATAAATATAGTTCGACCCAATCGTGGGGCTAAATATTAATATAATAACAAGGGTGATATTTTTCTACAGGAGGTTAACACGACATAAATATAATATAAGTAAATATGACATGCCCAAGCCGTGGGGAGAATATCACAGCAATATATATATATATATATATATATATATATATATATTGCTGTGATATTCTCCTGTGAATGCGGGAACTGGGTCCTTTCAACAAAAAATTCTAGTCCCACCGATTGGGCGTCATAAACGGCTGTGATCCTCTTTTCGCCTCAGCTGCTCACCTAATGTTATAAACCTCCTCATTCATAAAAAACAACACATTCCTACCAAAAACATCAACGTTAACTCTATTTACATCAATACTCAGAATACATTAAAATTTCAAAATTACAACTCAGCATAAATTTCAGTTTTAAAAAGAATTTCAAGATTAATTTTATTATCATTTTAACGTATATCCAAAATTAAAGTCCTTGTTGGATGCCTAGTAATTAATATAACAATATAAGCAGACCGGAGTCTGAGTATAAAGGGAGCATCTACCACCCCTTTACGTTAATTAACCAGGTTCGTCTAATTGAGCTCAAAGACATACCCAAATTTTCATCATATTCCCGAACATCAAAACAAAATAAATACCCCTTTTAACTTAAACAAGCAAATTTCATCTTAAAATTAAACTTTTATGGTTAGAACAATTTCACTAATGTCCATTTAAAGTAAATCAATTATAAAGTCATTCAATACACACAAAAATGTCAAACAAAATAGTATAATTTACCTGAAGGTTACTGTCCTCGTAGCTTCGAAGTATCGTTTCTTTAGTTAATCACACCATTCAACAGGATTATATTTACGGCTTCTGATTCTCTACGCTTTTAAAATTTTCTCCATCACCATCCATTCAAAGTCGTTTCTGGGCCTTTCCGGAACTCATCTGTGTTTATCTGACCCTTGTTTCATGGATCCAGACACGTATTTGAACCATTTAATTATTAACACCCCCGAAAAATAGCAAAGAAATTCATGCTTCTGTCACCAATATACGCCAAAACTGCCTACTTTTGTGTATACCTTCGTCGTTGTAAATTTTGCTAATTGGTACAGTGAAACTAAATTTTATTACCTTGTATCTAAGTGCACTGAAGTACATTCATGTTAGCACGTAAATAACAAGCTATTTTGAATCACTAAAATATACTAGCAAACTTTAAATTATTTAATCAAACTAAACTGCACGGTTTAACATCTTCAATCAAGTCGCGTATGTACGAGCTTTTAACGCATCGAATCGTCAAAAGTCTAAGAGGGCTTGTTTATCTTCATCTCGGTATATATAGCAAAAGCCTGTCTATCGGTCTGTTCCCCAAAACGGGTAATTCTAAAGAATTTCTCATGCCATGTTCCCAGTCTGTCGCTCGCGCGTCGATTTTACGAATTTTCACTCGCCCCATTTAAATCGCAGAAAATTTCCACACGGCACGCAAGCATGTCCGAGAAAAACTAATTAATTTTGTACAGAAATTGTTGTTCTACCTCTGATATTTGCATCCTATTTTCAACCAATTGTGACCCTCGTGACGTTGTTTAAATCCCGCCTTTTACAATATGTGTCTTTGCTTGACGCATTTCTCTTTCCTTCTCTAACCTGTTCGTATTGGTGCAAATTGATATTCTTTATTATCGATTATTTTAGTCCACATGGAGTGTGAAATAACCCAGCTTTAGCAATTCTCGTAACTATTATGCGACGTTTTCCCAAGATTCTTTGAAACATTAATTATCTGCAAACTTTACGCCGAATGTGACATTTAAACTACACAGGTGTTCAAATATAATATTAATTCTCAGAGCCTTATTCCGTGGTATTTTAATCTTGGGTTTTTACAAGTTTCTATAGGTATTATATGTTATTAACGGTTTAATTAACTCCAATTAAAATTGATTTCTATCCTTTTCATTTTAGCGAATACAACTTAAATATTAATTATTATACGTACACTTTGTTTTACTACCGGTTACTTAAAATAGGGTTAATTAATATAAACTTTGCACGTAATTTCTCTTTGTTTAGGAATAATTACATTACACGCAGAGCTTTTCACTACTGCTTCGTCTTATAAATAATTTAAATTTCTTATTTTTACTGAAACAACCGAGTTTATTTATGCTTCATGGTTTTAATAACGCGTATTATTTAATGAAATTTTTTATACACGGTGATTAAAATTATTTGATGTGATTATTTAATTTTCTACCCTGGTCTAAATATGAGTAATATATATATATATATATATATATATATATATATATATATATTGTTACCAAATGTATCGACCCTCATAAAAGCTTGAAACATATTTATACAGATGTCATTGCTACAATAAATCATCACGTACAAACGCTTTAACTTAAATTACAGGAACCAGAAACTGGTAATAAAATTCCTTTCGCATCCTATTCCTTTTTCCCCTCATCAACAATAATCTTTTAATGTTCAAAAACATTAAAACTGTTTCATTTGCACTTACAGGAAATCCTTTCTTTCGGAAAGGCACTAAAGTATAATTCCGGCGTCCTGCCTAATTCGTATAAAGGAACAAAGGATCTCACAAATTTCCTGAGACAAATGGTGTGAGAGATTCTATTTTCTGTGTCATTAGTTTCTACTTCTGACACGTAAAATTTATTTCGCGGCGCATCGTTCAAATAGAAAATACATAAGTGCGCTTGAAATTTATTTATAAAAGACGTTTTTGTTTAAAAATTCTCAGACGTAAATTTTTTAAGTGTTTTAAGTAAAATTTGGCATAAGCGTCCGTCAATAATACTTATTAAATTTTTACAAGTAATTTTTGGTAATAACTTCTTACGCTTAAAGCATCAGTTAAGTAAATCAAATACAATATTTGCTTTACTTACTTCTCAGTTTAGAAACCGTGTCGCTATTCAGTTTTAAACTCAGATATTATTGGAAAAGATAAACATTAACATATGTATGGATATTTCTCGCACTGTTATTTAATT
Organism: Platerodrilus igneus; assembly: GCA_036346225.1. Taxonomy (NCBI): domain Eukaryota; kingdom Metazoa; phylum Arthropoda; class Insecta; order Coleoptera; family Lycidae; genus Platerodrilus; species Platerodrilus igneus. The sequence continues at coordinate 1,024,886 of JARFIW010001230.1, forward strand.
TTCAATTTCTCTGATGTTAACAGTATTCCTGATTTTGTCTTTGTGACGGTCACACAATTTACAGTTAATTGGGAAAACTAATTAGCAAAGTAATATTATAAAATTTGAAACAATTTTATTTAGTTATAGCGCTTCTGTGTTTACTTACGTGCGAGTAGGATGCATTTTAAAGCTAATTGCCAGGCGTTTGTAAATAATTTATTAATTTTTCTTAATATTTATGTTTACTAAAATTAGATAGATCAATAAATACCTTGAGGAGCTTGAAATAAATTTCTAAAATTATGTATCACAGCTTGAACCAGAGGAATGAGAACTTTAGGGTTAAGCAAACTTAATTAAACGGTAGTTTATTTTTAAACACTTAAAAATACTTGAATAGCGTCATAATAAAATTCTTATGATTCCTTTTAATGCCCCGCGGTTAAGTACTCAAGCATCTAGTTACACTTTTTTTGACATCACAAGCTTTATTTTCATAACTAAACATAGGGGATTTCCAATCCTAACCTGGTAGTATATTTCCCATAGTAATTTAGCTAGTAAGTAGATCATGACGCTTTATAAATGTGGTTTTGTGATACCAGGACTGCTTGGGGAATTGTAGATATAGTTGTATCATGTTTATTATGTGTCTGGTGTAGATGGAACGTTAAAATATGATGCTTTTTACTCGTTGAGTTTATGTGCATAATTGCCTCAACCAATAGAAACGTGCGATATAGAAGAGAGGTTTTTAGAAGTTGGCGTGAAACAACCGCCATGATGGACATTGAGCTATCTTACCGAACAGACAAGCTATGCATCAGTTCGTTTACTGCTGTGTAGTTATCTGTGAAATTCCTACCTTCTTTTTTACCTCAGTATCTTCTTGTTCCATAATGTAATAGGCTAGCAACAAAGTTAGCTGCGAATTTTCTGTTTTGTAAACAACCATCTTTGTCCTACAAAAAAAACTTTTAGCTCTTATGCTGTCAAAGTACCTCTCGGCGAAAAAATATCCTTTAGATGGTTTTGCAATCAGCCATATTTGCTCTACAAGAAAAAGATCTCCTATTGCTTATGTTTTCCTGACACCCTTCCGGTGGAGAAAAGATCTTTTAGATGGTTTTTAATTGACCATCTTCGTTCTACAAAAAAATCTTTTCCTTCTACTCTCTTGGTACCATTCGCCAGAAAAATAAATCTCGAATGGTTTTGCAATCAGCCACATCTGCACTACAAAATAAAAAACTCCTGATATTTTTCGGGGGAGAAGAGATAATTTAAATGGTACTACAATAGATCGTCTACGATTGCAAAAAAGAATGTCGATCCCTTATTTTTTCTTGGTACCATTCGACAGGAAACGAAATCGTTAGATGGTTTGCAATCAGCCTCATTCGCCCTACACGAAAAAGAAATTCTATTGCGGATTTTGTCCTGATACTATTCCGGAAAAGAAGTGATCTTTTGGATGGCATTGTAATCGACCATCTATAAAAAGGACCTTCTATCCCTTATGCGCTCCTGGTACCATTAGTCAGGAAAGAAAATCCTTAGATGGTTTTCCAATGTCATATTTACATTCACATTCGTATAGTTCGAATGTGACTGATTGCAAAACTTAGTAAGGATTTCTTTTCTTGCCTATTGGTACTAGGAGCGCATAAAGGATATAATTTTTTTTTGTAGGGGCGAAGATGGTCGATTACAATACCATCCAAAAGATCTCTTCTTTTCCGGAAAGGTATCAGGACAACGTAAGCAATAGAACTTCTTTCTGGTGTAGTGCAAATGCGGCTGATTGCAAAACCACCTAAAGCATATTTTTTATCGAATGGTACCAGGAGAGCATAATGAAAAGACGTTTTTTTATAGGACAGGGATGGTCAGTTATATTACCATCCAAAACATCTTTTTTTCTCCGGAATGGTATCAGAAGAACATAAGTATATAACTCATTTTTCTTGCGGTACCAATGTAGCTGATTGCAAAACAACCAAAAAGATTACTTTTTCTGTCGAATGGTACCAGGAGCGCGTAAGGGATGGTAGTTTTATTTTATCGGGCGAAGATGATCGATTGCAATACCATGCAAAAGATCTTTTCTTCTCCAGAAAAGTATCAGGCGAACATAAGCAGTAGAACTTCTTTTTCGTCTAGTGCAAATGTGGTTGATTGCAAAACCACCTAAAGGATTACTTTTCCTGCCGAATGGTGCCAGGTGGGCATAAGGGATAGAAGTTGTTTTTTTGTAGGATAAAGATGGTCGGTTATATTACCATGCATAAGATCTCTTCTCTTCCGAAATGGTATCAAGAGAACATAAATAATACAACTCTTTTTGTTGCGATGCAAATGTGACTGTTTGCAAAACCGCCTGAGTGATTTTTTCCCTGCCGAGTGGTAACCGGAACGCATAAGCGATAGAAGTACTTTTTTTGTCGCGTGAAGATCGTCGATTATAAAACCACGCAATAAAGCATTAGAAGAACATAAGCCATGGGAATTCTTTTTCGTGTGGAGCGAATGCGGCTAATTGCAACAACATCTAAAGGATTTTTTTGCCTGCCGAATAATACCAGGAAAGTATAACGGATAAAAGTTGTTTTTATAAGCCATTGAACTCCTTTCCTGCAGAATAGTACCTGGATAGCATAAGGGATAGAAGTCCTTTGTCTACGGCGAAGATGGTCGATAACAATACAATCCAAAAGATCTGTTGTTCTCTAGAAAAGTGTCAGGAGAACATAAGCAATAGAACTTGTTTTTTGTGTAGTGCGAATATGACTGATTGCAAAACCATCTATGGATTTCTTTTTCTGTCGAATGGTACCAGGAAGGTATAAGCGATAGATGTTCTTTTTTGTCGGGCGAAGATGATTGATTACAATACCATACACAAGATTTCTTCTTTTTCAGAAAAGTATCAGGAGAACATACGCTATTGAACTATGTTTTCGCATAGTGCGAATGAGGCTGACTGTAAAATCATCAAAAGCATTTCTTTTCCTGCCGAATTGTACCAGGAAAGCATAAGGGATAAAAGTTATTTTTTGTAGGGGGAAGATGATCGATCACATAACAATCCACGATCTCTTCTTCGTAAAAGTACCAAATGAACATTAGCAATACAACTTCTTTTTCGTGTAGTCGAATGTGGCTGATTGAAAAACCTAATAGATTTGTTTTCCTGCCGAATGGTACTAGGAAAGCATAACGGAAAGACGTTCCTTTTTGTATGACAAGGATGGCCGGTTACATAACCATCCAAAAGATCTCTTTCTCCGAAATGGTATCAGAGTAACACAACTCATTCTTCTTGTGGTGCAAATGTGGCTGATTCCAAAATCCCTTACAGGATTTTTTCCTGCCAAATTGCACCAGGAGTGCATAAGGGATAGAAGTTCTTTTTTGTCGGGTGAAGATGGTCTATTACAGTACCATCCAAAAGATCGCTTTTTCTCCGGAAAAGTTTCAGGAGACAAAAAGATCTTTCGGATGGTATTGTAATCGACCATTTTCGCCCGACAAAAAACGAACTTTTATCCCTTATACCCTCCTGGCACTATTCGGCAGGAAAAGAAATTCTTTGATGGTTTTGCCATTAGTCATATACCCAGTACACGAAAAAAAGTGATATTGTTTATGTTCTCTTGATACCTTTCCAGAGAAGAAGAGATCTTTTGGATTGTATTTTTCATCGACCATCTTCGCCTTAAAAAATAACTTCTATCCCTTATGTTCTCCTGATATGACTTGGCAGGAAAAAATGGTTTAGATATTTTGCAATCAACCACATTCGCTCCACACAAAAAAGAACTCCTATGGCTTATGTTTTCCTGATGCTTTTCCGGAAAAGAAAAGATCTTTTGCATGGTATTGTAATCGACCATCTTCGTCCGATAAAAGAAAGAACTTCTATCTCTTACGTGGTTTTGGTACCATTCGGCAGGAAAAGAAATATTTTACGTGGTTTTGCAAACAGCCACATTCGCACTACATGAAAAAGAAATTCTATTGCTTATGTTATCCTGGAATTTTTTCCGAGAAGAAGTGGATGATGTTGTAATCAACCATCTTTGAACTACGAAAAGGAACTTCTATCCCTTATGCTTCCTCTGGTACTATTCAGCAGGAAAAGAAATCATGTAGGTGGTTTTGCTAACAGCCACATTTGCTCTACTCGAAAAAAAAGTTCCATTGCTAGAATTATACGTAATCAGGCGGTGATTTAATACACCACAGAATATTACATCCTCGACCCTTGGTATTCCACCTCCAGTCTAGACCCATAAGTCTAATTTGTCCAGAATAGTTTTTCAATAAAAAGGGCTTTAATAAATACTCGCGATATATTGCTTCAGCCACTAGTCGTTTTGTAGCAATCTAAGACGCGATATTGATCTGTAACCATTATAAAAGGCAGCAGTTGCTTTTTATTTCCTACTAGATATAAATTTCCTGAAAAGTAGTTATTGATCCTAAAACAAAAGAAACTTTATTGCAGCTTTATAGGTTGACTTCTTTCAACACCAATCGCTTTATTCATGTTGACATACAGAAAATCAATTATCGAACACATACGCTTTTGCTGGTGGATTATGAAAATAACCAATACTTGTCAATAAAATTCCCCTATTTTAGCGTTAAAGTAGCCAATTTTTCACAAGGAAATAACACAAACATTCCTAGGGTTTTGTGTAAACCTTCATTTTTAAATTTCCCGTTTGCTAGGTGTAGGAGTGACGAGAAGTCACGCCGATCCTGTTTCTTGTAATAAATCACAGACACTTTCATTCAGAAATTGTTTAAGGAGCAGTTGTGATTGACAGGAGATTATTTATCCATTGCTTATAGGTAAGTACAGATTACAAAATTTCGAAGTCTTTTAAATATAAAAGTTAATTTTACAAAATCAGAGCTTCCCAATCAGAAATCGGAAATGGCATTCTCCACGTTATCACCTATCTTGAACGACTTGTGAGGGAGTGCATTATAGAATGTAGTGGAGTTTTATCTGTCGTTCTTTACTTATCTCTATTTAACACGTACCGTTGTCTTGGTTCCGCTTATGTTGTAGTAAATAACAACAATTTCCATTACTAGAGGAGCTATCCGCGGCCGCTAGAGATCCTGATTGATTTATAAATAGCTTACCTAATACACAGCCTGCTAATATGCATTGAACTAGAAGATAAGCAAAGTTAGTAAGTAATTCACATCTGACAGTTAATTTTAAACGTAATTATATTATTTTATTTGTAAATTCTTTGTAACATATCACACCCTCTGTACAGACAAACGATTAACTGAAACAGTTGTCGATCTAACCTGGCATTAGCAGGTTTCTCTTTACATGTGTCGAACTGTCAAATGACATATAAGGCAACCCTGTCAAATCATGTATTGTTAAATTTTAAAATAAAGGCAGCAGAAATCTGTAAATAATACTAAACTAAAGAAGCATTTGCACATGACGGGTTTGTCAGACAATCCCATCTGTCGCGGCTGTCAGCAGCAGGACGAGACGTCGGTTCACATCCTGCACATCAACCCGGCGTTCGCCCAACTTCAAGGATTTGTGTTGGAAGTCTTTTAACCTCATAAGACCAGAATCAGAGGAACCTCCTAGGCGATATTCTCAAATTTACCTGCACGGTCGAATAGATGATGATGAAGGATCAATTTAGAGCAAGATTATTATGCTTGTTTTCCTAAGATTTTGTTTATGCTTTTTTCTGTGCTTTGTATCAGTACGTATATCAGTTTTAACTTTCAATTTCCAGAGTATACTCAAAATATGTCTAATTCGGTAATTATTTCAACTTTTTTCGCTTTATTAATTATTTATTAATCAGTCAATTAATTAAAAAAGCGAAAAAAGTTAAAATAGTTACCGAATTAGACATATTTTGGGTATACACTGGAAATTGAAATAGTTAAAACCGATATACGCACTTATTTTTCCGGATATATATATATATATATATATATATATATATATATATTGCCGTGGAACACGGGTAAGATCCTCACCAACAAAATTATATTCGAAAATTTTATAAAACTTTTTAAAACTCGAAAATTCAAAATTAAAAATACAAAAAAAATATTTCTTACCCGTTTTCCTCTCTTTCTCGGTTGAATGGCCTTCTTCAACTGCTTCCGGCTAGCTCATTTGGACCTCCTTTTGGATATCTATATTCACTCTCATATTATATCATTCACGCACACTCCCAATAAAACCACAAAATACAACCAACATACAATCTTTTATTTATTCCTATTTACAGATGCAATTCAACACTGTCCATATTTTATTGTTCACGTTACACTTCAGTAACTCTTATTTTGTAATATCCTGTATTTAATTTTAAAATCATCAAACACATAAAATGTACTAGGAGTAAATGGACCTTGAATAATACCTTCTCTAAAATTCCTTCTTTATAATTTATTTATTTATTTTAATAATCTAAGTAAACTGTGGGGTATGGTGAGCTCATAATAACCCAACTAATTCTGCATAATGTATGCCCTTCTACTTTGCATACTCTTAAAATAAAAAAAACAAAGCCATGTACACTTCACAGAAATTTCACGTTCTGATGGAACGTTTAAAAGCTTTCTAGACACCTTCAATTTCTAGTTGAATACCGTAATAAAGTTATTTACACATATTCTGTTCAATACGTAAATAATTCACACTACCTTGAAAAACACTCTCATACGCCACCCCAAATTTTTACAGTTTATAGGAATCACAATTTTAAATCGTTACTTAGACATTTTTAGAAGATCTCCGCTCTGTAGATGATGCCATGTATTTTTCTCCCTGCTCTGCAGGTCGTTTCTCGCTATTACTAGACGAACTCTATCTAAGTTGATCCGCCAACGCCGCTTTCTCGGTATAACCAAATTCCAAATTTCATTTCAATTATACTTCTTTCACAGTAATCTACGTTACTTAATGTCCCGACACGAGTTGATTAAAAATTATAGGTGATACCTCAATAAAAAATTTTAATCTCGGCACACTAACCGCGTTTTTAATTTAAGAGGCTACCACTAAGGAATACAATTTAACTGATTTGATAATACTTACAACTCGTGTTAACTTTCATACGTGCTTTTGGGACGATCGAAATAATAAGGACTTTAATAGTATTCTCGTAAACTATTTATATTTTTCCAATGTAACCTCTCCTGGCCACATTTATCCGAAATCCTTTGCTCACAACAACACATTCCCACAATTTTGCACTCAACCCCATTTTCAAATCCGCGAATTTCAGTACCTCGTTATAACATTTTAAGAAAATTACGCTACTCTATCCTCGTGTTTATATCAAGTCAAACTAACATATTGTCCAATCGTAGACCTAATGACGTTTCTCAAATCCCTCCTATACTATTGTGGTCTCATGCTTATACGTTTTCTACGTCTCCTTCTAACCTTGCTTTGAGTGGTAAGAAATCGATATCTTTGTTTGTGCGCTGTCTACCACACGTGGACTTTCTACGTGAGTTAAATAATCGCTCATTAGTATTTCATGCTAAAACATCCGACCGCTTGTACAATCCTTAGAATAATTTGTTCGTTATCTACAAATTAAACAGAACTTGACATTTAGAAAATACGCAGGTGTTTAATTTTACACGAACGTTTTAAATACATTTTCACGATTTAGAGTTCGGTGTATTTCTACCCCACTGATATATTTGTCAGATAGCAACGCATTTCATCTTGGTATCATTGGGTTTTTACACGCTTTTATGCAAATTATACATTAATAATCGTTCAATTAAATTCAAATTAATTAATAAATTAATGGCATTGGCTTCTACCATTTAATTTTTTTGCAAACCTACTTAAATTTCATTAATTATTTATAAAATTTCGTTAATACCTGATACATAAAAATGAATTAACTAATATAAATTTCGCACGTAATTTCTGGTTGTTCCTTTATACAGAGTGTTTTGAAATTGCTTCTTTTTATATTTATTTTTGATCTTTTAAAACCACTATTATATATATATATATATATATATATATATATATTATATGCTATCATAATAGGGTCAGTTAGGAGTATATATGGTCACAGGGGAGAACACTTCATGCGTATATCATAAAAATGAAGAAAACCAAACATTTAAATCATAAAAAGTGCATAATTCGTTCATTATACAACAAGTAAATTCCAATCACTTTGTATAAAATCAACAACTAACCACAATTAATAAAAGAAAGCTCATTCTGCAATAACTTAAAAACACTAATCAAAATAAATAATTTTGGAAGCCATTCAATACATTTCTAAACATGTAAAACATTCTCAAGCGCCAAAGCAAATACAAATTACCTTGTATAAAATAAAAGGAAGCTCATTCTGTAATAACTGAACCGCATTTAGTAAAAGAAATAATTGTGGGCGCAACCTAATTTATTTTAGAAATATATAAAGCATTCATAGACTCCAAATAAATACAAATTAGGCATATGTAAACGCAAAACAAATCTCTTTAAAACTCGACGCATTGCGTAAGGAATAGAAGGCAATAAAACGCATAATACAAACTTTAGAAAAAGAAGCCTATTTCATAGCGCAATAAGATATAGATAGTGAGACAAAACGCGTACGTGACATTAGAAATGTAGAAATCGCCACATTTTTGTAAAACCCGGCATGTGTAAACAAAATATGGAACCATTAGTTTTGGTATACGTGCAGAATTAAATGGAAAATTTAATAAATCCTGTACAAAATTATGTCTACGTGATATTTCAAGCATAAATTACAACACTTGTTAGCAAATCCCAATACAAAATTATGTCTACGTGCAAAGTTAAATGCATAGAGTAAGCAATTTGAATAAACCCAACAGGTTACAAGATAGGAGGGAACGAACTTGTTCTATATAAGGAACATAAACTGATAAGATGATTTCATTCCATTAACAACGCACAGCTGTACCAGTCTAGACGAATTTATTACGCGACTGAAACTAAGTAAAGTCAAAAGTGTTATAAAATTAAATAACGTATACAATTCAAATAAAAATTAGTAGTAGGGCGTGAAGTACGTGTTAGTGAAAATCTGCCGTTAGTATTAAAAACGTAAGTCTAAATTTAATTAATGTAAATATAATCTTTAACATTTATTAATTTAGGGCTTTAAGTAATGTTTTATGAAATTATCTAAGAAACTATCTGAGTAAGGATCTAAATTAATTATCTATGTGATGATCTAAGTAATGATGTTAAACTAAACAAGCAACTAAAGAATTCACTTCAGAGCATTAGACAAACTGGGAATTACTGGGTTGAAAGCTAAGCTAAGGGGTCAACGACTGGAAATAGCAATCGATCTGGTTCAACAAGCTTCCGTAAGAGTGAACAGAAAGATACAAGGTCAGAATTTCATCATCATCATCATTAGGTCTTCAGTCCTAGAACTGGTTGGATGTGTACCTTCATTGTTTCCTAGTGTGAATTAACCTACACATTTCCTTGAAATTTGCACAGTTTGTACCTATTACTATCTGTGTGCGAAAGTCTGATCTTGGTCTACTTTTACCTATCTTTTCCTATCTCTGCTTGTAATATATTCTGTACTATTCACCAGAAATGCCTTAGAACGTATCTTATCCTTCTATTTCTCCTATTTTTTTTGTTTTCTACAGATATCTTTACTCCCCTGCTATTTCTACAACCTATTTGTTATTAGTCTTATATTTCATAAGCGAAAAATTCACATGTAATATAGGTAACTTTTTTGTGTGAAAGGTCAACAAAACTTTAGTTGATACGCAAAAATTACGTTAAAAGGGGAATAGTTTTTTGAACGTTCAACGAAACTGTCAACTAGAACATAATTTGTTTTGCTGGCTTTAATTGCTTAAAATTTGGTAGTGAACAAATCTAATAAGAATATTTATTTTTATTTGATTTAAAGTTTTTTTTTAGCAACTAATGATACAAGGACATAGAGTTATAAGTTGTATATTTTCTTAGCTTACAAAATTTGGTGAATTTCGTTTGTCTTATTCAGGTATATGAAGTGCTAGAGGGGAGTGGGTAAATATTCTCTGTTATCATATCGTCGTTCACTCTGTGCAGGGTATAACTGAGCTAGTCGAAGCACAAATTTAATTGTATTGATTTTAAAATTATTTTAGAGGCACAAAGAGATGGCGGTCAGCAAGGCAACTAAGCGTTAAACACACCGGGCGTGCGGCGATATCGTAGCAATAAATAAAATAATAGTTACTGTTGTTAATATTGTTTATTTTTAATAAATAATTATTTATTTGGACTATATTTAGGCCTTGAACTGTCCTAGTCGTACAGTATGTATTTATACTAAAATCTAAATTATTTAAAATGAAATAAAATGGATTAAGCCGTTGTAACGTTGGGGCTTCATGCCCTTACTCTTGTCACCACCGTCGTCAGAATAATGGTAATCCAATCGATTCATTTATCTGCGTGTACATATGTGAGTGAGTGTGCGTGTGAGTTCGTAGTTGTTGAGAAATGAATTGGTGCCACGAATTGGGTATAAAAAGTTTGTTCTCGCTTACAAACAGGTTTAGTTTCTGCTGGTGGTTGCGGTGGCTACGTGTAGTTCGAAAGTGGAGAGTACAAGTCGGGGTGTATTGCGTTTTTGAAGCAATGATGAAGTGGGACTATGAAAGACATTATAGTGGTAAACAAGGTAAATGTACGGTAGTGAATCGCGTACTTGCAGAGGGCGTACTAGGTTTTATAGAAATTACAAACAAAAGAACATAATTCTTGTTTCAAACTATTACTGTAAATTAATTAATACCCGCTTACCCTTCTAAATTGTTGCATATTAGCAAGCTAGGTAACTTATAATTGTTCTTTTAGCTTAGGAATCTACGTCACGAAGACGAATTTCTTTTCCTTAATTTATATTTATGTAGTGGAGTTTGCTGGCAGTACCTACAATATTAAACGGGAACGCATAACAGATACAATAGAGGGATAGGAGGGGTATATGCGGGTAAACACTCCACTACATAGATTATAATGCACCCTCCTGCACAAGTAGTTAACGATCAGATTGCCCAGACAAAATAACGTGCTTCCTACAACTACTACGACCACCATTTTGTCATTCGTGGTCCTAATTGCTAGGAAAGTCAATGTATGTCTACTACAAACTGTGGAAAGTTATTTTTAACATTCTTCTTCCACGGGTTTACATGGTAATAGACCTATTTCTAAAAAGCCCAAAATAATTCACACGACCTATTAGTACCCATAAATTAACTAAATAAAAATTCCATACGATTAATTATTTTCCAAAATCTTTTGTGAAGTGCTGTCCCAACGGGCAACATAGGGTGCGAGTAGATGCGGTGGGTAGGGGTCTCTGGTTGAGATTGGTCTTCACAGAGGCAAAACGATAAGGGGATAAGGTAAGTTGGTGGAGTTTGTCTTAGAAGTTGCCGTGACCTGTCAGAAACTGTATGGTAGGTGTACTGGAGAATGGAATGCGAGGAGGGACATCTGAGATGTGCGGAAAAATGTCGTGTGTATGTCTGTTGGTAGTAAAAAGGGTTCATTGGTCGCACTAGGAACGAAGAGGTTGATTTCGTACTTTGAAAGGTTTTTGTATTAGTTGCAAAGTAATCTACTGTCGTGACTGATTGTAATTAAGGTTCCGGATTTGGGAATGGGGTGGGAGTTCGATAGTCCGGATCAGGAGTAAGGTGTAGATAGTTCGAAATTCTCTTGATACATATAAAAGAAATGGTCTGCTGATAGTGTGAACGATCGTTTCTTAGAAGAAGGAGTTATAGAGAGCCACGAACTAGCGGCGTGCCTAACGAACGAAATTATGTCGTTAAGGATAAGTCTGCAGGTGGTTTTGATGAGTTATATAGATCTGAGCAGATCACAAAATTGTCAAGGAAAGATTTTGTTTTATTTGGAAGTTTGGTGACATAAGGAATAGGTTTTAGGCTCGTATTAATCTGAAGGCCTAGATAAGTGGCTGTTTGTGAAAAGAAAAAGTTTAAGATATGGATCTTTTGAGTACTTCGCAGATCTAGGTGACCTTTAAGTAGGAGCATTTTGGTCTTGGAAAGGAGAAGGGGCCTGGATTTGATGGAGGTCATCGTGAGAACTGCTGTTGTTTCCAGTGACGTGCGAGAGCTGCCATCGATCAAGAAAGCAAAATCGTTAGCTTAGGTAAATGTGGATGTGTTAAGGATATTAAGATCTGTGGAAAGTGTTTATGTGCGGTAGGCGAACCATGGGGATAACCTTGGATGAAGAGTTTTGTGATGACTTGGAAATTCGACTAGAATATGGCCGTGCAAGAGGAAATATAGGATTTTACTGAAAGAGGTTCACTAGTTTAAGTTGTGCCATCAAAGGACATGGAATGCGGAGTTCAAGTCTAGGCAAAGTACGAGAACGTCTTCATTGAAGAGGATTCTACCTTCGAAACAAGGGAATGTATAGTTTGTTCGACGCTGTATTCTGAGCGGAAACCGTGTAGGTTGGTTGGTTGATAGAAAGAAGAGAATGACGTTTAATGTAGGTGTTTAGCTTTAGGAGAATGATCAGCTGATAGAGTTTACTAAAAGCTAGGAGTAGGGTAATGCACTGAAGATTTGTTAGGTTTAAGGGTGAGGACGATGGAAGCCGTTTGAAGTGGGTCGGAAGAGGCTCCTGAAGATATGCACTTATGAAGAGATAGCCAGATTCTAGTATTACATGCCAGAATTTGAAAAATCAGAGTGGTTATGTGGTCGGTACCAGGAGCTTTGTTTAGATTTAGATTGCGCACAAGGGAGTTTAAGAGTTTTATATCTAAGTCTGTGCCGGGTGCTCTTTATGGTAGTGTTTGTGAATTGTCAATAAGTAGTTGTTGGAATACAGTAGGAACGTCTAGCGGAGGAAAACTGTCGAGTATGGTATACATTGTATATTCAAAAGATGATAGTATGGTGCGTGAGGAAGCTAAGACATGGATTGTGGGGGTTTTGCGGTATGTAGTCCAGGAGTCGGTATTATGTTCGTGAATAAGGTTTTAGGAGCATTGTTTTTGGTTATAGTGAGGATGTCTTTGTACGATCCCCTGTGTGTGGTATAGTTGAGGGAGAGGTTATTTGTTCGGTTGGGATCGAGTGTGTTCGTTTGGTTTCCAGCTTTGGGCAAACTGCTTAAACGGATTATACTTCTTAAACATAACTCACATATTGAACTCAACTCAATCTTATTCTCGAATCGACACGGTCACAGCGCAAAACAATCCGATCCCAGTATAATCTTCTACTTGAAACTACGATAGAACCCTCTTCATAGATTTCGGCTCAGCCCTTGTCCGTTTTTGATGGCAAAACCCCCTAAATCGACTCTAACAGGCCAACGTATAGTCTAATTTACTCGTCATAATATAATCGCATCTCTCTTTGAGCAAAGCCACACTTTCATCGAATTTCCGTCCCATTACTAAACTAATTACTCAATTTTTCTTAATATTTTTGTTTTCTAAAATTAATTAGATCATTAAATAACACAGTCCAAAGAGGACAGCTACTTGAAGACTTCATAAATCAGTACATTACATTTTATGAGCGGCATCAATTATTGCAATAACCCTAGGTGAAATTTACTACGCCCCCAAATTTGGTTGCAATTATTGCCGTCAACGGGTAAGGCTAATCATATAAAAAATAAGTCAGGGCTTACCTGCTTATTAGCTAAAGCCAAACGCATCGTCCGTCCGTCTTCAAGTGTTAGGTGGGTCCGAGTAGCGTGGTAGCCAGTTTCAAAGGTTTAACCAAATGCTGCCGGCGAAGTGAACCTACACTTTCAAGAAGCACGAGATGTTTATTACGTAAAAGCAAAAGGTAAAGGGATGCAAAAGAAATACTTTGCCGAAATTAATGCGCACCCGCGTTCGATACCGTTCGATTACGGTAATCAAGTCATCCGTTTTAAAATGCGTCGTTCTTTTGAACTTGTTCGTATCCCGTTCACACAACGCATTGGCTAAACATAATCAGTGCACCTTGTTCAGGACGTGGCAAAATGCATGTTGTCTAGAATACAGGCAATAAATTTGGAGTTCTTCACATCTAGTTTATGTGAAATTATAATTACACACTTTACACACAATAACTTAATTAAATTAAGGATGAGAAAAGAGCATTCCTTTGCTGGAACTAAAAATCTCCTAATCCTAATATTAAAATAAAACTTGATGCAACCAAGAGACGCAACAAGCACCACCTATACATCCAGAATACCCCTACAGAAATCTCTTCATAGAAACGCCACTCTAACGTAAACAATGCTTCACCACTCCTTTCGCATTTATATTGATCGATTCCTGAACAATATCTAGGACGCACCAGTCCAGAGACCATAGTCCCATTACGTGTGATATCTTTCCTAACCTACCCTCTCTAACCCACTTCAAAATTTCAACATTTAATACACAAAAGCCGACTGGACAGCACTAGCTATGCAAATACCCGTCTTCTCATCTTTCACATATGTAAACCCAGTAGCCACCGCCATCACAAACACATGATTACCGCTTCTTCAGCAACCATCTTCAGAAAACATTACACTCCGAGCGACGACGCAGTAAACACAATCTTTTAAGCTTTTAAACGTTATTCTCGACGTTTATGGCACTGTAAAGAAACTTACACACTCCAAATCAACGCTAGGGATACCATTATTTAAACCCTTTTCAGTGTTAGTTTCAGTTTGTAGATTTTATTTGGGTCAATTAACTTGAAGAACGTTTACTTCGCGTTTAAACCCAATGTAGTATCTCCGGGTGGAGCATTGGGGACGTGGTTGAAAGCATAGCGGCCCTTATTCAAATAATAATGTAAGGGAACTCGCGTACTCCCTACACAACTCAGTATAAATGGGATGCTAAGAACAATCCAACATCACCTCCACGCATACACATTGCACGCAATCTACAGTTTAATTAAACACGCATGCGTGCATGCCTCGGTATTAATCCTATCGTCCGCCATCTTTCTTCTATCCTATCAAGGGCGCCCTAACTCCAGAATTCTTATTCTCAGATCTTTCCTGGCTATTAGGACATCTGCAGGCGAAAGGGCCTACTTCTTATTTACTTTTTATTAATAAATCATAGAAAAAAAGTTGAACAAAATATGATGATGTACAGCAATGATAATGAAAATACAGTACAACGCAACGAAATTGGTATGCCCTAGCGCCGTTCGGTACCGGAGGTGTGCTACGTGCTGAATTTACGTTACGCTTTTGAATTAATTTTATTCTACAGAGGAAGTATTAACCTAACATAAATTAGTACATCGGTTAGCTTTCAGTTGTGTGGGGCAGATTTTAGGAAAGTAAATATAATACTCTTACGCGTATATAAGCTGTGACACTCATACTAAATACCGGTACGCTTACCTTAGGTGGCCTTTAAACTCCATTGTCTATGTAAAGCTTTTAGGCGCACTTGAAGAAAATACAAATAAAGCCTACTCGGAAAGTGGGCGTTCTGAGTAACTGTATGGGCGATTCCTACTGCACCTATAGGTTGATGGAGACGCACTTACACTTTTATCACCTCATTCTACTAGTTAGAATTAACAAAAAAAACTCTACTTCATGTATACCTAACCTATATTGCGGAACGTGATTTCAGCAGAAAATAACGGCAAAGAAAAAACCCTTAATTGAACAACTTAATATTATCAACGATTTAAATTTATAGAAATTTAGTCGATTTTATTTTTACGTGCTATTTTGCATCTATAATAATGAATTTCTCCCCAAGAGAATTCTGTATTTACAATACGATTTAAATAAGCGTGCACCAACGTTAATAGCCTTTCTTAGTAATAACCTCCACACATTATTACCGCCTATCACAGCTATTAAATGCAACAAAACAGCATGCTTTGTTTATAAGCTGAATATCAAAATTCAATCGACTTATAGTTTTTGTTCTCATCAAAGCTCCGTCGACACCCAGTGCAGGAATTGTTGCAACTACAAATTCAATCTAATATTACCAATGGCACACAACACGTGCAACTTTCTTTATGAGACCGGTATATCACATTTGCGTTTTTCTTAATTGCGTTCGGAAACCTGTTTTGAGTAACTGTTCCTGAGTTTGGATACCGTCACGTTAACTACCTGGTTCTCTACATTGTCCCGAACTCCAATGGTGGTCCGCGAGTTAAAGTTCGGGCCTTTGGAGCTGGTTTTTTAAAAACACTTTGACTTTAACAAATTTAATTTATTAGTTAAAATTTGGATAACTTGTACATAATACTAAAATTAATTATTGTACTAGTGAGTAGCTTGAACAACGAAGTATGGAGTTCGAAGACTGACTCGGTTGAGTAACTCAAACAACGAAGTATGGAGTTTGAAGACTGACTGCCGGGCATTGAGCTCCCGGGCCTTTTATAATAACCTGCCCCTCACACGGCTGTGAGAACTTGCAGATCTCATGTCTGCGTTTCTCTTTAATTGTACACTTTATTACAATGTAACATTATAATTTGAATTAGGGCCGCTATACTTGCGCCACGTCTAATGCTCCACCCGGAGGTACTACATTGGGTTTAAACGCGAAAAATGATCGTGCTTCTAATTAATTCTTACTTCATAGTTGATTCACCCTAAATAAAAACTAAATAAAAATCTAACAAACCTAAAAATCTAACAAACCTAACAAACTCTAACAATCTAATAAACCTAAAATCTGACAAAACTGGAACAAAACAAAACAAAAACTAAAAACAGGGTTGTAAATAATGGTATCCCTAGCGCTGACTTTCGAGTGTACCCGATCAACAAGCAAAAATGAGAGGGGGAGGGATCCGTAATACCGGATAGCAGACGCCGGTTCTGCTTACCAGTGCGACCTGAAGGGTCGTCTTAAAACTATCCAAATCTAGCTAACCAATTTAAATCCATCCCTAGCTTTCCTATCGTTCCCTAACTGATTTACATTATGATTACAATCTTCGCAATTCTGCTCGTTCTTCCCAAATATATACTGCAACCAAAATGGCGACAGAACGTCAAACAAAACAAATAAGCCACATAATACATGCTATATATAAATAAATATAAAGTGTAAATATAAAATATAAATAAATATAATTATGTAAATATATAAATAAATGTTTAATAAGCGTTAAGCATATAGCAGTGCACAAAATAGCGAAAGCATCACCCTATTTATCAGGTGCACTCGCACAAGCATTATGTCGGCTAGCGCCTTTACACACCAAACGTGCTTCTTAAATTATTTCAAAACTACTAATTAATGTAAATCAATGCTTGTGCGAGTACAGCCGCCACATTTTAGGTCTTACCTCGATAATAAAATTCTCCAGCATCCGAAGATCTGGTCGTCTGTAACTTACTTCTAAAGGTGGGACGGGGTGCACTGCTAAAGTCCTGGTGGGTATGCACTAAATGTTTTTGGGGGGATCACAATCACTATCACTATCACTTCACTTTCAAGTCCTGGGGGGATGCGCGGTTGCACTCTGTTTTATTATCCTTGTTTACTTTATTGATTTAATTTAATGAGGGTTTATGATTTATTTGTTATTGTTTATTTGGTATTATTTATTCCCGATTTTCCGCACATAATTATGAAGATAGGCAGTGATTGTATTAATGGAGTGGGGTTTCTCGTGCATATTGGACATTTTGGTATAATTATCTTTTTTTTTTTTTTTTTTTTAATATCAGGTTTTGGTTATGTTCGTATCCTTACTCACGCCAAGTCAATCTCTAAAATTTTTCAATCCTCCCACCAACCCCACCGAATTTTTACACGCGGTCGTCATTGATTGTCTAATCTCGCGACCCTTCCCGCGAATTCTTTTAAGGCTGTCCAGAACGCCTTCTGGTTAACCACTTCCCCGACTTCCTCTAGGCTCTTTGGCCATGCCAGACCTAGGATAGCTAGTTTGCTATCAGCCAACCCTCGATTTCCCGCCTCAAGCGGGCAGTCGAAACACGTGCTCTGCGCTTTCCGCGCCCTCACCGCATTCGCAGCGGTCGCTATTGGTTAGACCGAACCTTTGTAAATACGCCTTCAGGGCGCCGTGCCCTGTTATCAACTGCACCATTTTGTGATCGAGCTTAACCTCGATCTTACCTCTGGCTTCTATGCTCGGTATGAATTTGTGGGTCAACCTGCCCGTGGCAGCGTTGTTCCACCTCTCTTCCCATTGTCGAATTGATTTTTCGCGCAGCTTTCTTTTGATTAAAGACCTCGGTATCGACGAATGTGATATTCGAAAGTCGCCCGTCGCGGCCTCTTTAGCTAATTCGTCAGCCCTATCGTTTCCTACGTTACCATTGTGCGACCTGACCCAACAGAACTTTAAACGTCGAAACTCTAGGCGCCGTACGCGCTATCCTCCAGACGTCCGCTTGGAGATCTGTCGAGGTGTTCATGTTTGTTAAAGCCGTTAGCGCCGATTTACTATCACTGATTATATAATACTCGTCTCTGCCCGTATGGTTTATTACGTAATCGATAGCCTCTCGTATGGCTACCAATTCGCACTGGAAGATAGTGCACCAGTTCGCGAGTTTGGTTTGAAACCGAAACACCTCCTTTCCTGCTTATACACGACAAACGCCGCGCCTGCTTGCCCATCGTCCATACGTGAACCGTCCGTATAAATTCTGATACCCATCGCGTCCTCATCAC
Organism: Platerodrilus igneus; assembly: GCA_036346225.1. NCBI lineage: Eukaryota > Metazoa > Arthropoda > Insecta > Coleoptera > Lycidae > Platerodrilus > Platerodrilus igneus. The sequence goes on from JARFIW010001230.1 coordinate 1,043,617, forward strand.
CTTCGACAAACTCGATCCCTCTAATATCAGCCGGGTGCCCTAACTCAGATACAACAATCTTTCTTGCAATTTCCCTATTACCAAGGTTAAGATCTTCGATAATTTCGCGCCCTTTTCCTATATTTATTAATCGTCTATCTCTAATCTCCCTAACGACATATTCGATAGGGAGACCTACTGATCACCAGGACAGCCTCCGTGGAGGTGGTCCTGTACGCCCTCGCCGCTTTTACCGCGGTTATGCGTTGTACGCTCGTCAATTGACGCATCTCCCGGACTTTACAACCTTCTGCCCATACAGAAGCTGCGTACAGTATTGCCGGCTCAATTGCTCCGGCATAAACCGTCCTCAGCGATTCGCCCTGAAACCCCACTTTATTTTAGCCGCCGCCATCATTTTATTTGATATTTCGCCGCCCTTACTTTTTACGTATTGTACGTGCGCTTTCCAATTTAATTTATTGTCGATCTTGACGCCGAGGTAGGTAATACATTACAATGTAACAACTTAATTCTAAGTAACTGCGGTATGTTGACCGCCTGTGACCTGCCACCTGCAGTATCACTGCCCTCACGGATGCAAAGTTGCATGTCCGTTCACATGAACTGTCGATAACCTCTCTGGGTTATCCTTGTGTTACAATGTTGCATTGAACTTATACTTTTACTTAATAATTTCTAATAATTCCTATTAGATTCAATACATCAATATATATATGTAATTGGGGGATACATAACTCCTCCCACCGTAAATGAAAAATTAAGGTTTTTCTTAATTTTTAAATACATAAAATACATTATTCAATTTCATTTAAAATTCATTATTTCTAAGGGTATACTTGTCGTTTCTTTTTTTCTCTTTGTTTCCTTAAATCTAGAATCCTTCATTCTTATGTCTAAAGTACATTTTGTATAATACATACATGATTACAAAAATTATTAAAATGATCAATACAATTGTCCAAACACTTATATTATTATAATGTAACTTTGGCGTTTTGATTTCACTTAATTGTTCTTTATAACTTTCCACTAATTTCACGGCGTGGTTGAGATCGTCTAAGTCTAGATGCTCTAGCTTCATAGGTTTCTTGTTTATTTCTTCGTCTTCTTGTTGTATTTTGAATTGTAGTTCCGGTAGGTTTGCAAGTTTCTTTGTTGTTATGGGATCTTGATAAACTCTGATTACTTCTCCTTTCAATTTCACATAACAGTCTTCTTTGAGGGTAATTAGTTTGCTTCCGATTAATGCTTGGTTATTTTCATCTTGGTTGCAGTGGATGGTTGCTATTACTTCTGTTGGGAAAATGGCTATCCATTTGTTATCTGTAACTTTTTGAATTTTCATGTTAGTTATTTGCACTTGTTTAGTTTCACAGTTTTCGTAATGGTTTGAGAACTTTAATAGTTGTACTTCACAAGGGCTGTCCTCTTGAATGGTTGTTGTCGTCATCGATTGACATAAATATTGGTTTGGTGTTACTTCAGTACATTTTTCGTTTGTGTAACCATATCTCAGTTCATTTAGGGATAGGAATTTGGTTTTGGGTATGATTACTTGGTATGTGCTAGTAACCTTTGTTGGAAAAGCAATTAAATGATACTAATGATAATTGTTACTTTCTACTATCTAGATTTCTATTAGAAATATTATTTCGTTATTCTTAATGTAGCCTTTTACTATAGCTATCTTTTCAAATATTAGAATGTTCGATTCTGTTACATCAAAAGGTAATTTACTGTTAATTATAAGTGATTTAATTCTTATTAATTCGTTTAATAAATCAATTGGTTCAATAATGCTAGAGTGTAAGGTATTTAATTTTGCAAATGTTACTGCGTTTTCTAATGTTGCTAAAATTTGTTGCATTAAAGTAAGGTTGGATATTATTTGAGTAAATATTGTATTTTGTATACTTCCTAATTTAATTGGTAGTATACCGGGGTTGTTATTTATATCTTATGTTATTATTTGGTTGTCCGTTCTACCTGGGTGGAGGTTGACGGTAAGGGTGATGACTGTCCATCTGAAATTACAGGGTGTCTTAGGTTTTTCAAATGAATGTATTTAGTTATTTTACCGTTGTCTACTACTGCTATGTTTTTATCTGATATTTTCTTAATTTTAAATGGTCCTAAATTTCTGGGTGCTGTTTTATGTCGCTTACTTTGAAAGTTTTTCTCATATACGGTTTGTCCTATTGAAAATTTATTTGAGTCGGTATTTTTGTTTCGGGTTGTGGTGATACGTTCTTTATCGTTTTCTAATTTATCTTTTACTTTGTCATAAGTGATTTTTAGTTTTTATTTGTGGTCTTTCGCATATTGTTGATATACTTCCTTATTGTAGTGTATGTCATAGGGATTTCGTGAATCTGAATGTCCTAAGGTTAATTCTAAGGGTGTAAAATTTGTTGATGAGTGAATTGTGTTATTATAGGCGATTAGTGCGTATGACATTAAATTGGTTATATGCTCCTTTTTATAATTTATTCTTAATAATCGAATTTGTTCTAACAGGGTTAAATGTAATCGTTCAATTAGTCCGTTTGATTCAGGGTGGTTTTCCGTTATGAAATGAATTTTTATTTTGTGGAGTTTTAAAGTGTTTTGTATTGTCTCGTTTTTAAATTCGCTACCATTGTCTAAAGTGATTGATTCGGTGTGTTCCGTAAAATGTGAAATATTGTAAAATTCTTGGGTCACGTCAATGCTATTTTTGGACGTGATTGGTATGCAGCCTATTTTTGTGAATGCGTCTATAATTGTTAAATAGTTTTGCGCTTCTACTACTAGAGTATCGGCATGTAGTTTTGAAATGGTTTGTCGGGTGTTTTGGTTAACATTAAGGGTATCTTTGGGGGTTTCCTATCGTATTTCGCTCTGTCACATAGTTCGCATTGGTTAATGAAATCTGTGGTCAAGTCCTTCATGTCTTTAAAATAATAACGTCTTATGAGTTGTTTTATTGTTTCGTTAATTCCACGATGGTTGGTTTTTCCTTCGTGTTGATTTCTAATTACATCGTTTATTTCGTCAGGGTCGTCTAGTGTTATTAGTTTTCTAGTACATCTGATGAGTTCAGGTCCAGAGTTATTGAATAGTTTAATATATAGTTCTGAAAATCTTTGGTATAAATGTTCGGTATTGAAATAAAAATAAAATCGTTTTTTCTCAGGGGTGTATTCTTTTAAAATTTTAATTATTTGTTCCTCGTTGTCATCTTTAGTTATTTGAATTTGATATATCTTTTTGTTGTCTACTTTTGTATATTTTACTGGGTTGGGGTTATTTAAAACTTCGGTTATTATAAATTGGTTAGGTTTCATATCGATTGCTTCGTTTAAAATTTTAATCGCGTTTTTTGGTTCTTCGTTTTGTGTCGAATGTATTGTGTCGATCTCGTCTGGATCTTCCCTTATTTCTGCTTCGTCTACGTTTCCTATAATGGATTCCGTTTCTAATGCATTGAGTTGAATTCTACTTAGAGCGTCTGCGTTGTTGTTATAGATACCTTTTTTATATATAATTTCGTAATCATACTCTTCGAGTCTGATTCTCCATCTCTGTAATTTTGAATTCGGTTCTTTCAGTTTGCATAACCATACTAGTGGTCTATGATCGGTGTATATGTAAAATTTTCTTCCGTATAAATAAGGTCTAAAATATTTTGTTGCCCAAATTATGGCTAATAATTCTTTTTCTATGGTACTATATTTCTGTTCGGTTTCGTTTAGGGTTCTGGATGCGTAGCTGATGGGTTTATCGCTACCTACTTTTCCTTGGCTCAATACTGCGCCTAATGCTACATTCGATGCGTCTGTCGTCAGTATAAATGGTTTTGTAAAGTCTGGGTATTCTAATACAGGGTGATTTGTTAATATGTTTTAATTTTGTCTACGGCTTTAATAAATTCCGGGTGTGTTCAATTTTGTTTCCCTTTTTAAACAGTTTGTCAGGGGTTTGGTTATCTGAGCGTAACCTTTAATGAATTTGCGGTAGTAACCACTAAGTCCTAGAAATCCTTTAATTTCTTTGGTTGTCTTTGGTAATGGGTAATTTAGAACTGCATTTGTTTTGTCTGGATTTGGCATTACTCCTTGGGGTGTTATTACATGTCCTAAAATGATACTTCTTTTGTAAAAATTCACTTTTGTCTAATTGTACTTTAAAATGTGCTTGTCTAAGTCTTTCAAATACTTCCTTCAATCTTTCTATGTGTTCTACCAATGATGTGGAATAAACTATGATGTCGTCAAGGTATACAAGGCATTTCTCATTGTGTATTCCTCGTAGTATATTGTCCATGACTCTCTGGAAAGTAGCGGGTGCGTTCTTTAATACAAATGGCATTCGTTTGTATTCGTAATGTCCTCTAGGTGTGCTGAAAGCTGTTTTTGATATATCCTTTTCTTCCATCTCTACCTGATGGTATCCTGATGCTAGGTCTAATGTTGTAAAATATTGGCATTTGCCTAATTTGTCTAAAATTTCGGTTATATTTGGTAGTGGATATTTGTCATCTACCGTTTTTTCATTTAACTTTCTATAGTCTATTACCATTCTGTACTTTCTCTTTCCGGTTGCGTCTAATTTCTTAGGTACTATTAACACGGGGCTGCTCCATGGTGAATTGGAGTGCTGCATTATGTCTTGGTCTAATAAGTCTGCTACTTGTCTGTCAGCTTCTTCTTGGCTTGCATGAGGTAGTCTATATGCTTTTGTAAAATTGGTTTATTGTCTGTTAGCTCGATATTATGTTTTACTGTGTTGGTGAATGTTAATGGTATTCCTTCACAGTGGAATATGTCTCGGTATTCAAAACATAAGTTCTTAATTGCTCTTTCTTCTTCTTGATTGATATCGGTGTTAAAGCGGATGTTAGTTAAATTTTCTCTTAACATTTCGTCATGTTCTATTGGGTTGTAGTTATTTTCTAAATTCTCGTCTATTTCCATTTCGTTAAAATTTAGTTCTTCTACGTTAATTGGGTCTGTCAATGATAATTCTACGGGATAGTCGTTTGAATTTAATATTGTTGTGGTTGCAAAGTTATCTTTTATTTGTACTAAGGCAGTTGGGGTTTCTACTCCTTGTTGAAATGTCATATGATTTATTATTCCTAAATTTTTGTTAGATTTTACTGGGATTTTTATTTTCTTTCCGTTCGGGGTTCTATAGTGTATTTTTGTTCAATTTGTGTGTTTTGAAATTTAATTGGGATTTTTCCGTATTTTGTCCTTAATAAGCGATTTTAATGTCAATGTTGGCTCCTAATTTTCTTAGAAGGTCCATTCCGATTAATCCGTCATATTTGTCGTTAAATTCGAATACACAAAATTTATGTTTCATTTTAACATTAAATGTTCTTGGTAAGGGTATATTGGCTACGAATTGGTGTAGTGTCGTTTGATGAGCTGTTTTAATTTTAAATGGTTCTCTTTCTACATAATCTAAATAGTGTTTTTGTACGGTTCTGGGGCTAATTAATGTTTTTGATGATCCGGTGTCAATTAATAGTTTGAATTCGGCGTGGGGTATTTCTATGTATGGTAATACTAAGTGATTTATGTTATTTAAGTTAATTAAGTTTGGTCGATTATGAATTGGTCCATTTGAAAATTTAAGTTCGAGTTTTCGTCGTCGTACTCCTCGTAAGTTTCGTATTGTGCGTCACGTTCATAAGTTTCTGTATGATTTGATTCATTGTTCGTAGGTGTCTCAATGTAATTATTCTGGTCAGTGTCAAATTTTTCTATTTCTTGATGGAATAATTCCTCTGATGTAAAATTACGTTTCTGATGGGGGTTTGGTCGGATATGTGTTATTTTTGTGTTTTGTCTGGTGTTACCAGATGAGGTATCCATTGGCGTTGGTTTGTAATAATTATTAGGATCGTTATTATTATCAGTCATTGGTGTATTTCTATTAGGGTTTGCGTTGAATACTGGTCTTTGTTGGTTTAGGTTTTGATTAAATCTAGGTTGGAATGTTGGTTTCGTAAAAGTTGGATTGAATGTTGGTCTTGAAAAATTTTTATATTGATTATTAAAATTTGTATTGTTAAAACTTGGGTTGTTACTTCGCGGTTGATTTGTTTGTGCGTTAAAGGGTGTGAATTTTTGTTGAGGGGTTGTTTGTCTTGTAGCTTGTATAGTTTTTATTGGTGAATAGCTTTTATTCGCGTTGGGGTTGTATAGTCTGTTGCGGTAATACATTACATTTTCTTCTTCTATTACTAGGCTCATAGCTTCTTCTAGATTTTGGGGTCGTTGGAATCTGATTTTATCCGATAGTCGTTCTGGTAAAGCGTTTATATATGTGTCTAGTGCCATTTCGTCATACATTTTTGTTTTTAAATGTCTAACGTTTTGATCGGGTTCTTCGATTTTTAATTTTGTTAAAATTAAACTTCTCACGTCTTGGCATTTCATTCCGAATTGGTAGGGGGATTGATTGTGTTCTATTCTAAGGTTTATTAGGTCTCGGACCAGGCATTTTATATTACGTTGGTCTCCAAAATATGCAATTAGTAGCTGTTTAAACTCCTGCCATTCCTGTAATTCGTCCCTACTGGCGATTAAGGTTAGTGCCCTTCCGGTTAGTTTACTTATTACCAAGCGTATAAGCAATGAATTTCTTTGGTCATCTCCGGGTTTGTAGAAGGTTTTTAGGAACATTTCGCATGCTCCAATGAAATTTAAGAGATGGGCCTGCGTGCCATCGAATGTCTGTATTGTCTCTAAATAGAGACGCAAGTCTGTGTTACTCATGTTGGTTAAGGGTTGTTTTCGATTTTTGGGAAATTTAAAAAAAAAATTTTTTTATTATTTTTTTTGAATCAAGCTTTATTTCGCTATTTGTATTGTTACTTTTGCTTCGGATTTATTAATTTTCCGTTTGGGTTGTGAAATTTCAAATTTTGTAAAAATTGGGGTTGATTTTCTATTTGTAACGTTAATTATGCTTTGGATGTATTAGTTTTTCTTTTGGATGAAATAATTTCGAATTTGTAAAAATTAGGGTTGGTTTTGCTTTTTGTGACGTTAACTTTGGTTTTGGTTTGTTAATTTTTCGTTTAGGTTGGGTAATTTTGAATTCTGTAAAGATTGAGGTTTATTTTACTATTTTCGGCGTTATTTTTAGTTTGGAATGGTTAATTTTCAGTTCGGATTGGGTGGATAAAATTTGGTAAAGGTTGAGATTAATTTCGTACTTGTAGTATTAATTTCGGTTTTGATTTATTAATTTTAAGTTTAGACTGCGTCTGGTTATTTTTTAAATCGTAGTTGCTGTTATTTATTTTTAATTACACAGTGCGGTGACGTATTCATGAGATTTGTATTCAATAACGTTGATTTAATTACCGTAGTCTTGAGTTTCTGCTTCTTAAAGAATCTGAAATGGATGGATTTATTCTCACTTGGCTTTGTTTTGGTTAAATTCTGTTAATTAATACTCTTTCCGTGGGTTTTACTGAGTTGCGTAAACGTACAGTTTGTCTGTCTTGTGTTCTACTTATAACTTAAGGTTGATTACTCCTGTACTTCATGGTTGAAATTGAATACTTAAGTTGTAATCTTTGTTATTTAGTCACGTACGTTGAGGTAATTGCACTTACAGGTGTTAGTTTATAGGAATTAGATAATTTACTTTCCGTACTCGCTAATGCTTTGCGTAAAGTGTTATGTCTGTTTTATTTTTAGATCTTTCGGTACTGCTTGACTTGTAATTGAACTCTTCGTTATGTGCGTTTTCAGGTTTACAATTATGAGCGTTTTATTTCTTTGTATAATAACGTTTAGCGTTATTCTATTTTCGTATTGAAATAATGCACTTTATAATGCTGGTTAATTAGTTGAAAAACGTTTAGATTTTATACCGTGATTGTTGCAATTGTACACGCTTTTATGGATTAATTACTTGTAGATATTAAATGCAAAAACTGCGTTGCTTTTATTATTCCGTGATGGATTTAATTACTTATGATGCAAATTGCGTTGTGCATAGGATTCTGAAAGCTATTTCTTTGAGTTTTAATTGTATAATAAAGGATGCTTTCTTCGCGTATTTATCTTAGGTGGTTTTAGGTTACTGTAGCAGAGTGTTTTGCTGTGATTTTTTCAGTATTGTAGAGGTCAATGGTTTAATTAAACGTTCTGTACTGCTTGTTCGAATTAGCTTTGAACTTAAGTTTGCGTTCTGTGTTTTTATTTTATCGGATTGAAAACGTGGGTTTGAATCGCGCTTCTTATTTTGGAGTTAGTGAATGTGCGCCCGTTTTTTTTTGGATTATTTTTGAGTTCGTTCTATTAATTATGGTAAGGATTTCTTTTTAAATTCAATTCTTATTTATTTTAAAAGAAAATTTCTTTTAAACTTTAAGTTTCATTTGCTTTTTAAAGAAAAATTTATCTCTTTAACATTCGTCTCATAAAATGTTATACAGTCTCGTTTTGAAAATAATTCACTTTGAACTATTTTCAAAAAAAATATTCATAATAATAAAATACATAAAACAATAGTAATCAATAGTTATAATACTAGCATATATCAATTATATTTTTTGGTTAATAAAAAAAGATATGGAAATGAACTTACATTAATTTCATCTGTTTCTTTGGTGGGTTTGATCGATTCTGTATCTTGTCCACCTTGGTTTGTTTGTTGGCCTTAGACGATTCTTGTTCTTTGTCCAACTGGGTTTGTTGCTGCATTTAGACGATGCTTGTTCTTCCTCCAACTTGGTTTGGGTTCTGCCAAAATTTCGAATTAAAATTCTTGGTCACCAATCTTCCGATTTTTAGATTTTCAGTGCCCTTTTGACATCCGTTACGACTGCGACAGTTAAAGTTCGGGCCTTTGGAGCTGGTTTTTTAAAAACACTTTGACTTTAACAAATTTAATTTATTAGTTAAAATTTGGATAACTTGTACATAATACTAAAATTAATTATTGTACTAGTGAGTAGCTTGAACAACGAAGTATGGAGTTCGAAGACTGACTCGGTTGAGTAGCTCAAACAACGAAGTATGGAGTTTGAAAACTGACTGCCGGGCATTGAGCTCCCGGGCCTTTTATAATAACCTGCCCATCACACGGCTGTGAGAACTTGCAGATCTCATGTCTGCGTTTCTCTTTAATTGTACACTTTATTACAATGTAACAACTTAATTCTAAGTAACTGCGGTATGTTGACCGCCTGTGACCTGCCACCTGCAGTATCACTGCCCTCACGGATGCAAAGCTGCATTCCGTTCTCATGAACTGTCGATAACCTCTCTGGGTTATCCTTGTGTTACAATGTTGCATTGAACTTATACTTTTACTTAATAATTTCTAATAATTCCTATTAGATTCAATACATCAATATATATATATATATATATATATATATATATATATATATATGTAATGGGGGATACATAACTCGCGTACTAACCGATTTTGAACCTCTGCTGACTGGTTTCTGGTATTAAATAACTGATGAATATCTTCTTTTACTATCCGTGGGTTTTACTACGATTATTGCGCGCTGTTTTCGTTCTGACGGGTGGTGGGTTTAAACTGTCATATTTTCGGGGTCAACGTCGTTCTGCCCGTGTAAACTTATAATTTGTTTCTACGACTTTACATTCTAAACCGATCGCTGTGTCATTCACCATTCTCAACGCATTAACTTTGTGTTTTTTATGAGTATATAATTTTTGGGATGTATCTTCCATATTTGATGGTTTCTTACACTCGTGTGAATTCGAACAAAAAACTTTATTATGAACGGTTATTTCCCGGTTTCTATCTGTAACTTTTTTGAATGTAATACAAAGAAATGTAAAGCACCGATATCGATTACCGTTTGTATTTAATGTAGCAGGTGCTTTCTTATTTATTTTTTCATCTTAATCTAATATTACATTGAAATAGCGACGCTAAATTGTGAAGTACCAAAGTTTCTAAATTATACAGAATATTTTTGTGCTAAAAACTCATTTAACTAACCTATTTTAATAAATTCTTTCCTTAAGTAACGCGCAAGTTTTACAAGTGAACAGGTAGGAAACCCTCGATCGTCAGCCATTGATCGACAGTCATGCTCGTGGTGGTTAACCAAGCTGGGGAGAACACGACCGATTACTGGGAGATTACTTCGATGGTCCTATATACAATGATATGAATATCCATAGATTCGCTGAATACTCTTCTTCATTGCCAGGCCATCAGGCTCTATAATGACTACCTTTTGTGTTTAATGGATTGCCAACTATAATTCGTTTTCTGTTTCAGCTCCTCGTTTCATATACTTTGTTTTATGTTGCGCTGTGTTTAAATTAAAAACACTGCCGGTAATTTCTTACAAACTCATCGCCATTCCAGGTGCGTATTACTCTGAAGGCCTAAATAAGTGGCTGTTGATGGAAAGAACGTCTAAGTAGGAGCATTTTTTCTTGGGAAGGGGAAGAAGGTGTTTGTTTAAGAGGGACCAAGATTTGACAGAAGTCATCGTTAGAACGACTGTTGTTTCCAGGGTTGTGCAAGTTTTTGTTACATGCCAAACTGGCTATGTTCCACTTATAGATTTAGATATAATTTATAAGCTAATTGCCGCGTATTTTTTAAATTAATAACGCTAATTTCCGTCGTCGATGACAGTCGCGTCTGCGCAGAAGAAATGCGGATGTGCGCAAGTATTGAAAGCGGGGATTAAGCCACGAGACCTGGACCAGGCAACAACTATCTGAGTGGTGTGTGTATCTTTTCTTTTGAAATAGGTATGTAGATCCCCTGTACCTTACCTTTGTTATACCTGGTACCTTTTCCTTCCGACCCCCTACGAGAGTAATAAAAAGTTACGTCAAGGAGGGATGGCAATTTGAAGTTCAACATGGTGTAACCCAACCTACAAATCACCGCTAGATTCTGAGATTAAGTTCCGAGATGCTCACCACGTGAGAAATTTGATTTACTTAATTTGTGCATGCAAATTTGACTTAGACAGCGATTGTATCAAATACGTAATCTGTAGAAATATAACAATGGCGGGTAAATATGCCGCGTAAATGTAACAAATTGCTATGGATCAAGATAGCGAAATATTCTATATGGACGTTTTAAGATCTAGGAGAGAGGTTTATATGGGATAAATGGGAGTCTTGGCAATAGCCTTCAGTGAAGAGTTTAGTTATGAAATAAAAATAAGAAGAGTGTAACTGTGCAAGAAAAAAGATAGGATTTTATTCAGGACAGTTGCTAGTTTGAATTGGGGCAAAAAGGAAATGGTTTGTGGAATTTAAGTCTAGGAAAAGTGCAGACGTACTTGTTTGAAGAGGATTGCACAAATAGGGGAATGTATGGTTCGTTTGGCTCTGTATCCTGAGCGTAAACTGTATTGGTTGCTAAAAAGGAGAGAATGACGTTCAATGTAGATATTTAATTTTTGGAGGATAATCTGCTCAAGGAGCGTATCTATAGCATTTCGAGTCGTCTGTGGGTTTGTTAGGTTTAAAAATGAGAATAATGGAGGTCGTTTATAGTGTGTCGAAGATAGTTCCTGAAGATATGCACTTTCGAAGATATGGGCGAATTCTTGTATACAAGCCAGGGTTTGAAAGATCGGCATGGTTAGTGGTCTGGACAAGGAGTCTTGTTTAGATTTAGATGGGAAGTAAGGGAGTGTAGGGGTTTATGGATAAGTCTGTATCGAGTTCGTTTCCTGGTGGTGTTTGTGAATTGTTAATAAGTAGTTGTTGGGATACAGTAAGAACGTTCGGTGAAGGTATAACAGTGACTAGTGTGATAAACATTCTGTATTCAATAGAGGACAAGATGGTACGTATGGAAGCAGTTAGAATAGGGTTGTGCGGTATGTAGTCCAGTGGTCGGTATTATCTTCTTGAAAAAGGTTTTAAGGGTATTGTTTCTGGTTGTCGTGATGAGGTCTTTGTATCGTCTCCTGTGTGTGATATAGACAAGGAAAAAGTTGTTATGTTACACTTTCGGGCGTTTGTTATACTATTGCGCCATGGTTATAGTTTTACGCGTTATGATTCCCGCCATATTGTAACTGATACCGACCACGTTTTTAGGGTGATGCAACCGCTTTTTAAGTCAATTTGCAAGCACAATTTAAATCAAAACAAATTACTTACGTGGTGGCATCTTGTAAATTCATCTCAGGGCACAACGGTGAATTGCAGGTTAGGTTCAGTTACCCATGTTGAATCAAATTATAATCCGTCCTTCTTGTAGCTTCTGTGCTTGTAGGGGAATGACAGGAATTAAGGTACCAGGCACAATAAAAGATAAAGGTAGAAGGAACCTACGTACATAAAAAGAAAAGGCACACTACCACTCAAGATAGTTGTTGCTTCTTCGAGGGCTCGTAACTTAATGGCGTCTTTTAACACCACGCGCGCACATCGCATCATTTTGCGCAGACGCAGCTGTCAGGGACGACGGAAATTGAAGTATTTATTTAAAAATACGCGGCAATTTATTTACAAATTAAATCTAACGTGATACATGCCGGTTGGAATGTAGCAATTAGTTTGGTTGGTTTTGAGTTTGTTTGCTTGGCTTTCACTTGAACAGATTATAGTTCTTAAACTTAACTCTCCCATATTGAATTTTACTCAATCTTGTCACCGAATCAACACGGTTTCAATTGTTCCACAGCGTAAAAGAACAACCCGATCCCAGACTAATCTTCTCCTTCAAAATACGATAAAGCCCTTTTCATAGATTTTGGCTCAGCCCTTGACCCTGTTGATGGCAAAACCTCCTAAATCGACTCAAACAGGCTAACATACAGTCTAATTTACTTCTCATAATATAATCGCATCTCTCTTTGCGCAAAACCACACTTTCATGGAATTTCCATTCCATTACTGAACTATTTACTCATTTAATTTTTTTTAATATCTTTGTTTTCCAAGGTTGATTGGTTGAGAAAAAGAACAGAATGACGTTCAATGTAGATGTTTAACTTTAGGAGAATGATCTGCTGATAGAGTTTACTGAAAGTTAGAAGTAGGGCAATGGACTGAAGGTTTGTTAGGTTAAGGGTGAGGACAATGGAAACCGTTTGAAGTGGGTCGGGAAAGGTTCCTGAAGATATACACTTTTGAAGAGATAGGCAGATTCTAGTATTACATGCCAGGATTTGAAAAATCAGATTGGTTATGTGGTCGGTACCAGGAGCTTTGTTTAGATTTAGATTGCGCACAAGGAAGTTTAAGAGTTTTATATCTAAGCCTGTGCCGGTATAAAAAAGACGGAAGTCACGTCGGTCCTATCCCTTGTAATAGATCACAGATACTCTCATTCAGAATTTGTTTAAGGAGCAGCAGTCATTGGCAGGAGATTACTTATCCATTGCTTATAGGTAAGTACAGTTTACAAAATTTCGAAGTATTTTAAAATAGTTAATTTTATAAAATCAGTTAAATAAATAGATAAGATACAGTATCCTGTTACATACCAAAATTGGCAATGTAAATTGTTAAATATGTGAGTGAATTCCCGCCACTATTTTAAAATAGACGTGTTAATTTCCGCCATCCCGGACAGTTGCGTTTGCGCAAAAGAATGCGCAGCGCTGAGTGAGTGGCGCAAGTGCGCGGAGTGACACGACATTATTAGCCACGTGATCTCGAAGCGGGTAACGTCTACCTGTGTCGTGTTTTTTGTCTTTTCTTTTTTAGGATGTAGGTTCCCTTTTACCTGTATCTTCAAGCGCCTTTACTTTTATCCCTTCGACCTATCTACGAACGACGAAAGAGGAGGGACGAATAAATTTGGATCAACAATGTCGTAGCCAACCCACACCCTGAAAGAACAACAAGGAAATGGCATTGAGATTTAACTGAAAGACGCGTTTTAAGTGAGTACTTTGCTTTATTTACATTTTAAAATAAGAATTGTATTATTGTAAACGTGTTTGGTATTTGATACAATTTGCCACGTAATTATGTCATAATATATACTATTGCGCAATATTATGAAAGGTGGCCGTATCAGTGGTGCCAAGTGTAACAATCTTTTGTTTACAACAATGATAAATAATCAACTGAATACGTAAGCGGTGTACCGGAATAAGTTATATTTTTTCTTTAACCAAAAACTTTCTTGGCAATTTAACGCAATTTAATGTGTAAACCTCCTTTTGACTTTTCCTGTCCGTATGGTATGAGCGTGCCGAGAAATCATATCGCTTTTTTTTCGTTCAACAGACCACAGAACTTCCCGGTCAGAAATTATTTAAGGAGCAACGAAAACGGCAATCAACCCTTATATTATGCACCATTTCAGATCTCATAAACCGCAAATTCTAATTAAAGTTTCAATATAAAAACCCTTTCATAAAGCCTGTCTTATTAAATTACATAGAACTTCCTAAACTTTAAGGGATGAACTTTTGATTACTTGTTTGAGATGTAGTTCCAAGCCATGTTAGTTATTAATATATCATCCATTATATAAACATGATTAGATGGAGATCCGATCGAAGTATTTAAAAGGAATGCCGGAGTGCTGGTATGTAGCGTAATCAAACTGAAGGAATGCACTCAATTTAAAGGAATTAAGAAAAGTTTGACGCATTTCCTTTAGTTTTTCAGTACTTCTGAGTGAAAATTTCTTACAGCTTGGCAAAGTTTAATATTTGTACTCTTTTATTTATGCTTTTGTCCCTTCTGGTAAAAGATACGTTAAAGGCAAGCGAAAAGTTTAAATGTAGAAATTAGGAAAAGGTATTACGTCACGTAAGCTTGATTTTACAATAGACATCTTTAAACATATTATATATATATATATATATATATATATATATATATATATATTGCTATGATATCGCCGTACTCCGATGTATTTAACGTTCAGTTGCCTGCTGCTCGCCACCGCTCTATGTTTCTAAATAACCTAGAATAATTTTTAGATTTCACCCAATTCGTTTGATATGCCTCGATTAACTCAGTTCAACCTCACACAGAGTGTACGACGATGCGATAACAGAGAAGTTTCTACCCTCCTTTTTTTCTAACACTTTCCACCAGAATGAAGTAAACAAAATTAACCAAAATTTATATAATAACCAAAATATGTACAATTTGTAGCTCCACAACCTGTACAATATCATTCGTTATTCCGTCATTGTATAAGCGTCACACTTAGGTTAACGTCCATCCGTTGGGTTTTACATGATATTGCTTATGCTATAACTTGTTAAAATGCATCTCGGAATCACGTATACATCAAATTTTGTATTTTGAATTTTGTTGACCATGATACTTTGTACCTTTTCAAGTCACGTCCTCTTATTTGTATAGGAATTTATTACTTGAAATCGCACGTAGTCAGACGTATGGTTCCTTATTTTTATTTTCGTAATTTGTTGTGTTTAGGTGTTGATTTTATATTGAAGATCACGTAGGCAAATTTTATAATAACGTAAATTAAATGCGTTTATTTACTTCCTGCGTTTATAAAACATGTATGTTTTGAAAAATCTGTCTATTGTGGGCGTCGACTTTAAAAAAATTCGTTTCATGTTTGTTTGACTTTTGATGTTCCTGATGCGTATTTATTTAAAGTTTATGAATGCATTGCTATTCTTAAAAATGAATTGGATTGCGTACAAAATTATTTATCTTACTAAATGTGATCGTATTTTTGAAGGATGAGCTTCCTTTCATTGATTAAACTTGGTTGCGGATTTTATAGTGTGTATGACATTTGATTTTTGTATAACTGGCAAATTGCGTACTCTTTATGATAGAATTGTTTAATTTTCTAGACTTTAGTGTCTTTTACATGGAGTGTACAACCCTTGTGATCCTATATTCCCCTAAATAGCTCTATTATCATAGCAATATATATATATATATATATATATATAAATTAATGAACTTAATATATATATATATATATATATATCTACTTAGCGCAAATGGAGATACGATATCGTTCCCGGGAAGTTTCCGAAGTGAAGTGGACACTTTTTACCGGTATCTTGAAGTACGAGGTGTGCAGAAGTGAACCTCTTTCCTTTCTCTCTCTCTCTTCTCTCTCTCTATATATATATATATATATATATATATATATATATATATAGCCGTGTAACCCCATAAAGACCTCGCCAGAGTAAAAAAAAAACATTCGAGCCCCAACGTTGGGCCTTCATAAATTGCAGTGGAACCCGGATAAAGATCTCTCCAGAGTAAAAAAAACAATTTTCAAACAAAAATTTTTACAAAATTTTCTTACCCGTATTCTGCTTCATCAAATTATTTTCTTCAGCAGCTTCCTTGACTAGCTCAGCTGTGCTTTTTCGCATACCTAAATTTACTCTCATTCTCTTTACCGTTCACACCCCATTCAATAAAATCACAAAATAATACAACAATCATACAATATTTATTAACCACTATTTACAAATAATAATTCAAAGTTATTTACAGTTCGGTGCTCAAGTTACACCTCAATACATGCTATCTTTGTAAAGTCCACGTTTTTAAAATGAAAATTTCTAACACATTTAATGCAACAGGAGTAAATGGGCCCCAATTATACCTGAACTTGGTTTCTTACTACACACTGGAGTATGGTGAGCTCATGATAACCCAGTTTATCAATGTACGCTTTCCACTTTGCATACCATTACTACAAACTTCAAAAAAACCCATGTACTCTTAACAGTTAAATTTAAATTCATCAAGCAATTCAATAAGCTTTACGTACACCTTTTGTTTTATATTCAAAATACCATATTAATAGTCAGCTATACGTATTCTTTTCAATACGTAAAATAACGAAAAATACCATCAAAGTTCACTCTCACACATCACAAAAATTCCAACAGTTTATAAAAACAGCAAATTCTAACGCGTTACCTGGAAATACATGAAGATTCCATCTCCGTTGACGATGTATTATGTTCCTGAACCCCTCGACCTAGTGGTTGTGCGTGCATGTATATTACACTTGTTTATTATCGCACGATTAATTTACGAGCTTGTTAAAGTATTCTTTGGATCTTAGTTAAATTAAAATAAACTCGACACGATTCGCGTTTCTAACTATAAGGCCACAACAATCTATTGAATTTACAAATTTTGAATACGTACAAGTCTCGTCAGTAGATTTTTGAACGTCGTAAGCAATGCAAAATAATAAGAGCTAAGACAGCTATAGATTTCCCTAGCTTATTTATATCATAAACTAAGCCTCTCTTGGCCACACTTTACTCGAAATACCTAATTGCAAAATAACATTTCCGCCAATTTTGTCTAACCATTTTAAACTTCTAGAAATATTGCTCGTCAACCCGCTACATCCAACAAAACCATTACATCCACCTGTCGCGTGCTCGTCTGTTCTAAAACTATTTATTTTGACCAATCATATATTTCAGTGACGTCTTATAACCCCGCCTGTACTATCTGTATTCCTGTCTTATGCATATTGGATGTCGCGTTCTAACCTTGCTTGAGTGGTAGAAAATCGATATTACTGCCCGCGTCTTATGTCTACCCCACGTGGATTCAATACGTGCTTACTCAAATGCATGCTTCTATGCCCGTCTCATTCTGTAACATATTATTAATTGTGCATCCTTTCTGCTCTTTAAGAAGCTCTTGTTAGTGTTTATTACAAAACCAGCGACGGTTAAACAATATTTCCTTGAAGCTCGCTCTGTTATCTACAGAAATAACCGGAAGGTGACTTTTCCAACGTGCAGGTGTTAATGACCGTTTAAAATAACATTTCTAGGAGTTTGTTTTCATGGTATTCTATATAACCGACGTCTGTTTGTTTGTTTAGCAAAGCTTTTCGCCTTGAGATTATTAATTTTTCATGCTCTTATGCGTTTTCTGACGTTATAACCTCTTAAATTAAACTAAATTAAATTAATTAATAATTTCTGTTGGCTTATAAACCTGATTTTCTTTGTGAATCTATTTCCTTCTAATCCCTAGTTATAAAATTATGTCGATACTTGTTAATATAAATTAAATAAATGAAATTAACTTTGCGCGTATATAAATGGTTCCTTTCTCTATACAGGGTGTTAGGAAATTGCTTTGTTGACCACCAAATTTAACCCTTTAAATCCACTACAATATATATATATATATATATATATATATATATATATAGTAACGCCGCACGTTGTGTTGCCGCTAAAAGAGTGATATGGTAAGGTCGCACGTTGTGGTGCCACTATAAGGGTGCTGTGTTACTGCCGCGTTGAGTGCGTCGCTGAAAGAGTGATATGAAAATGGCCGCGCGTTGAGGTGTCGCTAAAAGAGTGCTGCGATAACGGATTGCTTTGGTGCGTTATTAAAAAGAGTTCTGTGAAAATGGCCGCTTTGTGAGCGTGACTGAAAGCGTGGTATGAAACAGATACTGCAATTTGATAACTTGGAATTGTTCACTTACCTTCGCTTTTAACTTTGCCTGGCTGGTTCAACGGAATTTACGGAGTTTTCAAAATGAAATAAAACGCAGCAATATCACAAAGTATTTATACAGTATGAAATATTTTCTTTCATACAAAAGCATTTATAACATCGTTTCTTTCAAACATAAAATAATTTCTAAGAAGTACTTCATAAAGGAAATATTGTTTCTTGCCTTATTTTAAATTTACAGAATTAAATTTTTTTTTTTTGAGAATGGTTTACCTGGTTATATTTATTTCCACGCTTGTAAAATTTGTTTTGGGCAGAAAAATCCTTGACAGATAATTTATTAAAAGATCAAAGTATTTCGAACTCAGCACAAATTCTCATAGTAAAACCTTTTTACATAAAAAATATCATATGATTAATCCTTACATTAAATATAAATCAGTTAAAAATAAATCTAAAAGTGATACTTGCAGAATCCACAAAAATTCTTATTGTACATTGACGTTAAATCAGCTCACAAGTTTTTTCATATTTAAAAAAATCTTTATTTAAAGCAGTAGTTACTAAAGTACATTTCTGGTTAAATCTTCCTCTTTAATTATTTAATAAAATCTATAAAAATAGCTTTATCTTGAAGAACTTTCCCTCTTGTAATTAATAATTTTCATTTTTCGTTGTAAGTTACGTTTAAAACATTGCTTCTTAATTCATTGCAACCTCGCCTCTATTCAATTACAATATACTTACTATGTTATACTTAATGGTTCTCTACTCTAAGGTATACTTTTGAAGTCCCGGCGCGTAATGTATAAGAGCCACTACGACAGTTGGTAACACAATAAATATTTCACTAATAATGCGCAATAAGGTCATTACTACCCTACAAATTATTATCACATACAAAGAAAAAAGATAAAAGTACTCACGTAAAATATAGAACTCGTCACGGCATTGCAGCTATTCTCGCATCAGGCTCTCCGCGTTGGTTGAGCGTTGTGGGCGTGGGTCGTCCCTTTGCTCCCTCGTCGGAACCAGAATAAATTTTTCTTCTCTCTTCTGTAGCGGTACGGAAAAGGATACTAGAATAAGGAACGATAACAGGTACAAGGCAGGAAACCTACATATCTGAAAGAGAAGACAAGATTATTTGCGAGAAGCGATTCTATGCGTAACACATGGCATAGATCATGGGATTATTGTCCTAGAATTTGTGAGAAACCACATTTATATGCTTCACACGTAGTAACTTAATTTAAAGATAGCTAAATCTAAAAATCCCTTAACTCGAATATAAAAATAAAATTGAAAGCAGTCAAAAGGCGCAACAATTGCCTTCAAGTTTCAGAAAGAAAAAAAAGCAGTAAAAAGTCTTTTTGTGCGAGAATTCACATGCACGAAAAACACAAATATTAGAAGCCTACACTATCGCGAAATACGAGGTAGTTTTCGGGTAGAAATACGAACTAACAAGCACACACGTTCGATTACTTCGATAACCGATAGTCAAGTCCCTTGCATTAAATGTGTCGCTTTCACGGGTTATAGCATCCCGTCCGCTTCACGCTTCTCATGTTTGACCGTTTAACCACATTATTTGGGAGAAGCGATTATATGCATAACACATGCCATATATCATGGGGTTATTGTCCTAGAGTTTGTGAGAAACCACATTCATATGCTTCACACGTAATAACTTAATTCAAAGATGGCTGGATCCAACAATCCCCTAACTCGAATATAAAAATAAAATTTAAAGCAGTCAAAAGGCGCAACAATCGCCTTCAAGTTTCAAAAAGAAAAAAAAATTAGCAGTAAAAGGTCTTTCTGTACGAGAACTTACATGCACGAAAAACACAAATATTAGAAGCCTACACTATCGCAAAATACGAGGTAGTTTTTGAGTAGAAATACGAACATACACGCACACACGTTCGATCTCTTCGATAACCGATAGTCAAGTTCCTTGCTTTAAAATGTATCGCTCTCACGAGTTATAGTATCCCATCCGTTTCACGCTTCTCATAGTTGACCGTTTAACCACATTATTTGGGAGAAGTAATTTTATGCGTAACACAAGCCATATATCATGAGGTTATTGTCCTAGAATTTGTCAAAAAACCAGATTTATATGCTTCACACGTAGTAACTTAATTCAAAGATGGCTGGATAAAAAAAATCCCCTAACTCGAATATAAAAATAAAATTAAAAGCAGTTAAAAGGCGCAACAATCGCCTTCAAGCTTCAAAAAGAAAAAAACACAACAGTAAAAAATCTTTCTGTACGAGAACTCACATGCACGGAAAACACAAATATTAGAAACCTACACTATTGCGAAATGCGAGGTTCCAATCCTTTCCAACGAATTTGCGGTGTAAGTAGAAAGGTTTTGTCGTAGAAATTACATTGCTGTGTGTTAGTAACTTCGAATCAAGCTAAATGACTTGGAGCGGTTTGTGTTTTCAGCACAAACGTCAGTCAACGTTTAATCAGGTTGTACGCAGATTACATCCGCAAAACTTTTTTAATTTAACTTTGTTAAGTAGGATTTATTAGTTGCTAAAGCTCATAATGATACATCTCTCGAGGATCACATCTGCTCACACTACGAAAAATTCTGAGAAACAGTTTTATTTAAATCGCTTCGATTTATTTGCTTTTTTTATATATAAGCTGAGTGACATCTGCAAATTGAAAATCGTGTATGATTTTCCAAACGGTCTTTATTGGATATATGTTGGTTGAATTGGGGTAAAGTGGAAATTCGAAACTTCTGGAACACGCAAAGCACATTATATATGATGCAAAAGCTGTTAAATTAGTTATATATAGCTCAAAGTATGGAAATTGTATCGCATTTATGGTGTTCTAGTTGTCCGCGGTCACTTTGTCAATCCTTCATAGTAACAGAGATAACATTTGTTTATTTGCAAGTTAAAATAACCATACGAACTTATTAAAAATTAAAGGCATGAAACG